>CM071619.1:14827264-14847623 GCA_036365135.1 Miichthys miiuy | reverse complement strand
CAGCAGCTGGAAACTCTGCAGCAACAAATCAAACAACTACAGTACCAGCTATCTGTAAGATTTATCCACCATGTGTTTTAGAGAACACACAATCCTGTTGAAACACACAGGAGTGTGCCGCACTTTAATACCTTGTATTTACCTCACGTTTTCTGTGTAGGAGTCGAAGAAGCAGCACCATGAGATAGTGTCAGTCTACAGGATGCATCTCCTCTATGCTGTCCAGGTAAAGCCATCTTTTATTTTGCCAAAGACTGGATCGAGACCAAATTTGGTGCAGGTTTTTCCGTTCTATGCATGCATTTTGGCTGCAGTGGTGCCCCAAAAAGAACTCTGCAGAGGAGAAATTGAGCCAGATTCAACTTTTGGAGAAATGCAACTTGACGTCACACTGTGGCAGCCAATCAGACGATTAGACTGGTCAAACTGCTCCACAATCAGCCTGAAATGTGACTGAAATGGAGCCTGATGCAGGAGGATTTATGGACTTAACTCTGTTGAGTTCTGGCTTTGTTTATTTCATGTACCCAGCTTCTAAATCTGTGTACTCGCAATTTATGCTGTAAACAGTGACAAGATAAAGTTTCTTAGGTTTGTGTCTGATGGTTTGAGGGAAAGAGTGAGCGTTGGTGAATGAAAGTGAGGAAGGGAAGCGCGGCCATCAAGAAAACTGGATAAGCAAAATAAGTTAAAATATATTAATAAAGTTATACATAGTGGTTATGTTAAGCACAATTAAACACATCGCCAGCACACCGCTGCACAACTCTGCGGTGATTCGCTGCAATGCCTGAATTGATCTAAATCAGCCCAAAGCTCTCAGGTTAAGTTTTCAGCTTAAAACATATTTTCTTACTAGTGGTGCTATCCAGCCAAGCAAGTAGTTGAAGGTTTTGAAATCTCCATCTCTAAAGTTTCTGTTTCTATCCTCATACATGGATGAAACTGCATCTGAGGCACTCAGACAAGACTGAAAAATGACTTTTGATGGCATATGGGATCATTTCTTTGGTAGAACATACTTAAAACATGTTGTGTCAGTTGTCTCAAGGGTCATTTTCAATGCCATGAGCACCACAAACACTTGTCATCCAATGTATTGGGGTAGCAGCAGATATCTTAGACAGACATCTCAAAATCTGGACAAACCAACATTAGCGTGTATTGACTTTAGTGAGTTAACTGAACCTGTGCTGTGTGCCTTCAGGGTCAGATGGACGAGGATGTGCAGAAAGCCTTGAAGCAGATCCTGATGATGTGCAAGATGCCAAGCCAAGCCAAGGAGACCTGCTGAGAGACTCACTGGGCCCGGTTTCCCAAAAGCACATTGTGAACTCACAAAACATGTCCGCCAGTCTGAATTCACACGTGGCTTTTGCTGTTTACAAGCAAAGAACCAACACACGGTGCCTCTGGATAAACTTTTGAGTATTTGTTAACGAGGAATAGGTTTACAATCATACGTTCATTGCCTTTTGCTAACGTCATTTTGTTACGATGGAAGTTGTTTTTGGGAAAGCCCAGCCCAGCCAAGAGATGCTGTACATCAGCCAACTGACCATTCAAATGAACGGGCGGTTATCTTCTGTGAACCAGCCAAACTTCTAATCTCAGTATGTGCATGTTAACACTACACTGTCAACGTGCAGTAACCTTAAATCACATGCAGTTGGACCAGTGTGATGATACAAACATACATGTATGTGCACACTAATCAGTCCAATGAAAACAGTGACTTTTAAGTGTGGTTTGTTTCTGTTACAATGTGCGCATAGAGAAATAAAAGCCTCAGTTAGCGCTGCTGTTAATAGTATCTATTTTATGATACAACAGTGTTTTTACGTGTTCAATGTTTCATGGTTGTCAACATCTAAATTATTTGTGCCCTCTTAACAATGCATGTGACTTTTCTCAACGCCAGCACAAAAATCTCATAGAAATGTTTTTTTCTTTTGGCCGCACTTCATTTAAGAAAATGCATGCTACTGTTTGTATTGCTATTTTCCTATTAGAACAAAAAATTTCTAAAAAATGTATTTTACTGAATCGTATTATCATGTTTTCTAAGTACGTAAATGAAGATTTTTGATGGCCCGTGTGTTTTGTGTGAATGAGATGCTTTTTCCTCGAGTATAACAACGCACTATTTGGTCTAGCGACACTCAAATTAGTTTATTTTCCTGTTGTTATTATTCATATTTTACACATATGGGATTCACAATTGTTAATTAAAAAAAAAAAAAAAAAGTTCAGTTCAGTTGTAACAAACGCCCAACAGTATGGGCTCCATATGTTTTGACTCAGAGGATGGTTAGGTTAGGTAAGATATTTTGAGTTCTTACATTTCCTCTCCTCTTGTCTACTTTTACACGCTGGTCTTTTGTCCTTACTTGAAAAGCATGCACGTGTTGGCTGAAAGTAAATGGTTGCAGCTAGAGTTCTGTCTGCTGTCTGTAATCAGTATTTTTCTGGCTCTGCAGTGTATTCTAACTGAGAATTACCACCAATATCACAACTTAACAATTGTCATAGATGCCAATATCACCAGGCTTTCCTTGTACCATCTTATTAATTTATTTCAACTGCCATGTTGAATGTTTTTTTTTTTCTGTATTTGATTCTGCCATCTCTTTCAGTGTTTTCTTTGTAGGTACGGACATACACTGTACAGTGTTTGAGAATACATTTCACATGCATTTCTTTGACTTCTAGAGACTTCTGAACTGTTTTCACATCACACTCCTTTGCCTTAGTACTGTACGTATAGTTATCACCTTTCCTTTGAACGGTGTTCAAGATTATTAAGAAGACACCTAACACTACCGCTGTTTAACTGTAGTCAGATTCAACCTGTTTTATATCTGACTGAAGCTTCTTGTTTCTCACTCAGGAACTTTTTTTTTTACTGAACATGATTTGTTCGACCCTGAGTAGAGATCTTGCTTTATTTCATAGGATGGAGAATATCATAAACAATCTCTCTCTCTCTCTCTCTCTTTCTCTGAAGGCCTTGACTGAAATGTTTTGTAACAAGAAAGGGAAAAGAAAGAAACGACTCTCCTCTTGGTTGTTTCTTTTTGTAGTGACAGTTTTGTAGTGACATGAAAAAAAATGCTTGTTTGCCAACTGCTTCCACATTAATAAATTTTCAAGATACGGAACCATCGTATGTCCATGTCTCATACTGAATATCCCTCACATATCAAAACATGTGCACTTGAGGGGTCAAAGGCAACAGGTGGCTGCTAGATGAGTTTTACAAATTTATATATTGCTCATTAGACGACGTGATTCCAGAGGAAATATTTGGGAAAAATAACAATAAATAACAGCTACTGTGAAGACACTTCACCACAAGATAACTTGAAAACAATCCACAGAGACAAAAAGCCGTCAAACATCCTCCTGGACAGGAACAACAACATAAAACTGTGTGACTTCGGCATCGCCAAAACCAGAGATGCAGGCTGCATTAGCTGGAATTATTGTATGAAAGATAATTTAACTTAATTTGAAGCCATAATAGCATTTTAATTTTTTTATTGTGTCATATATACAGCTACAGTTTGCCTTGTCTGCACGGATTAACAAAGCCACCGTTAATATAAGACTGAATATATTGCCAACCTCAGTGGCCACAGAAACAAAACCAGTTCACAACTGCACAACTTAAGATCTTTGGCTTCTAGATAAAGAAAATTTAAATATGATCCAGGGCATTACATCAAATCGTGATAGTTATGGGCCTGTTAAATGTTCAGTTTCAATAAACCTTTGCTACCAAAGACAGAGGCTGTTCCTCTAGTTGCCCGAAATGGGACACAAGGTGGAGTCACTATACAATTTATTTCAAGAAACTGCAATCAAGCGTGAAATGTGTGAAATGCAAGAGGAGGATAAGACTGAACAGGCGTTAAATGGCCACTAGATGGCAGCCGTTCAACAAATTTGGATGTTTTATTTCACCAATCAGGCCGTCCCGCTCACAGAATTTAGATGGGTGACAAATTCAGGGAAAAGTTGGATAAAAGACATGAAATAAAACATAAAAAATATATTGGCTTGATGAGTCAGACAAACTTTTCACCACTATCATCAAAACACCAAATGAGGGAATATGTTTTTATTTATTTATGGGGTTTTTTTTGTTTGTTTGTTTGATCCCAGAAGAGACAGAGACTTTATGTAAAAGAGTGTTGAAGCTGGTGGCTCGTGGTGGTCCAACAACTTACTGAGTCGCTTTATGATGTTTTATTCCTTTAACTTGTCTCTATCTATACGTATAGAATATCTAATCTGTTCCAGAATACACTTTGGAATACTGAATGAATTTTTTTTAAAAAAGCTGCATTGTTTATCTTCCTGTTGGGTTAGGCACACCATCCACCATGTCAACACTCTGTCCTCCCTCAATGTCCACTCAGCTTTGCCTCTCAGAAGTCCTGCCAGCCCAACTCTGAGTAATTTATCTGCCGTTCTGTTTCCTCTAACCGGTGGCACAACTACTTCGTTTCCTGCCCTGGCCCTGTGTTCTGCCCGCTGGTCAAACACACACACATACACAAATGCACGCAAGAAAATCACACACACACACACACACACACACACACACACACACATATACACCTCTGCCTTTACACGACAACTTCCTGTCAATCTTGTTTTCCCACACGTTCTGCCCTCAGGCATCGGGGGTTAGTGGAGAGAGATCTAGTGCTGTGATCCTAATCCAGCAAGGGCCCATATTTGTCAAGCATCCCGGGCTGCGGTATAATCTCAAACTCTGGAGGTTGTAAATGGCGAGATGAACTCTGCTTGGCTGAACTGAAATATTTTATTTGATGTTATTTGTCTAGAATGTTCAAACATAGAAATGATTTTGGAGTCATTCCTGTATTTCTGTCGGTTATTTGATGGAGAATTAATTGACCTTTCAGTGTTTTCCTTCCATGTCTAATTTCATTTAGTGACTTTAAAGTTGTCACATAGGCTACATTTAATTTATTTCCTCGTTCCAATGCAAGTAGAATTGAAACTAACATAACTGATTAGTGATGTACAGAGAGTTGTGAGAATCTATTATTTTTCAAACAAAAATGCTTAAAGGCCCTGGTTAAAACTATCCAAATGTGACGATTACCAGCTTTTCTTTATCTTATATAATTGTGAGTTAAATGCTATGAAAAAATTGAATTGGATTAATGCATTTCGGACTGTTGGTTGGACAAAATAAGCTTAAGTTAAAGACATTCTGGGAAACTTTTACACACAAAATGAATAATTGATTTACTGATGAAATCATGTGGAGATAAATCTGTCATGAAAATAATTAGAAGCAACGTTGTCTTGATTTAAATGTTCACAATCACAAACGATTTTGTGATTTGTATGGCTGTACCATTGCATCAACTGTGACATTTTGAAGTACTCTGCATGCAGTCTGACATTTCTCTGTTTCTCTGAATTGCTGAACTACAATTTAAAATGGAGGCTTTGAAATAATGACTTGCCATTGAGTTGGTTAATGGATTCAGCCCAAAGATAGCAAATGAGCGGAGGGGACCCAGAATTGAACCCTGAGGAACCCCGGATAACCCCACAAAAAAGGACTTATATGAATGCAAAAAAGTGAACTGATTGTCCCTTTTGAATTACACAGATAATCAGGGATAGAGGATAGTTCTACTTAGAGAAAAAGTGCTCATAAATAAAGAGTGGAGACAGAGTTTAGACGCTGTGAAGAAGTCATAACAGAAGGTCAAAGCACAGGAGAGGAAGGCTGCGGCTGAAGGAGCCCATTCGGGAGGAAATGAGAAGAGGTTGTGGCCAAGAGAAAAACACGGAGAAGCATGAGTAGCAGTTCAGGAGAGAGGGACAAGTGTATATGTAGAATCACTGGAGGGATGACTAATCTGCGACTAAGAGACTCCTCTGAAGCACGAGGGAATGGACTGGGAGGGGAAGAAGAGCTGATGAGGAGGTTAGTTTTTCTTAGTTTTCTTGACAACCATGGCTCACTAGCGATTAAGCAAGGCAGCAATAAAGTCGTGCAGTTTCGCCTGCCAACTCGCCACTTTTAAAACATTTTAAAATTTTTCTACCCGTGTCTTTGATTATACTGTGTATTTCATAGTAATCAAGGTTTGTGTGCTTAGTAAATATTGTTGGATGGACTCACACTAATGTGCGTCATATGCCGTATGCTTGGTCTCAGGGAGCAGGCATGCGTTATCTGTTCAAGTGTTGGCACTTGTATCTGTAAGTAGTGTATATGTGTTATTGTTTCTGTTGTTATTTTAATGAAGTATTTCCTATTATGTTTGGCTGCTATTAAAGACATCTGGACTAGGAATCTTGTAGCTAACTATAGCACATTAGCACTATTATCAACATACACTGCTGTGTCTTACAAGTTGTGAAACAGAGCTGACTTGTAAACAGCTGTTCCAACCTACATCTAAAGCCTTCGAAGCTGGGAGGTACATCTGCCTGGTGACAATCTCTGACATATCTGTGCTGCAGCTGAACTCTGCCCTGTGACTGTGGTTACTTACGCCTACAATAAAATGTAGTATTAAAAAACTGCTGAAGAGCATCACTCCACTTTGCTCTTGCATTTTCCACCCACTGTAGGAAATACAGATTGGCATCTGTGCATAAAACGATGCGCGCGCACACACACGCACACACACACACTCCAACATTGTGCCACAATGCTGTAGGTCTGTGATTTTACAGGCCTCAAAACATTTTCCACCAGTGGGAAAGTGGATTCATCTGACATTATGTGCCAAATTGCACAGCACGTCATTGTCTGCATTTGATATATCACTGTCAATGTCAACACAGCGACATTTTTGCTTACACTACATGTAAAAATACAGTGTTCAGATGCCCCTTTTCTACATCTGGTGTATTTTCTTTCTGGTGCTAGTTTTCTGAAGAACTACACTGCACAGCCTTGATCTCATGCACACCTCTTAGGCATTGTCAGCATTACTGGACTGGACGACGTGCTTTGCGGTAACGTATTGTGTCACTTCCGGTTATCGGTGTTGCCGCCACGGTGCTCTCTGCTCTGCTCATCTAAACAGACTTTCGTGATATATCTCACATCAGCGATTATCTACTTATCTCTGCTCTATCCTTAGACTTGTTTCTGTTTGTGCACGAACAGGCCTCTTTACTACATTAACTACAATCTGCTAGTTTCACCAGTTTCTGTTAGTCACACTTTACTAGCGATAGCAATGGCTTCTCTCTCCTCTCCGCCTCTCCTCTCCTCCTCTCTCCTGCCCGGTGTGCCATATGTTTAGTTACTCCTCGTCCTCCTTTAGCGATAATGGTACTTGTAATAAATGTAGTTTATTTGTAGCTTTGGAGGCGAGGGTCAGTGAGTTAGAGGCACGGTACCGCACCACCGAACAGTCAGTAGCTGCTATAGTTAGCATGTCCCCTGTAGCCGGTGCGGTACCACCGCAGGTAGCTTCAGCTAGCCGTCCCCCGGTAGTTCCCGAGCAGCCGGGAGGCTGGGTGACTGTCCGAAGGAGGCATAGCCCCAAACTGAAGCCCACGGTACACCACCAACCGCTCCACGTTTCAAACAGATTTTCCCCACTCAGCGACACACCCGCTGAGAGGCCAACTCTGGTCATTGGCAGCTCCATAGTCCGAAACGTGAAGTTAGCGACACCGGGGGCCATAGTTAAATGCATCCCGGGGGCCAGAGCGGGCGACATCGAGTCTTATTTGAAACTGCTGGCTAAAGATAAACGTAGATACAATAAGATTGTTATTCACGTCGGCGGTAATGACACCCGGTTACGCCAATCGGAGGTCACTAAAATTAATGTTTCATCGGTGTGTGAATATGCTAAAACGATGTCGGACTCGTAGTTTTCTCTGGTCCCCTCCCAATGTGACCAGTGATGACATGTTTAGCCGCATGTCGTCATTTCACCGCTGGCTGTCGAGGTGGTGTCCAGCAAACGATGTGGGCTTCATTGATAATTGACACCGTTCTGGGAAAACCTGGTCTGATTAGGAGAGACGGCATCCATCCCACTTTGGATGGAGCAGCTCTCATATCTAGAAACATGGCCAAGTTTATTAGTCGACCAAAACCGTGACAAACCAGAGTTCAGACCAGGAAGCAGAGCTGCAGTCTTACACGCTTCTCTGCGCCTCCATTAGAGCAGCTGCCCACCCAGTCCTTTAGTATAGAGACTGTGTCTGTCCCCCGTCCACCTACATTATTTAAAGATAAAACAAACAGAAGAGGAGTTCATCATACAAACTTAATAAAAATTAAATCAACATCTCCAACAGTCCAAAATAAGAGAATTAAATGTGGACTCCTGAATGTCAGGTCCTTGTCATCTAAAGCTGTCTTAGTCAATGAATTAATATCTGATTATGATATTGATTTGTTTTGTCTCACTGAAACCTGGCTGCAGGAGGATGAATATGTTAGCTTAAATGAATCCACTCCTCCCAGTCATTGTAATACTCATATTCCTCAAGTACCGGTCGAGGTGGTGGAGTTGGAGCCATATTTGACTCTAGTCTATTAATAAATCCTAAACCTAAACTAAATTATAATTCATTTGAAAGTCTTGTTCTTAGCCTCACTCACCCAACCTGGAAAACATTACAGCCAATTTTATTTGTTACAGTATATCGAGCTCCAGGTCCTTACTCTGAATTTTTATCTGAATTTGCAGAATTTGCATCAGGCTTGATCCTTAAAACAGATAAAGTAATTATTGTAGGTGATTTTAATATTCATGTGGACAACCACAATGATAGTCTTAGTACTGCGTTTATCTCTCTATTAGATTCAATCGGCTTCTGTCAGAGTGTAAATAAACCGACTCATTGTCTGAACCACACTCTTGACCTTGTTCTCTCATATGGCATTGAAATTGATCATCTAATAGTCTTTCCACAGAATCCTCTTCTGTCTGACCATTTTTTAATAACCTTTGAGTTCATACTACTGGACTATAAGCCTTTTGCAGGAACTCTTACAGCAGATGTTTATCTGATAGTGCTGTAGCCAAATTTAAGGAAGTGATTCCTTCAGTATTGAATTCAATGCCATGTCTCAATGTAACAGAGGACCTGCCTGCTTCCTTTAGCCCTTCACAAATAGATCATCTTGTTGATAATACTACAGGCTCTTTACGGACAACTCTAGACTCTATTGCACCTCTGAAAAGAAGACAATTAAACAAAGGAGGTTAGCACCATGGTATAGCCAGCAGACTCGTAAATTAAAGCAAGAGACACGTAAATCTGAACGCAAATGGCGTGCCACTAAACTGGAAGAATCTCGTCTAGTCTGGCAAGATAATCTTAAAACATACAGGAAGGCTCTCCGTAATGCCAGAGCAGCCTATTACTCTTCATTAATAGAGGAGAATAAGAACAACCCCAGGTTTCTCTTCAGCACTGTAGCCAGGCTAACAGAGAATCACAGCTCTATTGAGCCATCTATTCCTTTAGGTCTAAATAGTAATGACTTCATGAGCTTCTTTAATGATAAAATTATAACTATTAGAGATAAAATCCATCATCTCCTGCCCTCAACAGGCTTTGATCTGCTTTCTGATACAGCAACTTTGGAAACAGCTGTAAAACCTGATATGTATTTAGACTCTTTTCTACCATCGACCTTCATCAAATAACTTCAATAATTTCTATATCTAAGCCGTCAACCTGTCTCCTAGACCCCATCCCAACCAGGCTGCTCAAGGATGTTTTACCTCTAGTTAGTCCTTCTTTATTGGATATGATTAATCTGTCTTTATTATCAGGTTATGTACCACAGTCCTTTAAGGTAGCTGTAATTAAACCTCTTCTTAAAAAGCCCTCTCTAGACCCAGAGGTCTTAGCCAACTACAGACCGATATCAAACCTTCCTTTCTCCAAGATACTTGAGAAAGCTGTAGCTAATCAGCTGTGTGACTTTCTCCATAACAATAGTCTATTTGAAGATTTTCAGTCAGGATTTAGAGTGCATCATAGCACAGAGACCGCATTAGTCAAAGTGACAAATGACCTCCTAATGGCATCAGACAAAGGACTCATCTCTGTACTTGTACTGTTAGATCTTAGTGCCGCATTTGACACCATTGACCATCAAATTCTCTTACAGAGACTGGAACATCAAATTGGCATCAAAGGAACCGCCTAAGCTGGTTTAAGTCGTATTTCTTAGATCGATCTCAGTTTGTTCACGTCAATGATGAATTCTCCATGCATACCAAAGTTTGTCATGGAGTCCCACAAGGTTCTGTACTAGGACCACTCCTATTTAGTTTATATATGCTTCCTTTAGGGAACATTATTAGGAATCACTCTATCAATTTTCATTGCTATGCTGATTTACACCCAATTATATTTATCGATCAAGCCTGATGAAACAAATCAATTAACTAAACTCCAAGCATGCCTTAAAGATATAAAAAGTTGGATGACCTACAATTTTCTAATGTTAAATTCAGACAAAACTGAAGTTCTTGTAATTGGACCGAAACACCCCAGAAACTCTCTTTCTAGAGACTTAGTTACTTTAGACGGATCACCCTGGCCTCCAGCTCCACCGTAAAGAATCTTGGAGTTGTTTTTGATCAGGATTTGTCCTTTAATGTCCACATAAAACAAATTTCGAGGACTGCATTCTTCCACTTACGTAACATCGCCAAAATCAGACGCATTGTATCTCAAGTGGATGCAGAAAACTAGTCCACGCATTTGTTACTTCTAGGCTGGACTATTGTAACTCTTTGCTATCAGGTTGCTCCAATAAGTCTCTTAGGACTTTGCAGTTAATTCAGAATGCTGCTGCACGTGTTCTGACAGGAACCAAGATCAGAGATCACATCTCTCCCATTTTGGCTTCCTTGCATTGGCTACCTATCAAATCTAGAATAGAATTTAAAATTCTTCTCCTTACTTACAAAGCTCTTCATGGTCAGGCACCATCATATCTAAAAGAGCTCATAGTACCTTACTACCCCTCTAGAACACTGCGCCTCAGGATGCTGGGTTCCTTGTGGTTCCTATAGTCTCCAAAAGTAGATTGGGAGCCAGAGCTTTCAGCTATCAGGCTCCTCTTCTGTGGAACAAACTACCATTCCAGGTTCGGGAGGCAGACACGGTCAACACTTTTAAGAGTAGACTTAAGACTTTCCTTTTTGATAAAGCTTATAGTTAGGGCTGGCTCAGGTCATCCCTTAGTTATGCTGCCATAGGACTAGACTGCCGGGGGACTCTCCCTCCCTCTCTCTCTCTCTCTCCCTCCCCTCTCCTCTCCTCTCTTTCTCTCTCACCATCAGTGGACATACATGTCTTATTAATGCATGCTACTAACCGAACTTCCCCGGAGTTTTTGTGCTCTGTCGTCCAGCAGGTTCTCGTGAATCGTGGCTGCTGCTGTGATCCTGCGCAACGTCCACTACATATATTATTACTGTCATTATTGCTACCATATCTGCTACTGTGGTCATTTTATCATTCATTGCAATTCATTGTCATTTTATCATTCATTGTAATTGTACAATATGTTTGTGTTGACTTGTTCTGTACATGTGACATCTATTGCACGTCTGTCCGTCCTGGGAGAGGGATCCCTCCTCTGTGGCTCTTCCTGAGGTTTCTTCCACCTTTTTCCTGTTAAAAGGGTTTTTGTGGGCAAGTTTTTCCTCACTGAACCGAGGGTCTAAGGACAGAGGGTGTCACTCCTGTACAGATTGTAAAGCCCTCCGAGGCAAATGTATTTTGTGACTTTGGGCTATACAAATAAAATTTGATTTGATTTGATTTGATTAGGTTGGGGCTGTAACCCCACTAAGAATTATGATTGCCCCACTAAGAAATCACCAGACATTAGACATAAAAAAAAAATCATGTTTGACTCTAATTCATCAGATTCTCCAGTTTATCTGGACATCTGATATCACTCCCCATAGTAACCTTTTATGTGTTTGAATTACCTGGGGCGAATTCATGTTCACAACATGCAAGTTGTTAAACATGAAGTTATTAAATGTTTCATCATCAAAAAACCTCTTGAAGAGGAAAACACTAATTTCTCTCTGACTGTACTACTGCAATAAACTGTTTACAAAAAAAGAAGAAGGCGGCAGGCAGCGAGAGCCAGCACAACAGTTGGACACCACCTGTGACATGGTGGTAGCATGGTTCCTCCAGTGCTACTAACTCCTGATAGTGCTGTTTCTAAGCCAACCGGCATTCAACCTTGAAAAAAAAGTTACCAGCAAAGGATCTTCGTTCAGATTTATAGAAGTGGGACTTCTGGCTTTAGTCACTGCAGATGCAACTTTCTGGAGGCATTTCCTGCACTTCCTGTCTTTGTTACTTGTTTGTTGAGATGTTTAGTTTCTCTGTTATTCTGCCTGTAGTGTATTTCTCCATCTGCCTGTCTTCCATCAGCACTTGGATCCCATCTGCCCGTCCTATCAGAGCGCAGGATGTGATTATTATTGTAAAGTTTTGTAGCAGGAATTTGATACCTGAAAACTTCCAAATGCCACACATTTGCACCTGGCCTCATTTATTTGCATATTTATGACTAAATCCATACACAACACCACCACCAGAAGACCGAGCAAGAAGAAATCTCTTTCACTAATATATTCCCAGTGTTTAATTAACATTCAATTAAATGTAAGAGATGCAACTACCTTCATGCAGCACAAATTTCACAAATTTCCACTACACAGCCAAATAAAGCCAGTCTAGGCTTTTCATTGTCGCCGTAAACAATAATTATGAGAGACTATACTTAAAAGGGATTATTTGTTTGTTGATTATCTGTCGAACTGCAGTTAAAAATAATTATATTGTGTATTTAGTCGCACTAAGTGCCTCTAAGCAATGCTGGGGACAACTGTTTTTTTGGCATCCAGGCTCTTATAAACAGGGGAAGGGTTTTGGTATGTCAGTAATCTCTGCCATGGTAACAGTCATGTTGTCATCGGGGAACTCAATGGCAGAAAAAGAGAGTGATTGTCACTGATCCGCGGTTATTTCTTTGGCAGAACACTGAGACCACAGTGGTGTTCACATATGTATTTTGATGGGAGGTCTGACGCTAATGAACACTGTAGAAGTGGAGGAATGAAACAGATCTGACGCCTTTCCAGATTCAGATTTTCTTTTCGTTCCTGGTAATCGTTTCTCAGCAACTGTCATCACATTACAGTCTTCACCTAATCTCTCACTTCAACTATCTCACTGGGCTCTTTTACTCTCTTTTCCTTTCCTTCCACCTCCTCCTCCTCTCCTTCTTCCTTCTGCTGCACGTCTCTCTGGTTTTTCAACATTGTTAACATGCTTACGTTCCATCTAATACAACCACATTTTATTGTCAAGTAATTAACTGATGTGTGCAACATGTTGCTGCGTTCACCCATCTAGCCTCAGCCATCAAGCCGTCAAATGTTCTCAGTTTGTCTAATGCAGCCTGGCCTTGAAACAAGACCCTGCAGTAGACGAATGGAGGGGCGTAAGAGACGCATGCAGCTTAATTGCTGCAAGATGTAACCTCGCCTGCAGCCTACTGTGGCCCACAAACACACTCACACATTCATGCACATGAAAGCATGCACATACACACATAAAAAAACGCAAACACACAATCAAACATGTGTACACATGGTAAAGAAAACACAAACGGTTCTAAGCGCATTAGTAAATTATAAAATGGGTGTTTTTGTTTGTTTTTTTAACTCTGCCACGGCACCAGTCCAAACTTCATAGACACATTTTTGGTTTGTTTGCTGGTGAAAAACAAGGTTTTAATTCTACTACAAGGCTATCCTTTGATGGAGAACATTCAAACGTCCTTCTCTCTGAAGAAAACCAAATGGAATCAAACCAAATCAAAATGATTCAAAATCTTGTTTCCTTAAGGCATCTTAAGACTTCAGTCTTTGAACCAAATTCTAATGAATAAAAGATGATATTAATGCAAAGATGCTTTTGAGCAATCTACATTTGGCTCTCAGCAGAATCATGAAGCATTGCTGAGCAGAGAAGATGAGAGAGATCAGAGAGTAGACAGACAGGAGATATGCACGGCCTGATTTGATCTTATATTTGAGGAGCATTCCTGAAGCCACAAAAGGAGCTCCTCTGAATTACACGATTACAATATATTATTTCGAGGATAGTTGAATCCATATATTGTATATGAACATTTATAATGCAGTCCCTCGCAGTCAGAAATGATAAAGAATCTGTGACCGGCGCACAGGTCCATAGAGAATCAATTGGAAAAGTTGGAAAAGGTGGCTGTAACAGTACGCTGGAACATTCCTCTGGGAAAAATGTACACTTTATAACTAAAATCTAACATCACCAAAGAGATCAGGAAAAATTTCACAAAATTCAGCTTCATCTTGATTGGCGCTCTGGGCAGCACACCAGGATGACTTCACAGATTATAGCCTTGGCTCTCTGGTTTCTAGTTTTGGGAGAAAAGCTACACACACAAAAAAGTAAAAACAAAAGGAGGATTTGACGGTGCTGTGCCGCGATGATAGCAGATGTGATTTCTTCAATTGAGTGGTATTCCCCTACAACAACCACTACACCATCTCTGGGCACGCTGATGCTTTTCTCTGACATCACCGAGCTGACTGCAGCTCTGCTGGCGGCACTAACCCGGGTCACTGAGATACAGTTACACGACTCACGATTCTGGAAGACCACAACACAGCAGACCACAGAGAGGTTCACCGACAAAGTCTTACACAGAAACACTGCATGGTTATGATAATGTAATTTAAAATAGTCAGACTGGGAATGTGTTTATCTGTATTTAGAGACAAGTGTTTGGGAAGTGATTTTTTGGTTATATTATTCAGATTACTAAACACAATTCAGCACCGCAGCTTCATAACACACTCGTCTCTCTTGAAAGTCTACAAGTCTCCAATTTTTCTATGTGTACTGAACTTATTTAATAATACTTCATCATGTGCTGCATCCCAGATCAGAAGTGTGCTTTTCCTCTGTATAGATGTGGGATAGTTGGATTAGATCCATGATCTAAGAGTGTTTTGGCTAAAGCTCCAAACCCCAGAGATGTTTATTTCTGCATCTGATTTAGCACAGAATGATTGCAGCAATACAGTCTGGAGCTGGGGTAATAGCAGTGGGAAGAACAAGGTCTTTGATCAGACTATTTTCTTGTTTATGTTTTACATTATGGCATCTTACAAATATGTTAATAGCGATGTCAACTTACTTGTGTCCCAAGGCACCTACACTTAATTTGTAAACCAATCACAAGACAATGTAATTATATGATCGTTTATATATCGTGAAAAATATGTAAACATTTGGCAAGGAGCCATGAAACGGAATAATCTGGAAGGGGAAATGTTTTGCACAGTGTGTCAATGTTAGATCAAGAGGGGAAAAAACAACTGACTATTTATTGTTTAGGCTGGAGAATACCTTTTTGAGGGTCAGACTATCTTTCCCGAGAGTCTTTCTTATATTCCAAACAGCCTTTGTGAGTTTTCATATATTACTGAAGTGTATACCTCTGCACTGAAATAGCTGAGACCCTGTGATTTAATTACCTTGCCCTGTTGCCGCCGTTCCCACTCTAGGCCAGGCTTCCCAGTTGCAGTCCCTCGTTCGCTTCGGCCTCCCACATCAGGTTCTGATGAGCTTAACTGGAAACACGTGCTCCACGCTGGCTCCCCCGACAGATGGGACAATATCATATTATTAATGGCAGAAAGAGAGAGATGGAGGGAAGGAGAGGAAGAGAAGTGGAGAAGGAAAATCCTTCCTCCTCAAAGGACTTGCTGGTCTTAAATAGCTCAACACTGAGCTGCCGTCGCTTCTGAGGAAGTTATTATAGGAAGGTAGCACGTCTGTGTTTGCATATGGAATATCCTCTCAATCTAACTCAATACTCCACCGGCTTAGCCCCATGTCACTCCTCTTAAAGCCGCTGAACTCTGGACCCTTGTGCCCGCCGATGAAAAGATGTATATACAGCGTGAAGCTGAAGATGTTTTTCAGTTTAGTTTAGTTCTCATTAAGGGAACTATTAATATGACGGCTTCCAGTGATATTTTAACAAAGTGTGCTTCCAACTCTGCGGCTGCAGATTGTGGCTCCAAGGCCGCTCTCTTGTTCCAACAAGACAATGTCCTATTGCACAAAAAGAAACATCCTTTTTATGAAATAAAAATAATTTTCTGAGTTTGATATAAAGAACTTGACTGGACTTCATCCCAAACCAAAATCCTCTGGGACAAACTGGAACGAAGGCTTGAGGTCAGTTTCACAAAGTTATTTTAGGGTGTATTCACACCTAGCTTGTTTGGAGATGTGTTTCGCCTCCAGGTTTTGTTTGTTCGGCATTTGTGGACTCTGCAATCGCTCTTAAATGCAGGGGAAAAACAAGTTGGCTGAGATCGCCTGGAGTGGGTGGTCCATTTTCTGATGATTAGAGATAATCGAATCAAGTTTACCTGAAGTGCCGTCTGAAGAAGAGTTGTCGTGCGAATGTGTGGCGGTATTCAACTATCAGAGCCCATCTCTGACGACAAACTCTTGAGGCAACACATCTTCTAATAAAATGCATCGGCACGATGGAACTGGATGTTTTATCCATTTAATGAACACTGGTAATCTTCCTGGTCATATTTCTGACCATTGAGCTTGCTCAAGCATGGTATGTGTTTACAACTTTTGTGAACAGAAACAAACAAAGGGGAAAATGCTATTATTGCAATCTGATCTGATCTGTAGTGTTAGGCCAGTCTTTAGCTTGCTCTTAGATGAGTCAAATTGGCCTCATATTGAGGCAAGACGAAAAAGATGTTCTCAAACATCAGCGCGCCAAAACGGCTACCGGGTTTGTTACTAAATCACTATTTTAGTCTATGAAAATACCGATGTACTGCTAGCACTAGTTAGCATTGTAGCTAAGGTGGCATTGTTTGCTAACGCTACAGCACCACCAGGAAGTCTGGAGTAGTACACACTTCACTGACCGATGCAGCTGTAACGTGAATATGCTTCAAAGAGCCATGTTTCTATGTCAGCAACAATCAGTGACACCTGCTAACCAGTGATTGCTTTCGTTCCAAAGGTGTTAGATAAAGTACTGAACTCTGACACATTAAGAAGTAACATCATCTCAGCCCTCCTGCAGATCTGCACGGCTCTAAGATTTCATAAAACTGAAGGTTTTTTTGCATTGTGCTGAATTTTCCTAATAAAATGTCCTTGTAACTGTTGGATACTTCCAAGAAACAAATATTTTCTGACTTGGAGTGAACAAAACTCAGCGGTTTGATGCGGTTGCACACTCAGCCAGTATTTGTTAGTTAAAAAAAACTGTCTTCTTTGACCCAGAATTCATAGAAAATTAGTCTTACTTGAGATAGTCAAGACAGACTCATGCAACAGATGAATTTAGTCTATCTGAAGCCTGACTGTTAGTTTGATCCAAACCACAGTGAAAAACACCTATTAGTGCTCGACCTCACTAACGCTCTTGTGGTTGGATGGGAGCAAAGGTTTTGACTACTTTAAGGCAACAAGGTTTATTTTGGTTTTGGACACATCACCATCGACAAACCTTATCATCCACACAGACGAAAAGCAGAAAAGTGGTTTCATTATGTCTACTGCTATCAGACAGTACTCATCAGCACCAGGACCGTGGACGAAAACATCCGTGTGCTACAGACTGAGTCACAAAGGGTTGATTCACCTGCATCAATTTACTCTGTAAGCCCAAGGCCATGTATCCCACCAGCGCAGGAAATACTGAGCATATACAGATCGTGGAGGTACGGGGGCGAAATGTGGCAAATCTCTGCATCCAGGCATTAAAACTTTGGAACAAGCCTGGGGTGTCCACAAACCTTTCTGTATCTTGGTGAAGACAAACAAACAAATGTTTTTTCTTGAACACAACTGAACAGATATCGCCCACATGCTAAGCGACAATTAGGTGGTCTGCTGCTTTAATGGCTTTTTCACCCCAGTCACCACTGATTCACTTTGTATCAAAGTACCGGAAACTACATTAACACTGAGTCAAACCACCTCTGTGTCTCTCTTTCATTTGCCTTCTCTCTCTCACACACACACACACACACACACACACACACACGTGTGCAGTACCACAGCATATACACAGGAAGGGGTCTGAGTTTGCAGCCAAGTGACAAAGAATTTACAGGCATGTTGTAAGGACCTGTAGATCTAAGTGTGCATGTGATAGAGTGTGTGTGAGAGACAGAAAGAAAGAAGAAAAAAAAAAGGGGGTCTGACACTTGTCTATGAGTGCCTTATTAAAAAGGTGAGAAGTGAGTGCAGTGTCTGGAGGAGGGGGTTAATTGTGCTCTTAAAAGAGGACTTCAAAGGGAAGCTGGTGTCAGGGCTGAGGGGCATGGGAGTGAGAAAGAATGAAGAGGAAGAGGAGGAGGAGGAAGAAAAGATACAGTACTGATGAAGGGGGCTTAGGGGAATAGCCGCAAGAGAGCAGAAAAGGTAGTGTTGGGGTTATACCAACGATTTTGAGATGTTCTGAAGAGGAAGAAGTAGTTAAGGAAAGGGAGGATGGGATAAGAGATGTTTTTGTCACGGAATGGACCAAGAAGTTATAAAACAGTGAAAATGACTGTCTTTACATCTTCTTGCTTTTTCTTACCGTTCTTCTAACTGCTGCTGAGAATATCTATCCATCTTATCAACTATGAAATACTCAGAAATCCAGTCCAATAGTGTCAAAGATACTGTTTGAATTAAGACATCTTAGACATCTTCTGTTTTTAGTCATGGCTCCAAGCAGTCTCAACAATTATTGGATGCATCTACATGTGCTGTGTCTCAATTCACATACTACCATACTTACTCTTGCTATTTTAAGTACATAGAGTAAGTGCGTTCACACAGTCAGTTATGTAAAACGCAGTGTACTGTGAATACCGGATGGTGCACTCGTAACGGTCAAAGATTATGTGAAAGAGTGTGGAACGCCGGACACTTCGCTCGAACGGTCGCCATTTTGGCTATGTAGCTGAAAGGAAGAGACCGCCTGCACTGTGAAAATGGTGGTAGAGGAAGCTGCTGGAGCTGAAGTGGTTGCAGTGAATATCGCAATACACAAAAGTTGTACATATGTTTTATATTTACATTTTGGCAGGCAAATGTTGCCGCTAATGCTCGACCAGATCGTCATTTCCGGTACAGTAAGTGCACAATGGTTGACAACACTACTCTGCCAAAGTGAGCACACTACGACAGGAGGTTCATAGTGTACTACATAGAAGTGTACTACACAGAATTATTCGAATTGAGACAAAGCAATGAACTTTGCTTCAGACATTCATGGTGCCCAGAGGATGTATCTTAACAACTTGTGGTAACCCTGACTTTTCATCTAGGACCACCTGCAGGCTCAAGATTTTACTTAATTAGCCAAATGTCTTGATATCCACTGGATGGACTGTCAAAACTTTGTACAGACCATTCATGGTTCCCAGATGATGCATCCTCATGACTTAGGTGACTACTCTGACCATGACAATGACATTTGTGGTTTTCAGTGAAATATTACTCAGTGACTATCGGATGGATTATCATCAAAATTGGTCGCACATGTTTCTTTCAGAAAGAATAGTAATGCTTCTTGTGATCATTTAACTCTTCATCTAGCATGACCATCAGGTCAGTTTCTTTAAATGATCAAATATGTTGATTTATGAGCAATTACCTGCAAAACTAATGACATTCTCATCACTCTGCTGTAGTTTTGTTTACGGCTAATTAGCAAATGTTAGAACGCTGACCTTGGAAAATTAAGATACTGAACATTATACTTGTTAAACATCAGAAAGTTATTATTGTCATGTTGAGCATGTTAGCATGCAGACTTAAGCTCAAGCACCAATGTGCTGAAGCAGAGCATTGTCTGACTCTTAGTCTTTTTAGTAATCTACAGTAGATTGAAACGTGCAACGTGGATGTCAATTAACTAACCGAACCAATTAATAATCTCAGCACTAGTTTAGACTTAATTTGACTTACTAGGTGGTCGATCAACCTCAGATGTGTCATGTGTCACTCACTAAACAAACTAAATAAAGTACTGACAGATAGATATTTATTAGCAAATACTGCTCTCTATAATTACAAACAAATCTTTTCCGTTATTTGTAAAGTCAACATTAGCGATGCTGTAAATCTGAACTGATGATTCATTTAAACTCTTTGACAGTAACAGCTCCTCTCATGAGCTTTGAGCTCTCATAAACTCCTGATTGGCTGTTAGATGTTAGCTTAATGT
>CM071619.1:14756123-14826764 GCA_036365135.1 Miichthys miiuy | reverse complement strand
GCTACTTTATGAGATCAGTCATTCTTTACGACCACAGCGTGTCACTGACAGCGAAAAAGTAAACCAAGGTCGAGTGAGTATTTCACTCATGTTGTTTTCTATTGAAGACAGTCTGGTAAAATTACACCAGGCTTTTTGAAATGATTTAAATTATAACATTGTGTGGAACTGAAAGAGTGGTGGCGATGGTGATGATGATGACTAAGAGATAGGAAGTTTCAACGAGTGACGCACTAGCACACAGAAATAAACAAGGAGAAAAAACGGAATAGACGTAGGGGAACCCCTCATTAACGTGACAGTCCAATGAGTCACCCTTCGGGATGGTAATAAAACTTTAATTTAGAGATTTATTTGTGAAACTGTTTGTGCAGCCAGGCCCACACACTCCAGCAACACAGCTCAGTCTGCCAAGAGAACACACCAGAATAGGAAATACTAATAAGAGGCCATGACCTGCCTGCGTGTGTTCAAGCATATAAGTATGTTTGAAAGTGTGTGTGTGTGTGTGTGTGTGTGTGTGTGTGTGTGTGTGTGTGTGAGTTTATAGTTGTGTGACTGCATGTGTGTGTGTTCAGTTGTGTGTATGTTACGGCATCAGTACGAGATGTTCCTCAGCTGTTGCAGTGGAAGCATGGAGCTAGTGACGAAGATGAGCTGTGGAGAGTTTAATTGTACAAAGAAATGAAGGACAGAGCTTGTTTATTTTCTTATTTTTCATTACACGTCGTTGCCAACTAATCGTCCTGAATTTACACTCTTCATTTGTTTCACTTTTCTTTTTTTTTGCCCTAGGTCTGTTTAATCACAAGTACAACTTTTGATTCAGTCCAGCAAGTTCAAAGACAAAAATGATAAAGTGTGTCTGGTTAGAGAAGTCTTGTTTTGTTTAGTGTGATTGTGAACAAAGAACACCATGTGCACTGTACTGAGCCCTGAGAGGGCTCGAGACAGACTGAAGGCAAAGTGGTGTTGAGAGCTTAATAACTTATGTAACTTATGTAATAACTCACTCACCGCACACGCACACACACTCGCACCATAAAAGGGTTTGGTAGAGATTCTTTTAGATACAGGTCATATTTGTTTTGTCAATTTACAGATTCGTTCTGGCTCTAGGGATGGTAACGTTGGTCCATCGCTTTGATCCAGATACAACTCAACAATGACTGGACGCATTGCCATGATTGTCTTTAGTAGCGTCTACAGCCCCACTAAGATTAGATTTTTGAGATCGATGCTAATTTTCGAGGGGAAATATTCACAGATGTTCATGGTCCCCAGAGGATCCTACTGACGTCGGGAAACTTGCTCACATTGGTTCTGAGTCAAGTGTCTGAACAACAATTGGATGGATTACCATGAAATGGTTAGTCTCTTAACCCATCCTTATTAGTATCTTTTAGAGCCTTACTGATATTGGATTTTTGAGATTGATACTGATTTTAGAGGAGAAAAATTCACAGATATGGTAGCAGTACCCAGAAGGCTGCTTTCCTGAACAATGAACTTTATTAAAGAATTAAGTTAAATACATGTTAAATAATTTAACACACTACATTGCCCACCAATTCCACACAGTCCATTACCATAACCAATAAACCTGCTAATTATTAACTATAATAATAACTAAACTAATAATTAGCATGCTTATGTTGTCACTGTGAGTATGTTGGCAAGCTATGGTTAATTTGTAGGTCAAAGCACTGCTTTTTCACTCAAATAAATCACTTAAACATCAGTTTGTAGGATTTGGTGGCGTCCAGTGGTGTAGTTGCAGATTGCAACCCCCTCGCCTTCCTATTGCAAGCATAAAGGAGAAACTACGGTGGCCAAAACATGCAAAAAATGTGAGCCGGTGTTTGTTTTTATGTTCTGGGCTACTGTAGAAACATGGTGGTCCAACATGGCTGACACAGATGTAGATTATCCATTTAAATGGTGAACCAATTATTACAACAATTTTCTGTTGATCAGCTAATCATTTCAGCTGTAGACAGGTTTGTCTGTGAACATAGTGAAGAGTCCTTTTTAGTGCTTTGGATACAGAAACGGAGCTATGAAAGTGATCCAGTTTTGAAATACGGCCTCTTGGGCCTAATCAATTAGTACCATAACATTTATGTTTTGATAGATGCTGAGAAAACCTGAAGCTTGTGAATCTCAACATGAAAATTCTTTTCATTATTTTTCAGCCCTTTGGAGTTGATCCCAAAAGTTGGAATATTGTTCTAGCACAATGGGTGTGCATTTGACTTTGATTTTGAGTGTGGTTTGACTCAGTGCCTGATAAAAATATGCACTGAATCATGAAATTCTCTCCTGTGTCTTTCCTGGTGATAGACTGAATCAATTCTTGTTGGTCTTAGATAATTCTTTAGACCAGAACTATAGTTAGAACTTATCTTTTCAATATGACTTTTTAGAGGCACGGAAATCAGATTTAGCAAAAATAGCTATTGAATCTTCAAAACCAGATGCAGAAGTGGTCAAGCTTGCATTCACACAGTCTGCATGCAAACCACCCACAACGCACATAGCAAACAATACAAAGACTTGGAAAGTGAATAAAAAAGTATGCAGACACAGATGACACATCACAGGAAAAGCAGATAGGCATTTTGAGGCCAGGAATGGACATACGCTATAGTTATTAAAGTTGTCATGACAGCTGAATTTCAAACTTTGATACTCGTTTCAGTACCACAGCTAAAACTAAAAAGTCCCAGGCAAACAGAATACACATTATTAATCAGTAATTAACAACCTGCACACAATGTTGGTATACAGAAAAAGTCACATATGAGCACATATTGTGAACCAGTTGCAGTGTTTCCTACACAATGACTGTAACTGGGGTGGTATTTGAAAACATTACCCATTTTCTAGTATGTTATTTCAGATGTCATTATGTCAGTCACACTGACTGTGCAGTAAAACATTTAACTGACCCGTCAACGTCACAAATGAACTGACAAATAACCAGCTAAGCCTGGATGAAAAACATAAATGACATTTTTTAAGTCTTGGGAAGCATCAAATATCTTCGAGCATCTTTGAGTTGGATGGAAAATGATACTGCAAAGTAACCAGTGACTGGATCTGTGAAGACAACAGCAACACTACTAGTATTTTGTATATCAGGACACAAACTACAAATAATTCAGTCCAGTTACTGAAATGAAGCTTTCAAACATTCTTTTATGTCACATTTACATTGTTAAGCTAAAATATAACAGCAGAGTATCTTAAATATAAGATGAAAAATGGTTTAGAAACGTTAGCTTATATTCGCTAACAGCGGCTATAGTTCGCAGCAGTTTTCTGTCCATTAAGAAACTCTGTAGATCGCAGAGAGTTGATGCAGAGCAGACGACATCAGAAGGAAACCAGGAAACATTTTCTCCATAAAATATGATCCAGTTTCACCAAAATCAATGAAATGGTGTGTGGTGTGTGACTGATTGCCGTAAAAGTTACAAACTTCTTGCCCAGAGTTAGAAGTGCGGGATGCAGAGTGGGAATGACAGAGACACCAGTCACCTGATTACATGTCAACGTAGCTTCAAAATGCTAAAAGGTAGATAAATTACATAATGGGGCTTTAAAATGACACTAATGCCACATGCTGTGTTGAGCCACTCTTAATCACCACAGGTCTTCACTGTGACATCCTGAAATAGAGGATGGGGATTTTGTCATATTGCATATTGGTTCACATGCATACAACATGGCCAAACTTGTGTTGCTGTTTATAAAATACATGTTGTATTTAGCCACAGGACTATCAATAGTCTAATAACTAATAGGCAAGAGCAATGTTTATTATTTGCTGCCAAATAATCTTTCCATGATCTGCTCACTTTACTTCAGGATGTTTATTCCAAATTTTCCACACACCTGGAATTTGATTTGTTGTTTTCTTTTCCTTTTTTCCTGTGCAGATGTGGATATACGTGTGTGTGTGTGTGTGTGTGTGTGTGTGTGTGTGTGTGTGTGTGTGTGTGTGTGTGTGTGTGTGTGTGTGTGTGTGTGTGTGTGTGTGTGTGTGTGTGTATGTGTCTGTACGGGTACTTCATCTTTGTTTCTGAGCAGAATTGACGATGTGTTTTGAAACGTTATCCCTCACACCCCGCCCTGCACATGGATAGCTATACATGCCAGCTCATCACCAGGCAGGGAGAACGAGCGCGCTTGTGTATGTGTGTGTGCGTGTACGTGCGCACTGATGTGTGGGTGTTCCTTGATTACCCTGTAGTCTATGGAGGTATAAGGTTAACTACCAGTGCAGCATGGGCTGAAAGACTACCCAGGAAGGTGCATCATCATCATCAAAACTGAACTGATGACTTCATGATGACAGTAATATAAAATACTGACTTTTTGCTTTCATCCGTCTTCATCTGTTTCTGTGTTCTCTTCCACGTTTTTTTTACTGGATGTAATAAAAACTTTCCTTGTTTGCAGAGCCGTTGATCCATCTTTCCACCAATCCATCATCAGTGTATCTTTTTTTTTTCTGGCTGACATTTTGCATGGCAGCCAGTTTTATACTGCTGCTGCCGGAGACATAATAGCTTTGTTCTAGGGCATCTTTTCCAGTTTATTGCAACTAAACTAAATGTTGAATAAAATCAAACTGTGTTCCCCAACTACAGAAGTAGGTCAGAGTTGAAGCAAGACATCTGAGAGTACACAGACAAAGGACAGTGTGGGCAAAACCTTTAAACCTATGATCATCTGAGCATTCTTTGCTCTGTCAGCAAAAAATGTATCTTTAGTTTTGACCAATGACAGTATAAAGGATGGACAATGTATTCGTGACATCACCCACAGGTTTCTGAAGAGCCGTTTTGAAGCTCAGAGTATGATGGCTGTGGCCGCCGTCTTGGTAGTCCGACCTCTGCCACCTCCCGGCTAATCTAAAAATGGGCAAAGCCTGGGTGCTCAAACAAGCCGCCTATAGCAGCACCCAGTTAGTCAGTCAAAGTCACCATGCTGTTAATTATGCATAACTTTAAGCCTTAATATAATCTGATCGGGTTAGTTAAATAGAAATTCAGATTCAGTATTCAGTTGTCATGAACATAAATTAGCTACAGAGACCAAAACAGTTTTTTGTACTAGACTGTAAACATGTTTATTTCTGCTGTGAAGGTGATATGGTGGATTATGGAGATTGACTTGTTCTGTAGCCAGCCTCAAGTGGATGTTTAAGGAACTGCAGTTTTTGGCACTTCCTCATAGGCTTGAAGGATGCTGCTCGATTTGACAGTATTATGTAGGGGTTTTTTAAATAAGTTTTTAAAGCTTCTGATCAGATTTGTAGATTCAAAGTTGTTTTAGAGAAAACAAATTCTTCAAGTTCAAGCACCAGATGACCTCTGATTTTAATAGAGAGCTGATGATCAAGAGACAGAAAACTCTATTAGGAAACGCTGTATTTTTCCTAACATCAGACTGTGTTAGTACATTTCTCCCTCCCTTTAAGCAATGTCTGTGTTACTGTGTGTGCATGTACAGTGTGTGTGTGTGTGTGTATGAATGCATACGTGAGTGTGTCCATCTGTGTGCGTGTGTTTCCCTGAACAGCCCAACTCTAAAACAAATACAGCAGGAGGTCACGGTTAAAGATGAGCCAAGAGAGACACCACAAAGAGGAGAGAGAGAGAGAGAGAGAAATGTCAAATAAACTCGCTGCCTCCCAACAACTCTGTTTATCTATCAGAGTTTACTGGTGACTCACTCAAATGTATTTTTTGCTGTTCGTATGTGTATGTGTTTGCATCTGCGCTGTGCATATGTAAGCACAAGCTCACATTTGCTTATGAGACACGTGTACATTTGTATCTACATTTGTAGGTTATTTTCGCGCCTTTAGTTGTCAGTGGGTGTCCCCAAATGGAAGTGTTACGGTGTGTACATATCTGTGGTTAACCTGGGGTGGCCTATCAGCCGCTGCTGGTATATGTTTCAAAGTGTATGTTTAGTTTTGTTTTCTTGCATCAGCTACCGCTGCTGCTTGACATGTGGTTAAAAAAAAGAAGAATGTGTTACTGATGCATTGTGGGTAAATGCAGCCACCAGTCTTGCCCTAAGGAAAATAGCGATGTCACTAAGACTTCCAAAAGCTGTCGGGATGATGAATGCTTCTCTGAATTTGTTAAATGTTATTAAATTTCACTTTTTTTTCTTCCACTCACTCACAATCCAATATATATTTATATGTTTAGATATATATTTTATCATTATCAAGTTACTTTGAACATAAATATTCAAGGAAAAATTACTCTCCAACAGCGATTCTCTGACTTTTTGGCCTGTAAGTCTTTGAACCAAAGCAATGTGTGTTTCTTTTTTCTTTCTTCTTTCTTCCTTCATCTGCTTCACATAATTACAGTCTGCCTCTGTCTGTCAGTTCATCTAAAGAGTTATATTTCCCATTCTTGAAATATTTTAATTATCAATAAAATATCCAGGAATATCAAGAAAGAAAGAAAGTAAACTCAAGTAAAATAATAGTTTATATTTCCCTTCTGTTTTATCTTGACAGTCGTCATTTCCTAACCGCCAGGCTGGGAATCTCCTGGATTCCACATAGATATGAAATCACAATCCAATCTATGCTATAGATTACTGTAGGATTTGATGTTGGAGTTATCAATCAATATAAATAAAATGCAGTTTTGTCCATTATACCTAAAAGGTCAAGAACAATCTGTAGTTTGTCCATCAGTATTTTATGGATTTCATAGCAGTGCTGATGATTATGAGTAAAATGTCACACTGTGTTTATGATTATTGTCTGTTTGGTGGTTTTCATGTGGACGTGTTGAAATAAATCTGCTGTAGGTTTAATCAACATCGACGTGCACACACAGGTGCATCCCTGCTACTTCCCAGCTTGATCTCTCTCCATCTTTGATTTACATTATAAAACCTGTTCTCAAAGGTCAAGTACTTCAGTGTACCAAACATGTTTTGGGACACTTTGGGCCCATTACTCATGTTCATGTGTTTCCGAGTGGTACACAGTTACTTTGGGGTGATTTTGTTAACAAAGGGTGAATCATCCCACCCTTGGCTGGATGTCTCCCCTCCGGGGACTATTGTAAATATTTGAGAGGAACTGTTGACATGAAGATAACATTGACTAATGGATATACAAGCCTGGACAAGCACTGATGGGTCTGTGGGAGTGATGGAGAAAAGGATGAGTGGGAAAGATATTGGAAGGGGAGATGGGGAGAGAGAGGAGAAGAAGAGGAGGGGAAGGATGGAAATGTGGTGAAGACCAAAAGTAGAGAGAGAGAGGAGTGGGACATGTGGAGGGGAAAGGAGTGACATAACAGAGGAGGATGTTGGGAAAAACAGATGGTGTGATTGGAAAAAGAGGTGACGAGGCAAAGGCAGGTGGGACAAACAAAGATTGTAACTGATACAGTGAGGAGGAAAAATTTGGAAAATGGAAAAACTAAACAGCCAAAATGAATACTGTAGTCTGCCCACTATAGGAAATATGCATAATTTAAATTCTTCCAACAAAGTTAAATATAAATAGATTTTTTTCAGTCAGTTCTGTCTCCTTTCCTCTGAGTGTGCGCCACAGTTTCATATTGATGTGTGAAAAGAAAGAAGCAAAAGGATGGAAGGAGGCTGGAAGGGGAAAACTTTCCATTCCAGCGCTGGTGTTTAGTTTGGGATTATATCAATATTGATAAAACTGTCTGTAACACTGATTTCAGGCAGATTACCTTTACGATTCTGAGAAGCGACTAACGGCAGAAAGGAGATGACCGCTGCTGCCTAATACACAACACTGACTAAAGTCTGTTGTCGGCATGACAATACATGTCATCTGTCTTGATTTGAGTGTCGGAGATGTAGCCATGTTTACACTTTTAAATAATAATGATTACAATGACTTCTATTAACAAAAGAAAGGTCAGTGCAGAATTTTGCCTCAAGATTATGTCGGGACACAAACACAGGATTTCTTCACTACTTTCAAGTTAAGTCTGTTTTTGTTTTTCTTTGCACAATGTTGGTTTCAGCAATATTTTTTCTGGAACCAGCGTGTGAATGTTTAGATGTTAGTACTGGAGTCAGGTTACAGGGTTGAATTCTTCAAAAGCACAGCTGACAGCCTGATTATCTATTTCTGCTGCTGCTGTGTGCATACACACGCGCGTTCACACACTCCACGTTGGATCCTGTAAATCCTGTCATAGCGCCGGGTAATACTCTTCAGAAAGCAGAGACCCTTTGGTGCTGTAGGATCAATTAAACAATTCCTCTTCAGGGAGGGTTCAGGGAGTTCAGTGAAGCAGCACATTCTGGCTCCAAAGTGAAGGGGAAACTGCCCTGTCATCTTTCAGCTACAATTATTAGTTTTTTTTCCTTCAAAGATGATTAAAAACGCAGCTTAGTGGCTGGTAAAAATGCCCCATGCCCTCAATTATTTCAATGCAGTAATGCTCTAACTGAATTTCCAGAAAGCGACAAAAGAAAATGAAGAGGGTGCGATGAGGTGACGTCTGTAAATGAGCGTTAATCAAAGCTAAAAACGATGGAAAATGTGATGAAAATATGACACAGCATTTGTGTTTATTTCGTGTATTAATCTGAGTAACGCTATACTCTCCTTACTCTCTATACTCTCACCAACCAGATGCTGTACATGTCTCTTCAGTGTTAGAAGTCAGATGCTTCACGCACGTCATGATATCTATCGCACTTTGTTGTACTTTACATCGACTTTTCCACCTCAGCCAGTCGTAAAAGTCTGCTACATTTGTGACAGCCAAATAAGAATAAGATCCAGTCAGTCAGTAGAAAACATCATCAGTAGTTGCTCACTTAGCTGAGCATTCAGACTCAGCACTCATCATCCTGTCCTTCAGGCCAGGAACTCGCTCAGTCGTGGCGTTTGGCATATTTAAACCTCGTCGATAAAAGTATTTTGCAGAGTTTGCTGATTCGCGCAGCTTTTCCAGCTTAATAGATCCCAGTGGATGTTCTCAAGATTGATCCCTCATAACTAAAACTTAGCCTGTGAGATTTAGGATGGCTTCTCCGTGACCGAACAGCGAGGCAGAGTCATTATGAAGTAGCAAACAGGCACAGTAAGCAGCAAAAGAAGAGTGAGACTTTTTCCCTTAAAAGGAGGAAGACATGCAAACGGTCTATGCTGTATTTTATTTTATCCAAGACTAATATGCGTGACATTTGGAGAATTGTGGCTCTCTGTTCTGCATCTTTACATTCCTTTATGGTGCTGTTTCTGTTCTGGCCTGTTTGTGTTCCTTAATGTCACTGTATAACTTGACTATATCCAGGCCTGAGTGGCTGCCAAGTTTATATATTCTACATGCTTCTTCATACGGTATCTGTATGTTGCAATACAGTTTTGTCTGCATCAATTTTGTTTGTTTTACAATTTTCTTGGTTAAACGAGAAAACATGTCGTCCTTTTCATCCCTTTTCTCTCAGTAACAAGACGCAGCATCACTGCATGTAGCATGTACGTAAGCCAGCATGTATGACCTTTTTTTACTTTCTTGACTTTGAATTAGATCAAAATCTTGACTGAAAAAGAGGAAACGCACAAAACTGAGTTCAAAACAAGCATTCATTGGCTCGCAGTCACAATGGAAAATACAATCATTCTCCAATGCTCCAACCATGAAAAGGGCATGTTAAGAATTCAGAATATGAGCAATGCCAAGGTTCAGTCAAATAACCATCATGGCAAAGGGAAACCACAATTCAAGACATGGAATCTCAACAAGCCATGAAGAATGTAGAAAAAGTAAGACTGTAAAAAAGTAGACAAAAAGTCTACAAGGAGAAGGAAAGGAATCTTCAGAGGAGGTCTGGAGTGCACTGCCCTGTTTCTCACTAAAAATTCAACACACATGTTACAGTAGTTTAGAAGACTTTTGAAGTCACTGGCTTGATTTACATCTTACTTACGAGGGAGTTACCTTGATGTTTACCCCAATCAATACCATAACCCAGGGCTTTCACAGTCTGACACTGTGGGCCCTCCTCAGACAAAATCAAGTCAACTGCAACGCTGTGAGTAAAAAAATTCCACCCCCCTGACTTCAGGCTTCCCTCCAAAGCCGCTCCCATAAAACACATTTTGGTGCACGCAGGTGGGTAGGTAGAGAGGCAGGTAGGCCAGCCGATCATTTCATTCAGGCCAAAGTCCAAAACAATATTGATGGTGCAAAATAAAAAACTGTATTTGTGGGATAACCATAGTCTCCGTTTCCATAATTTTATAGCTTTGGGGGGATGTAAAGAGGATGTATAATGTTGCAGTGGAGGCAGTGAGTTAATTGTGGGCTTAAACCTCAGCTCAGTTTTCTTTTTAAGCTATATTAATATAAAACATGTCAAAGTGACATATATTTAAAAATATGCTGAATTAGCTAGTAGCAGTTTGTGTTTGGAAAGTACCCATAAATCTACAGAAAACTTAAAAACGTGATGATTCTGAGGCAGGTTCAAGAGTTATGACGAGTGTCTTTTTCTCTCCCGGAGGTGTGTTTGTGGATGTTTTTATGGAGGTTTATTCACAATGTGCATCAGAGACAATGCCTCAGGAAGTATAAGTCACAGTTGAATATAAAAGCATGCATGACTAACTTATTTTCAGAACACTGACTCACATGCTTTCTCTCTCACCTCATGTAGTATCTTTGCGTCACGTCTCTTCTTCCACGGCCTCCATTCAACTCTCCCACGGGGTGGGGGGGGTTGTGCGTCATCATTTCAAAACCTCTGCTCAAACACAACCCTTAAGACAAAGCAAAACTGTTGTGTACCACATGATACGTACATCACAGGCACCCAAATGCTCTAGTCCTAATTAACCAGTGTCTTAATACAAATGTAAAAATATGCTTGTGTCTTCACAGTCTCAAAGAAACACGCACTTTTGGCAGGAGCTGCAAATCATCAGCTGAAGTTACCGTCAGAGAAACTTTGATGCGTAATTTATTTCACCGTGAAATTAAGAATTTTATATGCCTTCTTGATTTTATCAGGCTCCAAATTTGATTAAAATCAAAGTAACATTTGCGCAGTTCCCAGCGATTGAATGCGAATGTGTCACTTGGCGGTTTAATTGAAGACAGTGTTTGAGCTGTTGCCCAACATGTACATTTCTAGTTAACAGTGTGTTTGTGTGTGTGTGTGTGTGTGTGTGTGTGTGTGTGTGTGTGTGTATTCATGTCTGTGTTTGTGCGTGTGTGTGTGCTCATGCATGTGCACCGTTAAGTGTTCCAGGAATCAAAGTGAAATGAGAGGGAAAAAAAGCTCGAGCTCCAAAGGACCTTAACTATGCCCTGAAGGGCAAACGCCCCCCTGTCCCCTCTACATGTACACACACACACACACACACACACACACACACACACACACACACAGATCAGCGAAATAACCTCTAGCCCATAGGTGAACCCCAGAAAGATGAGAGAACAGAGCTGCCAGCAGCCTATAAAAACCTGATTGAAAAAGTGAATGAATCAAAATGACCCGTGCAGAAAAATGGAAGCCGTTTTAACTTTTTTGGAGTAGATGTGAAACGTGTATTTTACATCCTGTGCTTTTTGTTTTCACGGTGGGTTCTGACTGCTTTCCCCACCATTGGTAAGATTAATGATCAGCTTGCTTAAAATTGTTTATTTCCTCAGCACAAGTGAATTGTGTGACTTTTTGGAGTGTAGACAGTTTAGGATGATGGCACACAAACACATCTAGTTTGTTTAAGACTGTTGCTGCTCCACCCAGAGTAACATTTAGGGAATAATGTAGATTCAGGACATCCAGAGCACAGAAACTAATTTAAAATTTAGTGAATAAAACTATAGTAATGAGCAATGATGTGGCAAAAAAAAAGTAATTAAATGCTTCTTTCACTGTGTTGTCTGCAACATCAAAGCATGCATCAGTGGGTGACACGGCGCTCCTTGCAGTCTGATTCAAGATGTCTCAACGTTTTTGTTTTTTTGCGTTGTGTTGTCACAAACTGTGTGTACGTGCATGTGTGCATGTATTTAAGTGTGTGTGTGTATATCTTTTGGTCAAGGTAGGAGTGTGTGAGTCATGCTGCGTACAGCTGTGGTCCAGATGAAGGAGGCCACCTGCTCCCTCCCTTTCCTTCATTTTCTTCTTACCTCCATCATTTACACGTTCTCCCAGACATACAAACAACCTCCAATTAGGCCAACCTTGACTCACTCTACGCCTGTACTTTACACACATACGTGTGCACACACACACACACACACACATGCACACTCTGCCACCTCATATTGGGTTAATACTCTCGTTGATGCACTTTGTGTCTGTAAGAAATGGATAAAGAAAGGGGGGTAAGTAAGGAGAGACATTTCATTGGAAGCGCTACATTGAATTCAGGTTGTAATGTGTGCTTCATTGTGTTATTTTGGAGCGATTAAACCCAGGACTTCAGAAATCCCAGACATAATTCTTAAAAAATCCTCCACGCCACCCCGACTGACACCATTGTGGCTTTTGGCAGGGATGGGACTCAAACTTGTGATCCAAGTCATGGTCATGGCTATCCAACTCGGCGAGGCAGTTGTTTGACTCAAACGTCCGAAGAGACCTTGTATTTCCAAAATGTCTGGAACAAAAAAAAAAAAGCTGATGTTTGTTTAAAAAATTATTATACTTGCATCTCGTGTCAGTTTGTATATATATGTAGAATATTTTGGATTTGGTGGCAAGATTCTGAATCTATTTTTATTTTTTTATTTAACATAGATAGCTTTTGTTAGCTACATTCTCATTAAATTTTTAACAAAAACTGAACATTGATCCCGGTGAACTGTATTAATACGTAGAAGTGAATTTCCTCGCACGCTGCCCCACATGTATTCTCCCAAATCAAACTTTTGAACATGAATATTTTCTCAGTCAGGAATGACTGGATGCTTGTGGTTTGTGTGTTTGTGTCTCATTCAGTCACGGTGGTCGTCGGTTGGACCACACTAGGTGTGTGTATGTTTCTGTGTTTGTGTGTGTGAGTTTGGAGGGATGTAATGTGTTGGTGTGCGTTGTAGAGGCATGCAGCTTGCTTGCGTGTTTCTTTGTGTTTGTATGCGTGTTGCGTGTGTGTGTGTGTGTGTGTGTGTGTGTGTGTGTGTGTGTGTGTTGTGTGTGTGGTGGAGACCGTATCAACCAGCCATATCAAATCTGAGGATAAATAATAGGCATCGCTTTGCCTAATTTCACCCAATCAACCTGAGATCACTGTCTGTCCTGATTGGAGGAGGAGATGTGATCTGAACTCCTGTAGGTAATGCTAATTACCCAGCATGCTTTTCTACTTGTGTTTCGTCCTAGAATTGGTCTTCCCAGATTGGGTCTGTATTTTTGCTGGTCTTCGTTTAGGCTCCAAAACCAAATTTAAAATTAAAAAATGTTTACTTGTCCACAACTTTGGACATTTAGTTTTTATTTCTGTACACACGTTTTATTTCAACTGACTCAGATACCCCGTCTGTAATTGTCTTTCCATCCCATCATCTAAGCCGTGCATTTCTTTCTTTGGCACACACTGGATGAACGTAAATTAATCAGAAAGATGCGTATCATACCATGTTTGCTCATACTGCACGTAGTCATCATAACTCACACAACTTCCGTAATGAATTAATCACAAAAACTTGTGCGCTCTTGTTTTGTATCCTTGCTTTAATACATTTCTGGATCTGATTAATTTATATTTTCTGTTATTGTTGTTTGTTCCTAATAATGTGAAACAGTTGTGAATTTTCTTCTAATAAAGTTACACAAACCTAGATGAAATCATTGATCGGCTATGCCACAAACAACACAATATTTCTTTGATTATCCACATAATTAACTTTGGGAATTTCAAACATTCAATAAGTTTAATAGCTGGAAAGATAAGCTACAGATTGTTGCTGCTATTAGTTGAAAATGTGATTAAATACATTTTTTTTTACAAGATCTTTGGGAAGCGAAAGTTAGCGAGGATTTAATGTTGAAGAGATCGATGAAAATCCACCGTGCTGTGTGATGAAAAAAGCTCCTGCGGACACAAAGTTTTTATAAAGGCATATCAAAACGTCTAGTCTATAAATGGTATTTCTGTGTTTATCCCTGTTCTCCATTTCAACCTCCATACATTCCAGTCAAATGAGGCCTCCCATTGGACCCAGTCAGTAATCAGCCCACTGGCTGGCTGCTGGTGTTCTGTAATAATATTCTAATAAGCAGTGACTGTTGCTTTGATGAAGGCCTGCTACTCCTACTGCTGATCTACTGATCTACTGAACTTACTCCTACTTGGGGTAATTAAATATAGCCGAAAACAAGGAAATGGACCACCAGCTCTCCTTGTTACAGCCTCCCTTTATTTCTCTCACGTCTTCCTCTTTGTTTTCTAAATGTGTGCTTTTATGTGCTTTTTCATCATGCTTAACTGGTTTCTACTTCTTTCCTCTCTCTCGCTCTCTTTTTTTTCAGTCTCTCTCATCTCTTTAATTTCTTATTTGTTGTTTTTTTCTCAGGTCTGATAGAAGCCCATTGCCGAACTGTTGCTCTGATCTCACTCCTACCCAGGCAATTAAATCAAGAGAGGCAACAGTGGGAACATGGACCACCAGTGGGAGGATGGGGAGACAGAATTCTCCGCATTTCTCCTTGTCCCCTCCTTTTTATCTGTTTTCTTTCACAATTTGTCTACGGTCGCCCATTTTCTATAATTTTCTCTTTAACACAGTCATCTTTTTATCTCTGTTATCCACTCCCTTTTGTCATTTTTCAGTCTTTTACCCTCCCTTTCTGTCTGTCTGTCTGTCTGTCTCTTTCTCCCTTCCCCCTCATGCTCTTGATTGACTTGAGTGGGTGAAACAGGCCAATTTGTTCTCCCAGGGTCTTAAATTACCTGCCTGTCTGTTTGGATGTGGAGAAGCACAGATGATTTCTGCTCTCCCATCAGTAACCACAGTTCATGTCGTTCAAATAAAATCAAAATCAGCATTGTTTGTATAGCTCTTTCCCTGACGAAACCCTGAGAACTGTTGGGGTTATTTCCTGAAATGATATCAAAGTTGTTTGCCTTAGCTTGTTACCCCCGAGGACCAAATTAGAGCTCAATTTGCAAGCTGAACAACTTCAAGAACAGACAGAATAAAGGCCAAAAAACATGGTATTATAATTTTTGTCTCCACATGAGTTTAACAAAATCCAGATTATAAGCAAATATTGAAGGGCCAGTTACTAGTTCAATAAATCAGCAACGAGTGGTTCATTAAAATGTTGTGCTCCCGGAACTAACATGATTTTTCACAGCGTTACGCATAAATACAGGTGGAATTGATCCCATTAATCATCCTTTAAAGATCCAGTGAAGGCTCAGTGTCTTTAGCTTCCTTCATGTCTGAATTAAATGTGCAGGAGTTCATCACAAAAAGGTTTGTTCGACTTGTTGTTGACATGTCATAGGAGGAAAAGCACAAGTGTGCAACAGTGTGCTTTTCATGCTTAAAGTCAAAATGTCTGCCGTAAAAAAGGAATCACAGTGATGCAGAGTTGTAAAAGTCCACGTCTTTTTTTTTTTTCTCCTAGTAGTAGTAGTAGTAGTAGTAGTAGGCACCTAATGATGTCTACACACACATCTCCAAAGCTCCACTAGTTTGTACAACCCCACAATGACGGTCAGTAGACTTTTATCACAGCAGACATTTTGGTGTGTCAGAGGAGGAGCGCGGATGAAACAGACTGCGTTAACGATGGCTTAGTTGCATTAAGTGTTCCAGTAAGCCACAACAGTGAGCCTGCATGCACAATACCAGCACCCTGGAACTAGCTCACCTAAATGGAATGCAGCCGCTTTTAATGTTATCAATTACACATGTGCATTCCCTGCTGTGACGTGCCGCAAGGGCTGCTGTGGAAAAAAAAAAAAAGGCGTATTGCCGATGTACAGTACGTGATGAGTGGTGTTAACTGGTTGCCTTAAATCGCGTTTGATTTGATAAATTTGTATATACACCCCCCCAAGCACAGGGCAATAGCAACCCAATTAACACAAGTACACAGGATAATAAAATTATATTTTTGATTTTATTGGGTTACCCATGTAGGTCCAATACAAGTATTTAAAGGACCAGTGTGTAGGATTTAGTGGCATCATGCTGGGATAGGCTCCAGCCCGACCCTGATGAAGATAAGCTGCTACAGTTAATGGATGGATGGACATAGTTATTCATATTATATTCCACTTTTGCCAAATTCTGCAAATAGAGCCCACACTGGACCTTTTTAAGGAATAATGAAGGTCTAGTAACTTGTATTTTACATGTGTGCAGAGCTTTCTCCATTTTTGATTGTTTTGGCCTCCTGATGCTGTTTTAAAAGATGTTTTATTACTAGAGAGTGTTTCCAGAGACACCTGTGTGCCATAGCATGATACTACTTTAGAAACTGATTTATTAAATGAATCCAAATGATATTGAAGTTTCTTTGCTTCTGTAATGGTTACTAGTCGATCGATGGTTCTTCAAATATAGTTTCTGGTGTAAACGTTATCACTTCCACAGTACAAGGTACTCCAAGGAGACCCTGGAACGACCTTCGTTAGTGTATAGCCGGCCCCGGTTCAATGTTCTGTTAAAGAAAGCTCTGCTGAGAGATGGTTTCAAGATGGCTGCAAATATGACAGATAAAGTGCACCTCTGCGGAGTCTTAGGAAGGTGTGAGTGAGTACTTTTTGGTCTCATTCCTGGCTGTGTCTGGCCCTTGTTCAGCTCCTGTTTCACCGTCCTGTCAGCCCTCATACTGGGGGTCTGGAATTAAACAAAAAAACAAAACAAACATAGTACAGATTCCATTGTGTGTGTGCGGTTTTTAAACTTGGCTTTTCGGGGTCATTTCGCCTATTCCTAGATGTAGTTTCGCACACACGCAAACACTCACGCTCACACAGAGATACTCAATATCCAGATGAAATAACATTGCCTCCATGTCCTAAGAGGTGTATTAATATTGGCACTGCTCTCTCGGATTAGGAAAAAGACCGCAGATATTTCTAGACAGACATTCTAATTTCACTACTTTGCATTAAAACACATTTGGAGCAGATTTTTTTTTCTCTATCCTTCAAAGATCAACAGTTATTGTTTTTTGTGTGGTTTTCAGAGCCAGGGTTTTGTGGCTACATCTTCCAGTCTCCAGTGTGCCTGGCCTTTTGTACTGATACTTTTCCACCTCACTAGCTGCGCCGCTCGCCTGTTTTCCCTGCTCATTCTTTGGATGGAGAGTGTGTTTTTTCTTTGTCAGTGTGAACATTATTTCATCTCTCCCCCTGGTCTGTGGAGACTGTGGTGAGGCGGGGTGACCTGAGCTTCAGTGGAACAGAACAGTGTGCTTGTGTATTTTAGTGTGTCTATAAAGGGCTATCACTTTTTAGTCAGAATTTGAGATACCATTCGAAGGTGGGGGGAAAAAAAACATTTGTTCTGTAATAACCAGACAAAAATCAAAATCTACTGTGTGTAAGGGCAACAGGCAGTGGCTTATACTCACTCATCAAATAAATTATGCTGTTAACAGCATATAAAAAATCACTTAAGATAAGATAGACTTTAATGATCCCACACCGGGGAAATTCACTTGTCACGGCAGCTCGTATACACAAGTTGAATAAGAAACTGAAGAAAGTCATGCTGGTATTTAAGAGTCTGACAGCTGTTGGAATGAAGGACCTGTGGTAGCACTCCTTTTAAATGGTAGGAGTAGCAGTCTGAGCTGTTTAAGGCCTCCACAGTCTGTCCTGCGACATCTGATGTCACCTGTTAGCTTGTCACTCGTGGCAGCGGACCACTCAACAGAACAACAATTCTGCAAGGGAGTTTACAATTACACATTATGGGTTGTTGCCGCCTTTAAATGGAGCTTACCAGCTCCTGGTTGCGACATGAGAAGTCATGAACCACAGGTCACGGATACCACGAGAAACAGACATTCATATGTACCTTTCTTTGGGCTCTGGAGCTTCAGTAATAATCAACAGTCAATACTGAAAGCTGGGATGGGGGAGACTGAGATATCGTATTGGGATTTGGTACTGCTACTGTTATCGCACGTGCCCTGCAGAGAAACACAGAGAGAGCTCTAAACCTTTACATGTGCAGTGTTTTTTGTGCAACTTCATTAAATATACCGCTGAAAAAACAAAGGCAGTAGCTGTATGTGTCAGTCCCTGTATGATAGATGTGTAGGTATGTATATTTGAATTTGAAATTGAAACCTAACACCTACCCAGCGAAAGAATATCCATTGAGGTCCAGCCCTACCTACTTTGTATTTGTACAGCAGGATGGCTCATTATTTCTTATTGAAAATCATGTGTAAATCTGATTTTAAAAATTAAATATTGGATGAAATTTTAATTTAAAATGCAGCTTCTCTCCTGGTGCTCCAGCTTCGCCCCACAGTCCAAAGACATGCAGGTTAATTGGTGACTCTAAATTGCCCGTAGGTGTGAATGTGAGTGTGCATGGTACCCTGCCTCTTGCCCAAAGCCCGCTGGGATAGACTCCAGTCCCCTGTGACCCTGATGAGGATGGATAGATGGATGCACAATTAATTATTGGGTGTACCAGGTAGACATTTGTTGAAAAAAAAAAAAACTCAAGGGGCTGCGTTGTTGATGTTGTTTCAGGCACCAGTGAGGAAGAAGAAAGATGTTTGAATGATGTAAAGTTGAGGCAGAATCAGCTTTTTTTTTTTTTTTACCAGATGACTCTCCTCCTCTTCTGCACCCTGTGAGTTATACGTGTTATTTTCTGTCTGAACATTGCCTTAGAAGGACTTGTGTGCATCATCACTAGATCATTTGCACATTCTTAACATTTTTATTTTTAATTTAAATTTTTATTTTCTATAATCTGAGGATTCACAGACTCTGATAGCTAATTGCCAGAGGTGTGCTGTTACACTAAACTCCAACCAGAAACACGGCAGGAAACCTTTTAGATGTGTTAGGATGAAGTCCAGTGTGTTCTTAGGTAAATAGGTAAAAAAAAACACGATGAGGCATCAGTGTGAATAACGTGCGTGCATGCGTGTTTGTCGTCGCTGATACCAGACCGTCTGATGCCTGTTGTATTCCATAAGCAGACACCTCCACACATTTCCCCTGAGGTCCCAATAAAGTCACCTGCTAATACAAAGTTTATTAGTCCACAGAGCCTCTGCAAACTCTGAATCATTCACAAGTGACTTGTTATTGTTTTTAAAGCTCTGTTTACTCTGCACGGCCCCCAAAAAACCAAGCCCCTCATACCCAGCCCCTTCTCTGGGCAGCAACCCAAAAGCTTTATTAGCTAGATGAGTGTTGGGTGGCCAAATCTGAAAGCGTTATTGTGTGTTCTGAGCATGCATGCGAGTGTGTGTGTGTGTGTGTGTGTGTGTGTGTGTGTGTGTGTGTGTGTGTGTGTGTGTGTGTGTGTGTGTGTGTGTGTGTGTGTGTGTATATGTGTGTGTTTGGACCAGTTTTGACCAGCTGCTGTGGCTGTGGTGTGGTTGACTTCACCTCTTAAAATGTTTGTGGGTAGGTGATTATTGCATTATTTGTTTGTTGTTGTTTTTTTTTACAGAGTCTGCAGTACAAACTAAACAGGTGTTTATCTCAGCCAGCTACGCTTTCACCTGTCGACAGGTGCGCTGTAGGGCTACATTAAAATACATGCTTTAATTATCAGCGCTCATGGTGTTCTGCTCAGACACACACGCATACGAAAGTGTAGCTGTTGGATGAATACCACAAAGCTCTCTTGAACATATTCCTTATTGTTCTTTGTTGTATACATTAAGGGACAACCGCGACCTTTCTGGCCTGCCACAATTGTAATGGCTTTTGATGGGGAGGGTGTAGCATTACTGCCGCAGTAAGTTTCTGTGGTGGCCAAAATCCCGGAAAGCCATTCCTGAGAACGTTTCAACTTTTTCTCTATAGTACAATGATGTCACCAAGTCTTTTCTAACAACTCCTTCACTCTGGAAAAAGTACATTTTTCCGCATTCACACATGAAACCTGGCTTGCTCTTTTCTGGCCGCATCTACAAGGACTATGGTTTATGTTGCCTTTCAAAACATTACGTTTTTTTAATTAGTTTATACAGTCAGATAATTAGGTGTCACTACTTTATTATAATAAATATGTAAGTATGGAAAGTGGTTATCTGATGAGGTGTTGATGGACAGAGGTTGGGAGACACGTTCAGTATCAGTGAGGTCAGGCCTTCTGATAACAATTTTAAGAACTATACACCCGAGCTAAAATAAGATGCTTTGCAGCAACTTTCTGATGCATTATTTTAGCGTGAGCTCTACTGACATTCTCAGGTTTCTCTTCTTCAGTTGTTTGCCAGTTAAACATCAACACACCCAGTCTCGCTGGCTGAGGAGAGGACATCAAGTCTTTTCGAGGAGAATAACGCGCCTACCCTGATACATTCCTGTTGTCTCACAGAGACGTCAAAATGGATTAATTTTTGTTCTCCACAGGCCAGAGAGAGAGTGAGTCCAGAGGACATTCTCACAGGGAAGGTAGAGAGATATTAACAGAGATGGGTAGGGCTGTGGGACTCGAGACATGGTTTTATCTTATAGGAATAGACGTATAATGACTCCAAAGTTTTCTGATCAGCTGTCCTTTTTTAAATTTTTAGCATTTTAAAATGTAATGACTGAACTGCACAACTTCCTAAATCACTTGCCCTAATCTCAATCTTTACCTCGAGGCCTCGAAATCATCAAAACCATCAAAACATCCTTAATTAAATGACATAATTGGGCTGAACCTGCCACACACTGATCGTCTCTGTTCTAGGAGAGACACTTTCACTTCACCTCCTTCTTTTTAGGAAAATCTTACCTGATGTCCTGATGTGACTAGATAAAAATGTGGTTTCCACATTGCTCACTCCGACTTGTGAACAGCGTACTGTAGCTTTTCTTCACTAGGACTTTCCAGACAAAGGTTAAACACACTAAAATCAAATTCCCACAAACCTAATGTGTTTAATGTTTGAAAACTTTAACTTACAAAGCCAACAGTTGCTTCTTTGACAGATAATGAAAAACTGACTGTACAGGCACTGACAGTACCGAGGGAAATTTTATGGGGATACAGGCACATTCTCTGGTTCGGAGATGTCAACACCCCAGTGAAATAAAGGATGCAAAGTTAAGTTCAAACACACAAACATTCAGCCCTCAATTTTTTCTTAATTCCTCTGGTTTCAAGCTTTGTGAGAGACGTATTCCTGTTCACAATGATTATCTGAGCTGCGTAAGATCTTCAGAATAACACATGGTAATTCTGTTTAGAGTGGCTTTTCTTTTCAGTATCGAGCCTGTCAAGAGTATTTAAGATGACTTTGACTTACATCCCTCCAACAGCTGCAGAGGGATCAGACTATATGCAGTAATTCATTTTTCAACATTCTTTTATATTTCAGTGTTCAGTTTCAGAGAATCAAGCGTACGGTGAAGTATTTTATTATAATAGACTGGCAGCTACACACAGTTGTTATTGTCTACTGTAGTAAGTCACTTCATCTGTGGATGTCTTTGTTTGCTGCACTTTCTTGCTCTTCTTCCAAACTCTACCTTTTCCTCATCCTCTCTCTCTCTCTCACCTTCCCCTCATCTTTCCATCTCCCTCTCATCCTCTCTTCCCTCCATCTCTTTCTCTTTGTTTAGTAGGTCAACATGTCCTGCCTCCTCTCCACATTAATTGTTGTCTTGCTGTATCACGCAACCATTCACAGCTGGGACTCATTAGACCTGTGTCTGTGTTTGTCTGAATGTGTGTGTGTATGTGTGTGTGTGTGTGTGTGTGTGTGTGTATATGTGTGTTAACCAGGCTAGGGTAATTCCCCCTCTGTCTTTGATGAGCAGGTTGGTCCAAGGCTCCGGGCTGAGTTCTGTAAGATGCTTCACACTTGGATGATTCGCTGGTGTTTGTAGTTTTCCACGCATTGCTTCTGTCTCTCATGTGTCAAGTCAAGAGCGGGACTGTGAGAATAGTGAGGACTTGATATTTGTACAGTTGCACGGAGACCTGTGTTGCATGTGATTTGTCGCTTGTCATCAGCTCTTTGTCCTCTCTATCTCCACTGAAACGGGTAATGTCCTGCTGAAACCATGATGCGAGGTCGTACAAATGCATTTACTGAATGTAATATTTGACATACAGAAATTTAGAGTTGCATCTGTTGAAGATATCTCAAAGTCCTTTTTTGCATTCTCTCTGGAGTGCTGCAGCAAAGCCGCAAACATAACAGGGGCGCCAGAAAAGTTGTACTCAAACCCGTGCGAGACAAAAGAACAAACAAAATTGGATTCAAACAGACTCGAAGGAAATAAAGGTAGGTCCAGAAAAAAGATTTAATTCATTCAGTTTGTTTTTATTTGTTTTTATGAATCACTGATCCAGTTGGAAAACTGCTGATTGACATATGTTGGCTTAAATGCTAAATGCCTCAGTATCACAGGACAAGCACAAAAGTCTATTTATTATATAGAGCACTTTTTGTGATACTCAAAGACACTTTACAGGAGTTAAAATCATCAAACGACACACAACGTTAATCACACATTAAAAGCAGTTCTGAAAAGGTGAGTTTTGAGTAGTGATTTGAATGCAGACAGGTCGGTGCAGTCTTTTATTTGTTTTGGAAGAGACTTCCACAGAGAGGGGGCAGCAATGGAAAAGACTCTGTCGCCACAGGTCCGGCGCTTGGTCCTTAGTGGTGGAGACAGGAGGTTGGCATTGGAAGCTGCGGGACAGGAGTGTAGCGGTGGAGCAGGTCACTGAGGTAGCAGGGGGGCTGGTTATGGAGCGCTTTGTGAGTTCAGAGAAGGACTTTGAATTGGATCCTTTATGGGAGCCAGTGGAGTTTCTGGAGGACAGGGGTGATGTGGTCACGGGAGCAGGACTGGGGGCAGCAGAGTTCTGGATATATCAGAGTTTATTTAGGACTTTGGATTATGTGTAATATTTTAGATGTGATGAAGGCGTAGAGAGGAGCTATGTGACCAGAGGAAACCTTGTGATGCCACATTCAATTTGGCAATTAGTTGCATTTTAATTGAATGTACTGCGCATGAAATCAGTTCCCCCGTTCTGTCATATCCAGCCCGACAGGCATTCACGTTAAACACAATCCAGAAACAAGGTGAACTCTAAAGTTCACCAAGGAACTAGTATGGGTCGAGTCCTTGAGTTTTCACGGGGTCACATCTGTCTGAGCACCTTCAGTAAGAAGTATAGATGTGTTTAAAACACTCAATTTTTCCAAGTGGTTTGGAATGCTACCTGAATGAGAGCAGCATTTAAATATGCAGCTGCAGATCATCGGCATACGATGGCACGATTTCTGAGCAGATCGGTTTACACTTTGTGTCTATACTTGATTTTCTTTGGAATAACAGATATTATTTATGTGCCTTAAACACAACAACAGCGTTGCCAGAGTTGCACAACATTTTCACCCCCTCCATTCTTCATTATAACGACGTCTTGTCTTATTGCCAAACCCTTTCTTTAATTCCACTTGTACTCGATATCAGATATAAGGTTTCCTTCGCACAATTTAAACACACACACACACACACACACACGCACAAATAGATGCGTGAGGTGAATCAACATCACAAAAGGAAATATTTTTGCCTTCTACTAGTTAACATGACATTGACCAGATGTTTCCATCCATTTTCATATTACCACTGTCACATTCAGCCAACAAACATTTCTGTTTACCTTTTACAGTCAGCTGAAGTGTGTGTGTGTGTGTGTGTGATCTTAGTGCATTAGAGAAGATCTGGATTTCAAAGACCACAATCAGGCCCCTGGCCCTTATTATTCACATGGGGACGGGCATGTTGTAAAACCTTTTGATAATTTTATACTGCAGCTATGTCGCCGCTGTCCGATGAACATCCACCATGTTCAAAAATCTTCTTTTCCAGGTGAAAACTAGCTCATAAAATGAACCCAAAACACTGTAATGAGACACATTTACTGTAGCACCAGAAATGAAAATGTCCTCGAGCAGCAGCATCTAGGCGGACAAGTGATGTCAGGAAGTCTTTAGTCAAATCCATTGTCAAGTATTCAGTAGTTCATCAACCTTGAGCACGAGACTGGGATAAAGTTCCCACTCTGAATCCATACTGCGGCAGTACAAACAGCAGCGTGCAGAGCAATCATGCTGGAGTGCATAAACAAAGCTGCAACACTCACTGTGGGATTCATCAATTACTCCCATTTTCAGCTTTGCTTCCATTCTGCTTGAACAACTTGCGCTCAAACAGGAATTAGGAGCAAGACCACATCACAACCCTGTGGGGAGTTTCAGTGTGGCGGCGGTGCTTGGACCATTCATTCACCCAGCTTTGTTTAATTATGGGTCAAAGACACCTCAAGGTTTGTGGCCACATACATGTAACAATTCAAAAGGGGGAAACCCCCCGGAGGGTACCTCCCGCACCGTAAATAACAGGATCTTGCTTTTTCTTTTTTTCTCTGGCTGTCCTTGTGCATAGATTTATGGATCACTGCAGTGATCCATAAATTGTTTTGTGGAGTGTTTTTTTTAACACACTCCTTCAACTCTGGGGGTGGGAAACACTTGTACGAAATAATTCGATGGACAGTAATCTGTACAGTTGTACAGCGGGGGGATGATATAAAACAGACTGCATCTTTCAGACGTTATTCAGTGGCATCCAGTACAGAGGGGACAGGCTCTGTGTATTTTCCTGTCTTATACAGTAGGTTAACACACATCAGGTTGTGACATATCAGCCAGAAGCATTTTACAACAGCTACTGAGAGCCAACAAATTCCCTCTTTAGTCACAGTATCATCACTTACTGTCTTTAATATCTTCATAATCAAACAAAAATATGTCTTGCATCTGTGCCAAAGTGAGGTTTACTATTTATTTTTTATTTTTACAGTGACAGCAAGTAGCATCAGGACAACAAGTGAACACACACATGAAAGTAAATGTATCGTCATCATTAGCGACTCAGTGCGTTCACTCCCCGAGGTCCCACTCTTTAGAAGTCTGCTCTCAGTCCCTGACTCTTTTTAATCATGTGGAGGACCCGAGTTTTAAAGCCAAGGTTAAGATAAACTCTCACTGTAGAGTACATCTGGCTGAGAGAGAGCTCTGCTAGTAAAACGACAGGAGACAGAAAGAAAGAGAGAGCCAGTAAGAGGGGTAAGGGTGAGGACAGCTACAGGCAGAACAGGATGAGTACGGAGTATAGAGAGGAGGAGATGATTGAAAAGGAAGGAAGCAAGGAAGCACGGTGAATGTGAGCTAAGGAGGGTTAATAATTGTACATCTCATTGCTTTGCTGCCATCTTGGCTGCTTTGCTAAGTCTCTGACCTCAGTGAGTCCTGAATATAGGTTAAGTTACATTGAAGATACATTTTTTGAGGGTTTTTCATTGTTATGATGTATTAGTTTAAAAGTCTTCCTTCAAATCTTGCACTTTCATCTTAGTTCAGTGTGGTGTGCAACAGGAGAGAGTCATTAGATGATAAACACGGGGGGGGTTGGATGGAGTAAGACACAGTAAGGGGTAGGTCGACCTTATGAAAGACACATGGAAGTGAGCACGATCAGGCCAAACCTGTATCAAGCATTGTTTGGCGATGTCTACGTGCGTATGTGTCTAAGTGTGCATTTGAATGTACATTTGCTGTGCATATGAACGGTAATTACGTGTGTCTGTATCCTCTTGTAGTTTACTGTACATTCGCCAATGTTTGTATGGATATAAGCATATCGGTAACTGTGTGTGTGTGTGTGTGTGTGTGTGTGTGTGTGTGACGTAAAGTACCGTGAAAGCTCTTGAAAAAGCTCGGGCCATCATCAATTCTATACGATCCATTTCATGCAAGAAAAAACACAACATCATAACGCCCGCCATATGGAGGTTGTTACCATGGAAAGCAAAGCAAAAGAAACTGCTTGTGAATGCAGGTCGCACAGACTGGACTCTGCAGGAGGAGACGGACTGCACTCACACACACACACGCACACACACACTCACACAAGGATATTGGACAGTTACCAGGGAGAATCAGAGATAAGGAAATTGAAGAATCTCTTTCCTCTGTCTCATTCGGCTTGTTTTCTCTCTAAACAAACAGCCGGCAGCAGCACAACGTTTAGGAGTCCTTCATGAAATAGTCTGACATCCTTCATGGGACGCGCACACACACGCACGCACACACAAGCACACACACAACTAAAAGAGAGGTTAACTAATTCCAGCGAAATAACACTTCCCGCCAAATTCAGCAGCTGTAAACTCAGAACTCTTTGAACTGCTGGAGGTCTCCGCCAGACGCCACCAGAGTCACTGTAGGTTACGAGCTATCTCACATCTGGATCTGTAGGTGACCCGAGGGGGGGGTGGATGAAGAATGCCAGTCTGAAACCACCACTGTCCTCGCACAGACTTTATGCTATAGTGATCAAACGGGCGGGGGTGGTTAGTCCGCCCAACTGCAGCTCGGCATGATGGATGAGGGACAAAACACACACACACACACACTACACAGATCTACATGGTGCCTTTTACAACACATAGCAACGCGCACACTCACACATGTACCCACACAGAGCCTGGGCACTGTGTTGTGAGTGACATTGTGGTTGCCCGTCCTCGTCTTGTTCTGCCATAACCACCGTTGCCTCCACAGTTTAAAAAAAAACAAAAACTGAAGCATTAGACTCAGGCCACAAAGTCTCTGGTGACCTGCGGTTCCTATTAGCTGGCCATCATTTTTGACAGTCTAATAAAGTCAAATCTTTACAGGAAGGGCTTTTCCTTTTGTTTTCTCTTGTTTTAAGCTTTAGTTTTGAAGTTAATGTCTGGTACTATTGTCCACAGTGTCTAGAAAAATATGAGGAAGAATGTACTGCGGAACGGTTTGTCTTTAGTTTTATTTGTTAAAGCTGTAGCAGCGGTGATTTGTGCATCCATGTGTGAATCCGGTTGCCAGACTGTGGGGACACCCTCAGGGCACAAGCCGGCTAGTGTCTGCTAAGGACACTATGCAGCTACTGTAGCAGCAAGCGCACCAGTTACATCAAACTCTCACCTGCGTGGACTTTTGCTGGTACAAACGAACGTTCATCTGACTTAAAAATGTGAACTATTTCGATAATAGTTCACATTTCGAAGTTTTGCTGGTGTTAAACATGGTATTGACTTCATAAACTACAAAGAAATATCCAAGATGAAAAATTCATTGTAATTATTTTCAGTTTCTCATCAAAAACCCTGTGTGGCATTATGACAGTCTTAGAAAAATCAACTCATTACTAAGATTACACTAAGCTTTCACACATGACTTTGATTAGGATTTCAAGCTGTGTGATTAATGGCGAATTATTATGTCTCATATAACCTTGGGGGCTTGACAAAGCACCATACTAAATAATTAAATGCAATAAATGTGTTTTGGGCAGTCATCGTTGCTATTATCTACGCTCGCCCTGTATGACGGCTGGAATTGGGGACATGGGGCCAGAAGCTGTTTATTGCTTTCATATGGAGCCAACATGTGTTTTACATTTGCCAGGAGATTTTTTTTTTTTTAACTGTAATATGTACACTCATGGTGCTTGTACCATTGAGACATCATCATACTGCGTCTACTTATCATTTGTTAGTAAAACTATGAGATGAAAATGAAAGCTTGTGTTGAATTAGCCGCACTTTATTATTTTTCTCCTACTTGTTTTGCTACAGTATAAATGGATTACACAGTTTTCTTTCGTAATGAATTGGTGCAGATCAGATTTTGATACACACAAAGTAAAATCTAAACTGAAACAAAATTATAGTGAGGTATTGCACTCCTGGCTCACCTGCATGAAGCTGTGGTTTGTTTATAATTCATCAAGCACATTTATTTGGTTAGTTTTGATGAGTAGATTGCTATTTGACATTTTAGTGTAAACAAGTCTTGTTCAGGATCCCCAAATAGACATTTTATTTTCCCTATGAATTACCGATTTGGACTCTTATGAAAGCCCCCTTTTTTGGTCTTGCATCTTGAACCTGTATTTATAATGCAGACCAGTTAGAGGTGGGGTCTGCAGTTTAGCGATGATACACTGGCATGAAGCACTTGCAGAATATGACATCAATAGGAAGTCCCTCTTACTGTGCTGAAAGGCAAAGTGCATCACTGAAAAACCTCATCAATGTTCCTGTGGGCTCTGTGCTGGTAGGACCACATCTTGCATGCGTGCACATGTGTGTGCGTCCACACACACCACAACCAAACCATCACAGGACTCATCTTCTCCATGATTACCCTTTTTGTGAGGCCCAGCTGGAGCATGCTTGGTTGAAATGAAGCAGGCATTGTTTTATTCTGAAGCGGAGAGGAGGGGAGAGAAATTATTTTGTCAGTGCCGTGTCCCGTCTCACCGAGTAAGATTAGTGGGTTAGTAAGTTAAGTTACGGCTTAACCCTGACCTTTTGGTTTTACAGTGGTGCCTCATGATGAAACGGATCGTATAATCATGGTCACTGCACAACAACTCTGCTCTGGAGCAGGTTATGTTGAGACTGACGGATCCAGATTTATGTATTCAAAGGATCTCACCAGCAGATAACATTCAGAAAAATATGAGTTAGGGAAAGTCACTTATCAAACTACCTTATCTGTCTGTTTCAGCTCTTCTAAATACCAAAGGACTTTATTTTGAAATAGGGTTTTTTCTAAAGTACAATATGTATTAACATTGAATCAAGGCTGTCAAAAATTGACAGTCAAAGTTACATTTAGTCATTTAGCTGAGGCTTTTATCCAAAACGACTTACAAAAAGGGAAACAATCATGGTACAGTGCGACAAGGACATGTTCATGCAGCAATAAGTATTCCTTGCGTAGGATGGGGGATAGAGTTATCATGTCCAGTTGTTGGTAGTGTTGGAGAGGAGGTCCTCTTTGAAGAGCTGGGTCTTCAGGAAGTTTTAAAAGGTAGAGCGGGACACCCTGATTTGATAGGAACTGGTAGGACGTTCCACCAAAGACATTGTTGCAAAAGAACACCAGTCAAACTTAAACCGGTGCAATGTATTAATGTGAGGAAGTTTACATCATATCTGTGTTGAGCGAGTGTGAATATATTATAGAGCCATGGGAGCGACGAGGAGACTGTTGGAGTGGAAACAGATGATCAGTAATCAGTTAAATGTTCACTACGTCACAACTTATTCGAAAAGTTTTTCCATCTTTCCAGCCTTTAAGGGCATTAACTGTTTTTTTTTTTTGAAAACCACCTCAAGCCAAGCGAAATCTTTCGTTTTTCTAATGCAAAACTTCATAATGTGCATCAAAATACATTAAATAGAGTGAAAAAAAAATACTATGACAGCACTGAACAGCCTCATTCAGAAACAGAACAATGCAGACCCTCCAACTGTCTAATGAAAGAATGTAAAGGCAGCAACTGTGAGGAATGAAGAAGCACAATACAGTCTGAGCATCCATCTACTATTGTGGTAGTGCTACAACTGTTAGCTATGCCACAGACCTCTACTGTTGGTTTCCCATTAACCCGTTGCATTGACCATAAATCTGGATTTATTGTGAAACTATGTTGAACTTGGATTGTGAGACACTCATAGCTTTGTGGATACAACACAACCCCCCAGGGATGCTTCCATACATCGTGAAGTTTCTCCAGGCTTCAGGGCTGTAGGATCCACTATGCCATCTAAACCCCTGATGTGGTGCACCCACACAGATCCCTCTCACTGCAAAACCACATATTGCTTATTACCACACAATCTAACATTGTGCCATACCAGACTATTTTCACACTGATTCCAAACCCGACTGAGACATTCCAACCATCGAACTGAATCTGGGATCTAGGGACACTCGGGTCCAACGGTCTGTGCAAATGATCATGTGTGACAGGTTTCAAGACTCTGCACTTGAGTTTCTTTTTTTTTTTTTTTCAAATGTGTTGATTTTCTTGGCTTGTGTGTCATGAAGTAGTCCAAGAGTCTCCAAGAATGAGCTCAATTGTAGCACCAGCCAGTGGGAGTTTAGCTCAGGGGGGAGTAAACGAGAACAAATTGAAAAAAGAAATCACTTTTAATAACTCCCACTCACACAGACATTAGTAAGTAGTAGAGATTCCCAAGTACATGATGTAATTATCAGCAAAATATGTGTCAGGGCGCCTAATGTATTACATTTATTATTTGGTAAAAAGACCAACACATTTACTGGAATAGGGTTCAAGATGATCTGGAGACGTCACCGCAGTGTGATTTGTTGTGTGATTGTGAGTCTTGTTAGTGATAAACATTTAAAAAGCTCCTCTGTGTTGATCAGAATGCAAACACAGCCTTTCCCAGAGAACCTTTGGGTGGAAACTGCACGATCAGACACAGAATGGGGAAAGGTTTGGACTCGGGAAGGAAACGAAAAAGCCTGCGAATGCAAATTCTGAAATGGCCTAAAGACATATTGGAAGAGCAGCGTGTTTGAAAGAGAACTTTCACTTTCCATGCACAGTTCACATACTTATTTGCATTTTACAGTCATAAAATTTTGTAAGACCAACTTGATATAAATGTAGCGTAAACCAGCTCCAGCACAGACACACACAAAAATAGCTCACCCCTACCACAACCCTGGTGTAGGCCTGTACCACAGTAATCTTCCCACACTACCACAAAAAACCCACTCACTCCTTTTGCCACCTTACCTCATGTTGAGCACGTTCAGTCTGTTCTTACTTTACAGACACTCTCACCACACATATAACACACCAACCTCAGCTGTAATCCCTTATAAAGTATTACCTCTTTGACCAGAAAAAGCGTATGGGTAGCTATAATTCAAATAACTGGGCTGGATAAATTAAAATAACTGGGCTACATGTGATGCAGAAAGCACTCTGCAGGCTGCACAGTCTTAGTTTGGGCTGCTCGATTATGACAACAACAACAATGAATTTTACTTAAACTTTAAATATAGTTCAATTGGAACGAAACTAAAAATATATATAATATCTCATTATGGACTTTTACAGTGTCCTCACTGTCCACATCAGCCTGGCTGACAGTGAGTTTGGGCTTTTAGGTTGCTGTACAGCAAAGTGTACAAGCACGGCATGCAGCACAATAATAATTTTATCACAATTATGCTGTTTTCATAATCTTTGGAAGCCAAAATGTGAGTAAAAGTGAAGTTCGATTGTTCGCCCAGCCTTAATCCTGAGTTATTGATTTGGCTCTGTAAGTACACATGAAGTAAATATACATGTTGGAAATATGAGAGCTTTGTACAAAGATTAATTCTTCAAAATAAGTGAATCGAATTCCTGTCAATTAATTTTTTGGACATTTAAACTCCTCATGTTGCAGCAGCACCACCTACAGGCAGAATGGCATTTAAATATATTTTGCAAAAGGTGAAGGTGTCTGTTGGTGAATGTTGGACGATGAAACAATCGTAAAAATCTTATTTTGACCAAAATAAAAAAAATAGATAAAGTGTGTGATGGACCAAGGATTCTTAGCTGATTCTATGTCGGGGTATACTCAAATAACTAATTTATATGACCGGTCGTTTGTCGGAAGGCATAAGTGTTTGTAGCTGAAGAGACCCAGTCAAAGGTGACATGAAAAGCAGCATCAATGAGAAGGGCAAGAAGTGATAATAATTTACAGAGTACGGCGTGGTGAACCTCCATGTTTTTACAGTAGCCCAGAACAGACAAACTAAACTAACTTACTGCTAAATCCTACACACTGGTCCTTTTAAGATGAACATGTGGTGGTGCTATCACCACCAAAAGTGGATCATAATTTTCCTTGATCCATTGCTTTCACCAAATAGCAACTCCATCTCCTTGGTGGAGATGACAAGTTTAGCCAATGCAAAGAAACTTTATTGAAACCAAAAGATGCTCTGCAGGCATTCTTCCTTGATACTGTGATGCTTGGTTCATATGGTACATGATGACGAGCAGAGACAGTATCGCAGATACACCTTGTATAACCTCGCCATCATCACTTTGTAAGTTTGGGGTCGTTTTGGTTCACAGCAGTGACGTCTCAGTGCATTTAATCCATCCTACAAACACCTTTATATCAAGTTTGGAGGTCTGTGCAATTAAAAGTTCCCTCAGGGAGAGTGATGTTTTGGGTTTTACATGAAAATCCATTTGAATCAACAGCAGATGTTACAGTTTTTCTGTATCATAATAGCCTCTAGTGCTTTGTATCAAAATCTTTACCCTGCAATGTAAACATGACATCAACCAAATCCTCTTTTAAAATCAGCAAATGCCTCCAATGGAAAGAAAATCTGTTTGGCAGTCATTTTACCTTTTAAATAAAACCAATATGATTTTATATATTATGTAATTTCTTATTTCTAATGAGATGTTTATCTCTAATCGTTAAAAAAAGTATATTATATAAACATTTTTCTTTCGTTTTTCTGTTTGATACTGTAGAATAATTACTGCCATTCTTGTTCATTTCATTGATTCATTCATTTATATCAGCTAATTTAATGATTACAAAACAAAACCAGGAAAGGGAATGGTTAATGTGGTTTTACTATGTACAGACACCCAGTAAATTAGTCTTTATTTGATCCCATGTCAGGCCCTAATGCCCTCCGTGTTGACTCTGCTGTCAGGCGGCCAGTGATCAAGGACTAATAGAGGCTTTCTGCTGCCATAGCCGCTTCCAGCGACCCTGGGTCTAAGGCTAAATCACGCCAGTGGAGTTAGAGGAGAGAAGGCCAACAAAAACAACAAATATATTTTCATTTAGACTGCAGGCATATTCCTCTGGAGAGTAGGGGTGGGTGAAGGAGGGTGGGGGGAGTAAAGGTGAAGAAAGAAGAGGAGAGGTAAAGCAGAGCAGAGGAGAGAAAGGAGAAACAAAATGAATTAAGTGAGGAAGGAATGAGATGAGAAAAAAAAAACTGGGAGAGGAGAGTAATTTGGGGATTTTGGCTCGTGCTCTGGCTCAGGCTCTGGAAAATGTTTCGTAGGTTTATCAAAGCCTTGACTAAAATATTAGTACAAAATACATGTTTACATTCTTGTTTTTATCTCCGTGTAGCAAATGCATTAAGATAAAACACACTCTACTTAAGAGACTCACATTTTAGGACTCTTGTGTCAGAGAGACTTTTCCTGAGTATTTCTCTCTCCTGCTGACACGCTTTAACTTTATCCTTTTTTATTTCTGTCTTTCCTTCCCTCTCCTGACTCTCCTCACTCTTTCCGAATCGATAAACAGAGGCCTCACCTCAGTGCAGGCCAAGGCAAATGTTTGAGCCACCTGTTGCAGGAAACTTGAAGCCCTCAGGAGATGTGAAGATCGAGCTGGAGCTGAGGCTGTGCTCCAGGTACAGGTCGCCTCTGAACCAGAACAGAAAGGGAGACGGAAAACGCAGAGCAGTGTGTGTTTGTGTCAAGGGGCAGGCGGGGGTGAACTACTCCGTGTGTGTGTGTGTGTGTGTGTGTGTGTGTGTGTGTGTGTGTGCGTGTGTGTGTGTGTGCGTGTGTGTGTGCGTGTGTGTGAAAGCACATTTACAAATGAGATGGAATCATCCTTATTTCTATATTTAAACCTCAAGGTGTCTGCTGACACCTCACTAATATGAAAAAAACATTGATTTCAAAGGGGAAAAAGAAAAGTGGACTTATTATGTCAGGAATAACTTTACTTTAGAGGTTTTTGTACAAAAGCAGTAAAGTCAAAAATCTAAGGTAAAGTGGCACAGAGCCCCGAAAGTGACAAAAGACAGTAAAAAGTTATCGGATAAATTAAACTTCACTTTACTTTTCTGTTTCTCTCTCTTTAACACATTCTATTATTATTAATAGATCTCTTATTTATTATTATTCCCCCAAGTGATATTTACAATTTTCCATCTGTATATACTGTATGATAATGAGATGGGTTACGTTCCAGGGCAACAGTTGGTCCTAAGTGTGTTTCTACCACACTAACAGTATAAAGAATGGACAGCAATTGTGTGACGTCACCCTCAGGTTTCTGAAGAGCCGTTTTGAGGCTCAGAATCCGTGGCTCTAGCCGCCGCCATGTTGGCAGTCCTGCCTCTTTCGCCTCCTGCTTAATGTAAAAATCAGCAAAGACGTGGATCATCAGCGGACCTGAGGCTGGCTGAATGACACCTGGGTGCTCAAACAAGCCACCTGTAACAGCACTCACCTGTCAGTCAAAGTGGCCACACAGTTAATCATATGTAACTTTAAGCCTTAATATAATTTGAACAGGTGAGTTTTATAAAAATTCACCCTCAGTACAGTTGTCATGAACAGGGAAATTAGCTACAGAGACCAAAACAGTTTTTTGTACCAGGCCGTAAACATGTTTATTTCTGCTGTGAAGTTGGACATTTTAACATGGGGACTTATGGAGACTGACTTGTTCTGCAGCCAGCCTCAAGTGGACGTTCAAGGTGCCGCAGTTTTTGGCACTGTCACATAGGCTTCACTTCACAGCCTCAGCGGTTGCCGCTTGGTTGAGCATCAGCCTTTTCAGCTATCTCGCTAGCATAAGCTAACCTTCATCATTCAAGTACACTAGAGCAGGTTAATATCCATTTAATGTGTACTACTGTAGTATCACTCAGTAAACATATGTACTGTAAGTCAACTATATTTTAATATGATAAATTTGCCTCAAAGGGCTTTACAGTCTGTACATCATACGACACCCTCTCCTGTCCTTAACAGGAGCTATTGCATTTTATACTTTCTTGAGGTATAGCCTCACTGTTGTCATGACTACTACTGTTTTATTCTTGTAGAATACATGTAGAGGTTTATTACTGGACAGAAACACTTTCCATTTTTGGCCGCTATTGGCAGAACTCCAACACAAGCTGTTTATAAGTTGTTATGGCTAACATTTTAGCAAGTATTCACAGGTTCAGCTGATGTAGAGCAACATTAGCATCCTTTTGGAGTCATTGTTCTTGCTAACTAATGCACAACTCCCCTTTCAGCTCTGTTTTGGTCTCAACCGACTTCTGACAGTAAAATCTGACTTTATTCTTCAGCTAGTCGCTAACTTTGTCTGGTGCTGGGCAGCTAACATACAGTCAGATTGCTTGAAAATGGCTTCTTGCTTCTGTCAGCGGTGAGATGATTTGAGATGACCCTCAGGCCGTAAAACCAAAACAGTGAGATGTGAGGCTTAAAAAGCTTTTTTGGGAGCTTCAGAATTTGTGATAATTCTTTGTGGGTTTGTCACTAAAAACAATCCATTTTACTTTACACATAGTGATTCATTTGTTAATATACAAAATATTGAGTAATTCAGCTTGCATGCGAGGGGTAAAAGTGCATCTACGAGACAAGAAAGACGGTCACAAATAGTTTAATCTTTGGAGGACTAAATGGTGAAAAAAGAAATTAAGCAAAAGGAGCTGAACATGAGAGGAGGAGGAGGAGGACTCCTGGTTCACCTCCTGGGTTCCAGGAACTCCCTTGGTCTGCTTCCAATGATTGCCCCCAAGCCCCTTTGCCCCCTCCCCCAACCCTCTTTACCTCTACAAATACCCCTTCAAGCCACCCCCAACCCTCCAACCCCAACATTTCTGGCAACTCATTTAATCGCCCCCATCACCCGTTCTTCCTCTCAACCACTCACCCCCTCCTTTCACCCTTTGGCATCCCATCCAAACTGCTGCCCTCTCAGCAAACATCTCCCCTCCTCCCTTTCTTTCTCGCTCCCCCCGCCCTCCACCCCCCTCGACTGCTGTAAATGCCCCCAGGACTGTGGTTCTTTCAGTTATTCACCTCTCCTCCAAACCCACACGTCTTTCTCCGATTCAAAGCTCGCAAACTCTCTCTCCTTCTCCTTCTCCCTCTCTCTCTCTCTCTCTCTCTCTCTCTCTCTCTCTCTCTCTCTTCTCTCTCTCTCTCTCTCTCTCGTTCTCTCTCTCTCTCTCTCCCCGGGAAGTAAAATATTCACAGCTGCTGCTGCGGTCAGGTCGCACGGCCGCAAGACTCTCTGAGCAAACAGAGGAGCTGTGAACGTGTGAAGCCGATGGTGTACGTTTCATTTGAGGTCCGACACAGGTCCGATAGATCCTGATGTAGTCAAAACAGAAACCGCATACTGAGCCTCGCCACATGCCTCAACAAACCAAACACTAACCAAACATACCCAAGCACAACACTAAAAAATGACATTGGCACACAGTTTTTAGAAACATGTTAGGCGCACTGTAGAAATGGGAGAAATGATGCGTGGCTTGGTGCCGCTGAACAAGACCAACTCAGATGTCATTGGGGTTGATAATCAGTGTAGAACATCTGTCTTGGATAAATGCCGCGCTTTTAAAGTCTGGCCTTGTTATGCATTACGGGTAAAAGCAAGAGCACATTAAGTCATGTTAAAGTTGCAATAAAAATACATCAAGCTATTTCAGGAGATGATACATATGCAGGGTTGATTCCAAGTTCCCTGAATGAACAAGTGGACGAATTTGTCTCGAATATCGAAGTTTGAGTCCAGATTTCCGCGTTCTAATAAGGACTTCTTACATATGTAGATCTGTGAGGTTGTACCACCAAATAATAAAGACATCTTGGCTTAGGAATGCCAGCCCTTGAACTTTATGAGGGAGGGAGAAGGCAGGCAGTGGGGGAGGAGGAGAGGGGATCAGTGTCTTGAACACATTTCAAAGTAATTGTACTTGATATGTCGTTTACAGAACACCCAAGTAATCATATAAACAGAGAAGTAGATGCCCTGGGAGGATGAAAGGAAATCTGAATCTCCCTCTGATGCATCATACTTACTCACGTTTTGACATGAGCGTTAGGCACCGAGGATTCCTGCGCACAAAAAGAGGATCTAGGACCTTTTTGTAATAAACACAGCGGGATGGACCAACTCTGGTGGATTCCATCATACTCGGAAATTAACTTATGCGCACACACACACACACACACACACACACACACACACACACACACACACACACAGAAACAGATGGCAAAGAGTTGAAAGTGATGGATGCAATGAACAAATTACAACTGCTGCAGCCCTGGGCAGAGGAAGTGCGTGACTCTGTGTGTGTGTGTGTGTGTGTGTGTGATAACCTTGTTCTATGTCTGATCCCGCCATTTGCTGGAATCTATCTGAACTTTACCAAGACATGACAAACGTCTTGTGAATGGCACGCAGAGGGAAACACGACAACGAGACGAGAGGGGGAGTTTAGGTGAAAGAGAGGGAAAGTGAGAGAAGAATAAAGAAAACATGACATCATAGTTAATTAGAATCAGGTGATAAACAAGGCAGTGATATTTATGTTATACCATATGCCCTTCTACATGTGTCTCTCCGTCTCGGGGGGCACAGCAACAGGTTTCAGACTAGTAAGGTCAAGGAGGAGGCTTTCCCCAGCTGCTAGACCACACTGAGGCACACACCTCTTTACCGAGTGTGTTCATGTGTGCACGTGTGTGTGTGTGTGTCGGCCATTTCTAAAGCCTGTTTTGTCTTTGTTGTTATCACATAAAAGACAGTGTTTATCCTCCAGGAAGCCATGTTTGCCATGTATACTTGTAAGGGAGAGGTTTTTGTATCAATGTCATCAACCAGGTTGTCTGTAGTTCAAAAGTCTAATCTCTTACAGATTCCTGATTCACATCTTGGTTTCATCCACATCCACTGATTTCCTCATAGTTTGCTAAAGAAACTGATTGCTCAGCAAAAGACATCTGCAATGTTTCTGATTTTGCCAAAATGTTTGACCTTTTTGAAATAGTAGTTTGGTACAAAATGATATTCAGTCTGAAGCGTCCAATCACACGATATTCATCTTTGGATGGAGTTCACTTCATCCGGGTGACGTCATCTGCCAACGAAGACCATGAGATGTGGTTGAAAGCTTCAGAAAGAAGCTAGTAAGTGCTGCTCACACTCACATGAAAACTCAAAAGCATCAAACCTCTTCTCATGGACTTAATCAGTGATTTGCATGTTAATATATTAAAATATAGTGAATCCTGGATCAACTGATTGAAGAATTTTCTTGAGTGTTTTGTTAGTGTGTATATTTGTATTTATTTCTATCTCTCTGCTGCGTATTTACAATATGAACAACCAATAATTGGTGGAAATATCTAAAAAGATTCAAAGTCAGTCAAACAACTTAAAGACAAATATATTTTTTATATTTATTTAGGTTTAAATGATTAGTATTCAAAAAGAGAAGCATAAATGGTAAAAAAGACAAGTGTCCTTTTTGTGTTTTTGTTGGTTTTTGTTAAATATTACACAAAATAAATAAATTTGAAGAAAAATAAACATGATAGTGTTAGACTTGCTGTTGTGTTGGTGCTTCCTGACTAACTCGTCCCTTTTTCATTTTCTTCTTCTTCTTTTGAGCTTTATATCAGTACTTCCTCTTCTGTTCTTTTGTCTCTTCCTATCTTACATATTTTCATTTTCTTCCCAGTCAAATCGCTTCACATGTACACAAATCTAGAAATGTGAGTTGCTAATCACACATTTTGGCACAGAAGTCATTTCATTTCATATTTCTACTGTGCCAATGTACTTGATAACTTAAAACTGAAAATAATATATACATTGTATAGCAATATATCTTATTTCTTTCTTTAAAAATAGAAATGTCTTTATCCAACAGAGATAAAATGTCCATAGGTTTCCATTCTTTTCCTCCTCAGTGCATCATTCAGATCTGATTCAGATCTGTCCAATGTAGCCATCGCTGTAACTCCAAAATAAAAGTCTGATACCCCACGAAGGTCTGCAGAGCTCTCCCATGGCTGATATGTCCAATCATCGTGGTTGTACCACCATGGGCAGGAAGTGAGTGGCTGTGTTTTTCCTCCGTGTCTTCTTCCCCCTCATTGGCTTGCCGTTGGCGTTCAGTCCCACAAACATGTGCTTCTTCTTGTTGCGCCACTCTGCTGAAGCGTAGGTGTTGTACTTGTTCTCCTCGATGCGTTCAATTAGACGACAGTCCAGACCAAAGTCCGTCTACAAGGTGGGGAAAGACAGGGAATGTTAATATGAGAAGCAATCAGCAATTTGGATAATTGTTGGACACATTCAGTCACTGTTAATGTGAAAAATATTGGGTTTTTTGATTCAATCTGATGGCATCACCTTGAGCTTTTAGAGTGGGAAAACGTCCCAACTTTCTGATATTTTATAGACCAAACAATGGGTTAATCAAAAAGAAAACTTGTTAGATAAATCAATAATTCAAAATAATCACGTGTTGTAGCCTTAATGTTTTTAAAGCAGATTCATGGTGTAAAAATTTCAGCTCTTGGATGATGCTTCATGAACTCTCAGGTCCATACTTTGCCCTTTTCGTAACTCTTGACATCCCCAAGTCAGAAGACTGGTTGCCTTCTCCAATTTACTGGACTCTGATCTTCATTTAATCTCCCCCTTATCCACGTCTTGTCCTCAGTTTCTCTTCTTAATGTTTCAGTTTCATTATTACGAGTTTCATTACTATTTGATATCATAACTAGCTTAAGTTGTTAATAGAAAATTGAAGCCAAATCTCTGGCTTTGGTTGTTGTGTTTGCTGCTTTTCGTTGATGTCTTCATGCTTATTAATGTTAAAGTTGTTCGTATGGTCCTTGTCATAGCACAGCAACAACATTTTGATATTTTACTTCTTGTGACAACATGGATCAACAAATGGTCAGCCATTGTTTAAGAATCTGCTGCAAAATCCCCAGTGTAATCAAGACCAATTGTAAAAACCGGACATGAAATTCAAATTGTTGTAGATGTTTGTGTGTGTGTGTGTGTGTGTGTGTGTGTTGACTGCAGGGGGTTTTGGGTAAGCGGGGGAGGTGTTATAGGACGCAGGAGGCGGAGAGGTTAGCATGAGATGTGACGTCTTAAAGGTTCCGGCTCCGTGCCAGCAAAAAAGCATCGTGACACCATGTTTGTGGCCTACGTTACCGCAGTGACCACCCACTGGTAAATAAAGAGAAAATGATCTGAGAGAGTAACATTTGTCAGTTTACTGGAAGCTGCCCTTGTGCTTAAGGCTAACGTCGCCTAAACAGCCAGTTAACTGGATGCGGTTGATATTCACAAGCAAAAATGTACTCGCCTCGAACATGCACACACACACACATACACACACATGCACAATATAACTCAGTCTCTCTCTCTCTCTCTGTATCTGGCCACAGCTGTTCAAATTGGTTCCAGAAGTAAAACTGAATGTTCCCAAAGCAAAATGAGAATATTTTACAGACACTGTGCAGATTTCTAACGAAAGCTGGTGCTTCGTATGATCAAACCGTGTGTGTGTGTGTGTGTGTGTGTGTGTCTGTGTGTGTGTGTGTGTGTGTGTGTGCTGGCTTCCTTGCAATTAAAATGATTACAAAAGCGGATTAAAAGAAAAAAAGAAACTGTAATCATAAGTGACATCAAATTATGGTGATGAATCATGAAAAATAATAATGTCAGTACCGTTTTAGTGACATTTCTGGACACATATTAAAAGGTAAATAACTGATAACACAGTGTTAATTATCATTCATACTTCCTCGCCGGTTTTCTTTGAGAATTCTGTAAATTCAGTCGTGTATAAACCTAAAGGCAATCATAATCCTTTGTGTAATTTACATGTATTAATCTGGCGATGTAACGAAACAATGATTTCATTTGATTACAGCTGGATAAAGAAGTCACTGTGTAAATCCATCAAGTGTAATCGAACGCCGGCCCTTCTCCTCCGCGCTACTATGGCTTGTGTTGCACCGAGCAGAAGACGTCATGGGAATTCAGTTTCAGGCCATGCAACAGAATGCCTCTCTGTCTTTTCTACCGTGTGTCATTTCATCTGTGGTGTGGCTCCAGAGAGACACGCTGAAAGTCGGGTCTTTCAAAGTAAGAAAAAGAGAGGGAAAAAAGCAGAGAGAGAATGAGATGAAGAAAAGGAGGGAGAGAGAGAAAACGGATGAAACAAGCGCTGCTCTCCCCAGAGGGACTGAAGCAGAATAGAGAAACTGAAGGATTGTGTTTCCTGTTTCTGAATGGAGAGGAGAGGAGAGGTAGGTAGCAGAGAGGAGAGCTCATTGACTGACTGTGGTTCCTATTTCTGGAATAGAGAGTCTTGTAGCCTTGTCCATTGTTTTAAAAAGCATTCAAGGAAATTCAAGGCTGCAGAGTCACCAGTTTAGGGAGAAAAGTCTCTCTTTTACAAGACTTTAAATCATTAAGAGACATGTTTTACACTGTGTCACCAGTAACATTTAGTAATCATGAGAATACACAAGTAATAGTTATTAATGTTAAACATCTACTCACCGCTCCGTATAGCTCTCCTTTCTTGCTGATTGCCAGGTAGTAGTTACTGCTGAGGCCCCTGATGGCCACCACTCCCACATCCACCGACTTGATCTCCAAAATACCTGGTGCAGCGGGAGACAGACACACAAACACGTCAAAACTTTGTGGGCAGATTTAGATATTGTTGCATTCACGTACACTGTTCTGCTGATGCTAGATACATATTTATAGCCCAGTAGCCACGGTGGCATCTTCTAACAGCTTGTTTTGTTTCATCTTCAGCATAAAACACAAAGTTGAGTGATTATACACCAGAGGAAAGCAAAGAAAAGCCTCACTTATGTATCTGCAAATAGCAAATGTGTGGCATTTTTTCCTTTATACTGGACTGTTGTTGATTGTTGTCATATTTGTCTAGTAAATGTTGACAATTATTGAAAATTTGGGATCTAAAACACCACAAAATGTATTTTTGACTGTACTGACTTCAGTTTAAAATGTGAAAAGGTGCATCCTTGAATATGAGGTTTAAGCTTACATGCATTACTCTTAATTGGGTTCTTTAATTTTGCAAAATAGCTCAAAAAGTCTGCAGCAGAAACCTGAATCATCTCGGTTTCTTCCGCACAAGTGAAGCCCAGTCTTGTCTCCCTTTTTTTTTATTTCTTTCGCTGTGTGACAGGCAGACCTCAGACCGGCCTCTTGCCCCCTGTTCATTTGTTGGTTAGCTTGTGGGCTGCATGCCCTGGGACCGAGGTGTAAGCCAGGAAAAAACATTTCTCCGTTCTATGTTTGTTTTTCTGACCAGGGGAGCTCGAGCAGGCAGGCGAGCGGGCACATGGACAGGACGGAGAGGCTTTGTGGCTGCCAGACTGGCAAGAGGTCAAGGCGTCCGTATCAGTTTTCAAGCCTGAACCAATTACTGGTTTAAACTGTGGTCGCCGGCCCTTTTTCTCTCATCCTAAAGTCAGTTACACCAAGCCATAAAACTATCAGGGGTTTGAGAGGATTAGCTAAAGGGGCAAGTAGGAAGTGGAGCCTGGTTGCAGGAATAATCGGAAGGATAAGTGAGAGAGGGGGACAGTACATCCAGAGGATCTCTGCAGGTCTATTATTATTATTTTTGTGATTTTAAAGTGTCAGAAAATGAGTTTCCTGTTCGAGTAATATATTATCAATAACCTTATGTCATGCTGTATAGTAAGGTTTAACATAAAAGACTAAAGAGGGACAGCTTCAGGCAAAAATAAGTAAGTATTTTTACATTTTCCCCAACTTTGGCAGTAAAAGAAATCCTGGGGGAAACAGTGTGAGAGGACAGGTTAAAGATCAAGCAAACCACTCTCACTTTGTTCTTTAAGCTTCAAATCTCATAGAAATCACACCTGTCTTTTTACCACATGTCCCTTTCCTGCCCTCATCCCCCCCCTCTCTCATCCTCAGACAGAGATTTGCAACATCCTGCAGCCCTGGTGCGATTTTTAATGAGAAATGAGGGATGAGGGGGCTTGTTGAGAGCATCTGCCCTCAAACTGCTGTTTTACAGCTTTACATGTTGAGACATCTTGGACTTTTTCCTCAATGCAAAATGTGTCACTCTTGTCTCCCATTGTCTGTTATTTCTCAGTGCTTTGCAATAGCAGCGAGAGACTGTTTTGCATTTGGTAACGTCTAAAAATGGCATAAAAATTAACTTGATGCTTAGCAGCGACAAACAATTTCCCCTTGTATGTGTGTTTTTGTTTTTCTGATAGTTTCTGGCCTTGTTGCCTTTTGTGAAATGTAGTCCTTGGCTGAGGTAGACCGGCATTAATCCATTCCCAAGGTTCCGTTATTTACTCAGTAAGGACTTGTTAAACCTCTGAACTTCAAGAAGATTTTCGTAGCTCACAGTGCATCATGTTGGTTTGTTATGTTAAGTCCATTACTCACAGGGACTTGTACCACAACACAACAGTGATCTATCAGGCTCAAAATGTTCCTTCTCGCTGCGCCACAGCTGACATTTCTGAGCTGTGATCTGTCAAAATAAGATCTGTCTGTGCTGTGCTAAAGGCCGGTCCACCTGTTCAAACCCTTTTTCCCTCCTCCTGTTTGATGTGGTTTGTCGAAAACCAAAGCACAGGGCTCTTTTTATGGCCCCTTTACCAGTTACCAGAAGCAAGCCCGTCTGCCTTCGAGTTAAAAGGCCAGGCTGTAACAAAAGGCTTAGATTGCAACAACAGAATTTATGGCAAGGAGATGGAGAAAACAGGACCCGGGCTTGTAACACAGACCCATACGTCAGGTTTTTGTAATAAACGCAGATGCACAGATGCAGTCTGAGGTTGAAACCTTGAAGATAAAACCACACTGCTCTTAAAACTTTGCTTTTTTTATTTTCCTCACTCAACACCGTGTCTTACTGGTGTCTTGAGTGTGTTAATATATTTTTTAGAAAAGACAGAAACCTGTTTATCTCCCTCCCTGTGCCCCCCCCTGGATCTCAGCCCAACATCTTAATTATGAATTTATGTTTTTAAGTGCAAAGGAAAAACAGTTTTATGACCCAGCACTGAAAGCACAAATGGCATAAGGTTCACTTAATATAAAAGGCATGGACATTTTCCGCTATCAACATTCAACCAAGGGCAAACACCTGTGTGTGACAGGGCAACACTACAACTTTCATAAAAACAAGCCAAAAGGGGTCTTTGCCAGTCAAACCCAAACCGTAACACTAACGGAGCTGCAAGTACAAATAAACACAAGCTGGCCTTCTAACAGTAAGAAACTGTTCATTAAGCTCTTCATAAAGACCGCTACAAGTTTTAATGGGTTTTGTAGCCAAAACTGAACACCAGTGTGACTCTGTAAAATCTATAAATGTGAATGTAAATCTGCCTTTTACAAATCAGACACACACAAACATACTGTATACACAACAGCAGTTGTTCTATAACTTTAATTGGTCGTAGGAGGGTATTACATATTCCACCAGTTTCCCATCAACCATTCAGCGTCCTACTAAAACTCAGTGTTTGAATCTGGCTGATGAGACATCAGGTCAAGTCCTTATTAATATCTCTAGGTCAAGTCCTTATTAATATCAGTATTTGTGAAGGTTGTGCCTTCACAAATACTGGCATACAGGGGGGTGTCACTAGAACAGAAATTCTAGTTTTGAATAGTCGGAGTAGCTTGCAGTTATTCGGTTGACATGAAACAAACTTCACTACTTTGAGAAATGTCAATTTTTAAAAGTATGTTATTAGTTATTTAATGCCTTTTATAGCTAATAGAAGAGAGATGACAGGAAATGTGGGAGGAAAAAGGGAAAGGGGATGAGTTGTCACACAGGTCCTTGTCCAGACTAGCCCATCAGATCGCACAACTTTGAAAATCTTTAGAGTGAATTTGAAATTTTTTTCAGTAAAATAAAAATTTGACGTGTCTTTGCTCTTATACCATCAAGTATTTATAGAATTATTACACATATAAAGATTGGGGAAATATGTGAATTATTACTATATTATTTATACTATATGATCTGGCTTTGCACCTCATTCAAAGGTTGCAAGTTAAGATGAATCGGTCGTCACTTTTACTGCTCCGAACAGCAGGCAGCTTCGGTAACGCACTCATTTTTACAGCTAGCATACAATACACATACACAAACATACACATAACAACATGCTCACAAATGGGAACACACACATACACACACACACACACAGACATACAGGAACACACACATACGCAGACCTCCCGTCGACCCCTGCTCAGCCCTCTTTGTAAACCCGGTCAGTGAGACTCCAGCTGAACCTAAAGGTTAAGGGAGGTTATGAAAATGTTTCCACTGTTTATCCAGGAGATGTTTTGAAGATTATACTGTGGTTGTTCACAATTTGACCTCGACATGGTGACCAGCTGTGAGTGGGTCCACTGCGTGCTTGAAGCCCGGAGAGGTCTTGCTCTGTATTGTGAAATATTGTCACTTGCGTACTAGCATGTGTCATGAACTCCCCTCAGTGAGATGAATGGAAATGGTTTGGTTCTTTTATACTGGGTCCAGATATTTGGATGAACTTGTGTCTTATTCTGCAGCGACTAAATTCTCTCACTCTTTTTAGATAAAATATAAATGTGACATCCAAAGAACAAAATTTTCATGAAGCAAAAGTTGCCTTTCTTTTTTTTCTTAAAAAAAAAAAGAAAAAAAGATTTTATATCTGATTTGCATCAGTTGAGGTCTAAACACTAAGATCATTTTTCTCTTTGAAACTATGGCAACAGAGTGACTGACGACGTCTCGTATTCATTGTGACACGAGAGTTTACATCCATGCAACCGCAAAAGACTTAAAAGAAAAGAAAATCCATAAAAGATACAAAAGAAGAATAGAGGAATTCACAAAGAATAAATGTGCGTAAATCAGATATCAATTGAAAATATGAAACTATTTGTCTGTATTTGGCCATATAGATACAAAAAACAAAGCAAGATCCATGCAAACAAGTCCTTGGCTGCGTTTCCACAAAGCCGTGGTTTTAACAGGATTAAACTATTTCCTTTGCATTATTTTTTCCTTGGAGTTTGGTTGAATATTTCCGGCTCTTTATGAAGTCTGAGAGAGAACAAACACTTCTCGGTTGTGCAGTTTGCTTGGTGAGTGCTGGTGAAGATACTGGGTTGGAGTGGAAACTGCTGTATATTATGTGTTTTGAGGAGCGTTGAGGTATTGGTTTAGACTGATGTGGTTGACAACAGTATCATCCTGCGCTAAGTGGCCACATCAAAGCCCGCCCGGCCGACGGTTTAGACTGAAGCTGAGAAAACAGAGGCCTGGTTCTGATTTTCAATACAGCCAAAAATTTTTTACAAATAGAATATTTGGTAAACTGATTTCTTTTCAAAATTTGTTTTGTTCATACTAAGTTTCTGGGTAACAAATCATGTTATGGTGTGCCCTTTTTGCACTACATTGAATGGGTATTTTTTACATTAGCAGGATTGTTCTATTGGACCTGCTCTCACTGGAGTACTCAGCGTATTCTTGCCCCCATAATGGTTTTATTTCCTTCCTTGACAGGAACACTCACATCACTGTCTTTCTTGTTCGACAGAAATAGCCGAAACCGCACACCGTTCAAGCTGTGTGTGATTTCAAAACTGGCCGAGGTATGGAAAGAAAAACAGACCCAGAATATTAGAAAAAAAAAAAAAAATTAAACAAAGGGGGATCACCTGAGTGAAAACCCTCAGTTTAAAAATACCAGAGGTCCGGCCAACAGATAGTGTTAAGTTTCTCATCTTCGCCGCATCATTCCAGTCCGCATAATTCAAGATCACTTTACTGGTTGCAGGAAGACCACAGCAAGTTATGTCACACACGTTTAAGAGCAGCGGGGAGGAAAACCCAAAGAAATTCATAGTGATGTTAATGGTGATTTGATCGAGAGGAGGAAAAAAAAAAAAAAAAAAAAAAAAAAACTTGTGATTCCTTTAACACAGTTGACTTTGTAACATGATAAAGTGCCAAAGCTGCCAGTTTCTGTCAAAACATTTCACAGGCCTGACACGGCAGGATTTATGTTTTCAGGCAAAGTGCTGTGACGGTCGTCTGCATTTCACACATTTTTCATTTACAGTTCAGCTGCCAGTGCGATGTTGCCCAACTGTTGTGGTTTGAGTTGTTGGCACCGGACTCTCAGCTTTAGAAATCTTGTTATTTTACACCACTAATATAATGCACGGACACGCACACAATATTATTCATTGCATTTTATCTGTCACATCCATCTTTTCTGTCTCTGCATCGTTAATACTTTCTTTTGTCTCTCCTCACACATGCATTTAAGTCCATATACATATAGTACACACACACACACACACACACATATATATATATATATATATATATATATATATATATATATATATATATATATATATATATATATATATATATATATATATATATATATATATATATACACATACATACATACATACATACATACATACATACACACATTGGGTAATTAGCTGGCATTCCTGGCTGCTCTGTTCAAACGACCAGGCTGTCCAGATGCCTCTCTGGACTTAACTCAGCTCTCAGCTCTACCTTTGATGACTCCATTAAGAGCCTCACTTTCATGCAGTGTGTGTGTGTGTGTGTGTGGCAGGGTTAGGGGGGAGTGTGGAGAAGCAGTAACATGAGGTGTGTGCGTATTCAGTGGGGGGGCTTTTCCTGAAGCACATGGTGTCTATATGGCAACAGCCCTGGATGTTATCTGTCACAGATGCTATTCTTCACCGCCCGCTGCTTTACTGGCCATGAATTCTGCCTGTTCACATGCACCAGGCTAACACCAAAGTGACACTTTCAGTATTAGGCTTCCAGGATATCTTTCAATATACTTTAATAAAGTTCAAGTTTGGACTTGACCTGCAACTAACAATTATTTCTTAATCAATTTCCAAGAGGTCATGGTTGAGTGCAAAAGTTCCTGTCCCACTGAAATTCCATTCACAGTGATCATAAAGAGAAAAGCAGTAATTCACCACATAGAAAGTTTAAAAATGACCCAATCGATCAGCTCTAAAAAAGGACTCGATTTCAGATTTTTACTTCAGATTTTCACCTGGACATGCACCATAACAAGTTGTTCTGTTTCCTGCTACAAGATGTCACTGTTCAGCTCAGTTTAAAGAGTAATAGGTCGTCATATGGACTGCTTAGAATAAGAGATCAAAGCCAAGAGCTGCAGATGAAGTGATTAAACTACAAAATGTATTTTTACAATCTCACATTTTACACTGATGTTCGCAACAGAGGCGTGCTGGCTCCAGCGCTGCAGAGATTACACAACGTTCCGACATTAAACCATGCAGAAAAGTGTCCTGCTGACATGGCAAACACTGTGGATGATGAACAATTTTCCCATCACTGTTTACTCCAAATGGTTTCTGTTTCGCAGTTTGTTGCTGAATGTAATGATTTGTTATTTAGATGACAACAAACTGTTGGATATTTGTTAGGACAGCGCCGAGATGAGCCAAAAAAACTCAGCTGCATGGGCACCATGTTAAAATGCCTCACCATGTTGATAACATGAACTTACTGCAGACGTGTAAAACTTCAGGAGTACTACTAAATGTATCCTGCCACCTTCAGATATAAGTACACAGTTGCTTATTTACCCGGATTGTGTACTATATACCAATTACATGGAGATGATCATTCACACCAAATATTAATGGTTGTTTAGAAAAATTTGTTTAATCACTCAAGTCTAACTGTAAGTCCGAGTGTCTCCTCCTGTTTCTCTCTCTTTCTCTCCCACTCTCCAGGATATTTATGATTGTACTCTGCAAGAATTCTCCACATAACATAAACAATGAAAAAGGCCGTCCATCAAAACAAAGATGTCCAACTTAGGATTCCTTGCGGATAGTAATTGACTCTTGATGTTTGGAGCCATTTTCTCTTCAGAGAGCCGAAGCGTTCCAAAGCAGCAGAGGATCTTACAGAAACATGATTTGCTGCTGAAAGACTTTTGTTTAAGGTGGTGCCTGACTGGTGGGGTTTGTGGCAGGGCTGCCTCGGTCTGCCTACAGAAATCTGGCTCTTATTTCAGTCTTGTTGTAGCTGACACATTAATGGACAGGGGAGAGAATTGATGGGAAAATATCAAGCGGCGATGATAGAAAATATGTAAACAGTGATGGAAAAATGAGACAGATCCTGTCATTGTCCTCAGTGACTCTTGGCAAAAACACTGAGTAGAAAAACTGAGCTTTAACATTGTAGAAATATCTTAACCAATATCTCGATGGGAAACTTTTATTAACTTTCGGAGTTCGTTTTCAGCACTGCACGTTTTCTCCCACACACATTCAACGCATGAACAGCACACACACACACACACACACACACACACACACACACACGTGCTCCGTAAATTACCCTGTTCGGGTAGTTGTAGGGTCAAAGGGCACTCATACATCTGGACCTCTGGGCCTTCACATTCACCTCTGCGTGGGAGATGGAAAATAGTGCTGACAAAGGTGGGGAGGGAGAGGTGAGAAGTTGCATGAATGGTCATTGTTTTTATTTCATCTGATGAGGCAAAGCCTCGGCCATGATTCATTCGATTTAAAACATTAGATTTTATCTGCTCAATTCTAATCAAATTTGGAAGTCATTAATGTTTGTATGTGGCAATTAATCCCAAACCATCACTGAACTATACTGTTGGAGTGATGAGATGAAAATGGCAAACACCAACTCATGTTGGAACCTGTGAAAGTTTCCAAAGTTTCAGACTATGTCTAATATTTGTTAAAAGCTGGAAGTCTAAAGTAGGTAAATTCAGCAGAGCTTTCTCCCTCACAGACTCTTCCTCATCAATACATGAAGGTCTTCTCGGTACAAAGACTTTTCAGACTTTGACAGCTTGATTTCTGTTATTAACTTTTGTCCCAAAACTGAACATTTCAAGCTCTAGGCATCAAAGATTATGTAACAACTCGTGTGAAGTGCCAGTAAATACCACTAAATGGCCCGTTAATCCGTCTGTCTCAAACGTTTACAATACGTTATTAATGCTTTGGCTTGGTTTCATTATCTATTTAATAATTTCTGAATAAAAGGACAAAAGCTGTCAGTTTTGCTCTTATGTAAGATAACAATCAATATTATGTAATGTTTCTGCAGGACCTTGACAGCGTTTGCTCCGTAGATTCCAGTAAAGTAGTCATTAATCAGAACTGACATGATTCGATCCAGACATTCACTGCGTTTTAGATATTAACAAAATCACCATGAAGAGGTCATAAGACAGTGAAATATATTGAATTTGTTCGTCCAGGCAGATCGCAGCATTTAAGATGTAAAATAAGGTGATTAAGTCAAAGAGCTTCACTAATTTACTCATTACCTTCAGTGGTTTTCTATGATTTTCTATCAGGATCACTTCTTATTCATCTCAACAAAGGGGAAGTATCACAGTACACTGTATGTTTATTGTATAACAGCTTAATGTAGTAGTTGATGTTAAACTTGGCTATAGCAGCTTGAGTACTCAATGATGGGTTCAGTGTTTCCTGAACAAGCTCATGCTGTGACGTTTGCTCACAGCTTTTATTTACGGCTGTTGGAGAGAAGAGTCCATGAAGATGTCAAAGTTACTTTGAATGAAAAGCAACGCTGACACTAACCTCTGGTACATCCAGTACCTCCTCATAACTCTCTTTTATGGCCCACACTGTTACCTTTTCTCACGAGAACCCAAACACGCTCATCAAGCAGAGAGCAGGAAGAAAGGCAGCAAAAAAAAAATAAAGACGTGCAGAAACCGAAAAAGGGAAAAGACTTTTTAAAAAAAAAAAAATATCCAGGAAGGGCAAGCACTTGTTACATTTTTGTTTAGCATTAACCTTGCTGAGTCATTGGAGGTTTATGGATGCAGAGGAGAAAGATGAAAAGAAGCGGTTGTGGGGTTTTAAGACCCGATTCAAATATTTAATAAGTTTGTTTTGCATTCTGCATTTCCTTTTTAGTTATATGGAACGTTAACTGCAAAAATCTTTACCAAATTTTTACTAAGTGATTTTTTATTGTCCAAAAAGTGGAAAAATCTGCCAGTGCAGTGAAATAATTGTAACATTTCCAATACAAGTCAACTAGTTTCATGAATCCCCCTTTATTCTTTATTCCAGTGCAGTGATCTGTCTTATTTTTAAAGTTTCAAGACACAGACACTCACTTGTTGAAATATTTGTATTAGAAAAACAATTTTCACAGCGACCACATTTTTTCCTTTTTGTTTAATAACACCTATGTTAATAAAACACAACTTTTAAGACTCAAGAGCAACAGGACAGCCAGAAGTGATGCACTGTGTAGCGTTGACCTTTCCATTAACAAAGCTTCCTGACTTGGGTCAATGGGAAGAGGTCAAACCGGAGGGGGCAGACCTGTGTAATTACCCTGGACATGGAAAACCTGCACTAAATCAGAATAATGTCCAGTGTATTAGACTCCACATAAATTGTGGTGCGTTAGATTAATTCATGTCGGTGGATAACGTGTCCACTGTGATTAATGTTACCAATAAGTATGTGTGGCAGATTTTACAATCCGGGTGGCCGCAGTGAGAATCAAAGCTCTTGACTGTGGTCAAGTTGGCGCTATTCAATGCTAATTGAGCTACGCACGACCACAAGTCTGTGGTCCAACTGCAAACACATGTCCATTTGTTTCAATGCTTTATTCGTTTGTTTGTAAACGAGATGTGACAGTCCGTGGACAACGTCGAGGGTAGAGAACAAGGCCCGGTTCTGTAGCTGGTCAGTGGCAGGATCAGTGCTAATCGCATGACAGCACGACAGGATTACCACACTATAAAGACCTTTATGAGGTGAGACCGGATAGATGGGCGTTGATGACATGAAAACAAATGGACAAACACTCACACGCACCAGTGAGCGCACATTCACAATACAGGCCCCAAACTCTGAATGATGTACTGCCCTCGGCTTTGACAAGATGATTAGAAAGGCTCTGCGGAGGAGGAGAGACTCGACCCCGGAGCTTGAGCTAAAACTTCTTCATCACCTCTGACACCATCTAATGACACTCATTTGCGATCTGACCTTCTGAACATTACCAGACTGGTAGACCATGATAGTAAAACTAACAACTATCCCCTGCTTTCCTAAATCAGCGGTCCATTTTTGACCACTTGTAGATGTGCAGCACCTGAGTTTGGCCTGACACATTATGTGTTATGTAGGTACATTATTTGATATAGTATATGTATGTGGTGTTTTTGTAATCTAGCTTTGGACTATCTCAAAGAGCCATGTGTTTTTAATGAGCACATAAAGGCCAGAAACCTGCATCAAATAACTAATTTGTCCAAAAGTCTGTATGCAGTCTATCAGCTCTACAACTGTACAGTCTAAATGAACAGTGTTATAATCTGTAGCATGTTGAAATAAGCAAATAGTGTATTGAAAACTTGCAAAGCAAAAAACAAAACCAAAAAAACATGATTTCTTGCACATCCATGTTCTCAGTTAGCGAAGTAGAGTTGAATTATGCCGTGTTTGGTTTAATTTGAAGGGTACAATTTGTTCTCTGCTGATTTTAGAGCACATGCAAAATAGCAGGAGGTGGCTTACAAGCGTACAAAGTCAAGCTTGCATGTGCACAGATGCAAATGAACAAGCGCCTAAGCATATAATGTGATAATCTGCAGACACCCATTATTTCATTAGAGTGAAATCTCTCCTGTTTATCACCAAATTCCCCCTCAGTGACGTGTTTAACATCTGCACTTGCTATCAGGTAGATGAACTGCCTACTAAACATTCTGCCAAGATGAAACATGACCTGTTTCACCTTGTCTTCATATTTAATTTTTTTTTTTTTATCCTCCACAAACTTTTTTTTACCTGTTTCTCACCACAATCAAATAACAAGAGCTGTTGAAATTGATGGATTGCGCCTCTAATGCCATGACCTGATGCAGTTATAGTCAGCGACATGTTGCACCCTAATGGTTGAACTCTTTATGTGCATGTGTGTAAAAGTGTATGTATGCATGTGTGTGTGTGTCAGAGAGGACTGCAGGCGAGGGGAGGGAGGAAGAGACGCTAATTGAAATTCCTTCAGCCATGTCTGGCTGAGCCTTGGTGTCTGAGTGGCACACACACACACACACACACACACACACACACACATGCACACACATATTCACACTGGCCCTGGCCCTAATAAAAATGGGCTTTGCCATATGGAGGCCATGTGCAAGACTGGCCTCTCTGTGCTCAAGCGTGTGTGTGTGTGTGTGTGTGTGTGTGCAGGAGAGGCTTGTACAACACCGCAGACCCACAGACAGATGCGTACAAACCTATGACATGTGTATGAAGGTGTGTGAGTGATTAAAAAAAAAATCCATTTATGAAGGTTACATTCCCAGACATACACACTTTGACATACGGTGGCAAATTCGTACACATACAGTAGACGTAACCCAACGAGAGCCTGTTGTATAATCTTTGAGAAATTAGCTCGTGCTTTGGACGTCGCCCATCTAATTCGGCGAACTGGCAGGGAAATTCTGAGCAGGTAAATGTGGGAGTAATGTTCTGTTCTCCCTCAACAAACTACTGTCAATGTGCCCTCAGGCGATGCAGCTATTCTGAGCTGCGCTGAGACCAGAAGAGAGTGGCAGTCCTGGAGAACTTCCAGATGTGTTTAACTAGAAGATAAAGATGTGGACTCAAGAATGATAACAGCTGATTTTCTGTTCAGGATCAGTCATAAATGATTATGATGACCCTTACAAGTCGTTAAAAGTCTTTCTATTTGCCAGAGTACAGATTAGACGCTTTGTTGAGGTTTGCATGCCACCGCATAGCTGCTTTTAACATCCATCTTCTGTCCTAATATCTTACAAGAGGTTCCACGTTCATGCAGTCGTACAGTTAATGCACCTCAAGGTTCCCTAAAGGTACCAGTGGTGTTTCTCAGTGCCCGCTGTGGACGACTAAAAGCTGTGAAAGAGTGTAACTGTGTGAGCGTGAGGCTGAGTGGTGCTGACAAAGAGCATGTGTGCTCAGTGACCCTTCTCAGGATAAATAAAGGTTAAAATCATATTTCACAGCCCTCAAAATGCAAGACCAGAAGAAGGCGCAGGAATTGCATGGTTATTGCTTCACATGTGAGTCCATATAACCTCATATTTAGCATATGCCCACTACTATTATTGCTGCAGCACAATAGCAGCAAGGAGTAAGTGTACTTGTCATTCTCCCCAGGGGTTTGGTAATAGCTGTGTTTTAGATATTTCCTCAAAGAAGAAGAACTTTCTCTGGGCCATTTATAATTGGTTCCAGTGGATCATCTCTCTTTTTTATCTTCCTGGCTTACTCATTTTGTTTTTCCTTTCCTCTCCTCTCCCACTGTCATGCTCTCCCTTTCCCTAACTCTCTGTAGTGCGCCTGCCTGTACACATGGTGGAAAGGGGCTGAAATTTCCGCAGCTGTTATTTGTTCTTTTGCCCAGTCACCTGCCTTAATGTGCGCGGTTGCACAAGAGGGTGGAAAAAGAGAAACCTCTCTCCTCACAGATAAACACATGAGACGCAGAGGGAGAAAAGCAGTGCATCCACAGAAGGATGCAAATTTTATGAAATGAAACTTTGCATTCAGCTGCTCTTTTATCGATTTTTAGTGCAACTAAAACATCTAAGAGGAGATTAAATCTCAGTGAAATCTTAAGAAATTCCAGGATTCTTGGAAGTTTGGGGATTTCGATGCTTAAAATATAAAGATTCATTCAAAGGTTGACTTACTGTATGGATCGTCCTCACTTTTGGTGCCGTTAACTTTTCCTTTCTTGTCAATGCGAAGGAAGAATTTCTGGTAGGAGAACAGTTTCCTCCTGCGCACATCTCCTTGTAGATGGTTGTAGCTGCTCCGCACGTGGCGCCCGGCGACCGTCGCGGAGGACGATGACACATTGGTCGCCGTGGCAACCTCGCAGAGGATGCGTGCAGCGGTGGTGGTGATGATGATGATGATGATGATGATGATGATGATGGCAGATGTGAGATGAAGATGCTAGGAGGAGTACCTCCGGCGCATCGTGGTCCTTTTCAGAGTCTGATGATAGAGTGGACAGGGGTGAGGACGAGGACGGTCCGAGCAGCAGAAGCAGGATGAGGAAGGTGAGGGAGTAGGAGTGAAGGAGGTCTGCAGCAGGGGCAGGTGGAGAACCAGGCGACCGGTGCACCTTGTGTCACTGTCCATCTACACATGGTAGTGGAGCTGGGAGAGCTGTGGAGGTGCACAGGGGCTGGGGCATGCTGAGCTGGGTGCAGGGAGAGGAACGAGTGGGAAAACCCCTGACTGACCGACTACACCTCCTCTGTCTGGGGACCCCAACCTCACTGGGACTGTAGGTGTTAAAACCTGTAGAATGGCTGGGATGACTGTGGTAGCAGATGGAGCGTTATCACTAATTCTGATGGTGATGGCGGTGCAGCTGCCGGTGGTGGTGAAGCCCTCAGTGACTCTGCTGTAGTCCCCTCTGTTTATTCCTCAGCAGCGCCGCAGGAATGCGTCAACATCCATAACTCAGATCACCTCGCAATGGGAACAACTGGGGGGCTCGTGTCAAAGAACTCTCACCACCTCCACCCTCTCCTCCCGAGACCGCTGCTCTTTTTGCTCCCGGTTGCTCACACGCATTCACTCCAAATCCTATTTTAAAGTTTGAACGCACACACACACATGTTCACATCCAGAAACAAAAAACACACATCAGTTCATTCATATACACTGCTAGAGTCTACTCCACACACAAACACACATACACACACACACACACGACCCAAACCATTTATCTTCTCCAGTCCAGGGAGGTGGATAACAGGAAGGCGGAGGAGGTCTGGATGAAATGAAAAGATGCCAAACTGCTCAGTACAAAATGAATAAATAAAAACAGGAAGTCAAAAAAAAAAAAAAATGGATTAATGCTGCTTCTCATAAAATGTCCAGAGAAATCCACGCAAGGCAGGCCACACACACAAAAAAAAAAGAATCCAGACTTTCTTCTCTTCTTTTCTCTCTTTGTTTCTCTCGGTTTGTCGGAGCTGGTTTGAAGTTACTTGAGTGTGTAACTGAGCCCGGGAGCTCTCGTCTTTCTCCCCTCTCTTGTTGTGCGTCTTGTCAGTGAGCTGAGCTCCCTATCTCTCCCCTGTCCTTGCCTCTCGGAGTCTGAGCGCTGGAGCAGTGCGTTGCCTCTCTTCTTTCCTCCTGTGTGTGGCTCCCTCTCCTTTGGCCCCCTCCCTCTTTCCTTTGCCTCTCCCTCTCTCCTATCTCTATCAGCACTGCTCTGTCTGGTTATCTGGAGTTTCTCTGAGGTGACTGAATCTTGTCTTTCCTTTCACCTTATTTATCTGCTGCAGTTCCCCAGATGTCATCTCTTAGTGTAATTGGATGTCTATGAAAACCACTTGGCTTTGAAGAGCTGTGTGCATTTATGTGTGCGTGCATGTGTGTCTGCACATGTACATATGTGTTTGTGTGTGTGTGTGGAGGGGAGTGGTGGTGGTGATGGTGGTGGTGGTGGGGGCTCTGTCCCACCCGTTTTCTCTTTCCCCCTCCTTCTTCCACTTTTCCTCCATGTCTCCTCCCCTTCCCAGACAAAACCCCACCACTTGAGCAGAGCAGGTCCGAGAAAGAAGGAAAGAAAACCTTTCCTTCATATCTCTCTCCTGTTGCAGCGCTCTAAGGTCCATCTTCAAAATATTTCTGTCGTCGTGATTAGCTCGGGTTTTGTTTGAAAAAATGTTCAATACTCGTGCTGATACAACACCCGAGTTTATGTACCAAAATAATGCAGGTTTAATTCTTTAATTTGAGAAATATGAAGATGTTTCTCTATAAAACATTTAACAAAAAAGATACCAGAGTGTCGATCTATCTTAGCCAGCACAACAACACCTAAATAATCTGAAATTGGCAAAACAATTTCTTTTAAATCAGGTAACTACCTCAAGAAGACAGAAAAGATTATCACTGCATTTTGTTTTCTCATTTTTAAACTCATTATTAAGTGTATATCATATTCTCTGATAGTTTTTCAGTAAATATTAATTTTTGGGTACATAACTGAAATAGAGGACATCAACTTCACCCATGAATAAAAGATGAAGTGTTCGTTCAGGTGGAGCACTGGAGTCACGTTTGCATTAGCTGCATGCTTCACATGAGTCACTGGCTCATTCACAGCTTGTGTGGCCATCAGCTGACTTATAACATCCAATCACATTCAATGCAGGTGTACAACGCACCTTAATAACCTGACACCTCACCACCCAGACATCCTCCCTAACTAAGATTTAATATGGATGTATGTGTTCATTAAAGGTGGGGGCGATTGAAACTGTGTACTAATTTTCCACATTAGTTTTTCTTCTCTGGTCGAAGAGATGCTCATTATGCTCAAAACCTCCTGCAGCGTTGATGACGGAGTTAAAAAGCTACAAATTCTCCACCCTCCATGACACATGATTGCCTATAATGGCCAAGAGTTTCTTTTTCTCATTTGAAGATGCAGCGAACAGATTGGAGCCAAGTTTCCCCTCAGCTGTTTTGACAGATACTATCAAGTGATTTCTCTACTTCGGACCTTAATCTTTAGATAAACATCTCTCTGTGTTTGGATAAAAGAAGTCGTACCTTACGTGTGTCGTTGCGTTTCACCTTTCAAGAATCTAGGTCTGCTGTCTGGTTTCAGCATTGTTTAATTTCCTTTTCACATTGTCAGACAACAGCCATATCTCCGCCCCTGCCTACTCTCTTCTCTTATGAGTCTCTCCGTTATTACTGGACTGCTGCCTTCTGTCCGAGGTATGCACCGGATAAATTTGAGTTATCACATTCTGCTGTTTCTTCATTCATTTAGTCAGTGTCAATCTATCTTGTATTAATACTTCTTTTAAACAGTTCCCTTTGCTGATGCACCAACAGCACAGTAATAACAATGTGATGTACACTTACAGTCAGCTGGCGTTTCCCTATAAGGTGGCTAACTCTAGCTGATATTATACAGATGTTCAGTGCTGCCAACAGTCTGTCATTCACATCAACATTACAGCCGACTATTCCCCACTGAGGGCCTGTCGATGCACATGACGAAGATTGATTTGATGGTGAAAGACCAACTACTGTGCAGAACTTTACAGGCTGTGTAATGAAGTTACATAATTTGATATATTAATGATCAATGAGTGAATTGGATGCTAGATGTTAGATGTAATTGTTGTGTGAGCGGTAAAAAATGGTGCAAAAACAATGGGGAAAAACAATTGATGGTGTTCATGGTATTTTAATCCTAACATGTCAGGTATGGAAAATGTGTGCCAAAATGTGGCCTACAACATACTAAGTAAGCTTTGTTTTTAGCCTAGCGGTTGTTGATTACTTCCAGCTCCTCCCAGCTGGTTAGGACTCAGCAGTCGGTTTATTCAGTCACTTGCTGTAATGATTAATTTCCAGCCATGCTGGATTAAATTTACACATTGATGGTATATTTAGTTTTCAGTAACAGGCTCATTGAGGCAAGGGAAAAGAAGAGGAGAACCAATGATGTGTCAGGATTTTTAAAAAGAAAAAAAGAAAGTGATTTAATTTGTAATGACTCGATGAACCAACTTTAGTCAAAATATAAGACAGTGTTATGTGGTTCATTTGAATTTCAAGGACTTTTAAGCACTTTGTTTGAAATGGGGCTTTATTCACTTTTTGCTAAAACAAAACAAAGAACGAGCAGTAATGGCAGCGTGTCAGCCGATGATCTGCAACTAGAATCGGCACCAAAATAAAGTTGATCGAGCATCGCTACTTGGAGTTGAAATAAAAGTATTTCGTGGGGCATTTATGGCTTTCCTGCCAAGTTGACAGCAAAGCGATGGCAGGAAATGAGTGGAGAGAGAGAGATGGGGAATGATGATATGCAACAAAAGTCCTCCGGGCTCACGGATGTTGCGGTTAATGGTTGTTGCGCGTTAACCCTTAGGCCACCAGAATGACCTCCATCTGCAACTATTTCAATTACTGATTCATCTCTAATTAAGTCAAGTTAAAAATACCAAACATTTCCAGCTTTCTCAATTATGAGGGTTCTTTTTTTTTTTTTTACATCATCATACATTGACGTCACTTTGGCAAAACAACTATTTATTTTTTTACATTTTATGAGCATTAATCAAGAGACAATTATCTGCAGATATTTTAGTATTTTAGTTGTAACCATGTTAGGACTTACAGACCTTTTTAAAAACTGTCCACTTGACCATTTGTTTTACACTTCACACACATGCCCACATGTGTACCAGAACACCATCAACATGTCAACACCTGCAGACAAAAATTCAGCACCACGGACAGCAATTTACGCGCTTCTTCAACGCGCTCATGTAATCGAATATCCTTAGATCGACTGAGATATCGTGAAGTTTCCTGAGTGTCTTTCCAAGCTGTTTGACATTTTTTGGATTGCCATGAGGAGATTCTCTAAGGCGGACATATACAGACATGATCCCAACCGAAGAATAGACTAGCAAAGTGTTGATACACTGAGACAGAGACACCCTGCAGGGCTGTATTTTAGATGGAAATGTACTTTTGTATGTGCAGCCTAATTTCATTAAAATAAAAAAACATCCTTTCATTAATTTTAAGTCCTGTAAACAGAAAGTCTTTAGATAATTTACTCCTAGTTTTCTGACATTTTATACACAAAAAAATAAGAAAATGAATAGTCAAGGAAAGTAATCAACAGTAATGAAAATATTAGTTGCAACCATGAAGTCTCAAATGTAACTGACTCTTTTTTTGGTTGTAAGTCACTATACTGTACACAGGTTTAGGTGGGTAGTATCGAACATTGAAGCTCATACATTGTGGCTATAAAGGCAGAACACTGGCTGAATGAATGAATGAATGAATGAGAACTTGAGCAGTGAAGCAATCAAAATGAAAACGGGAAGGGAAAGAACAAAGGAGTGAGAAGAAGAGACAGAAAAATGCAACGAGATGGAGTGAGCAGGAGAAGGAGAGAAAAAACATCTGGTCAGTGGCTCTGTGGCTTGAATTTAGGGTGTAGAATGACAACACACACAGCACACACCCACACACACATACACAAACGCACCAACAAATGCACACAGTTTGTCTCTGACCCTTCTTTTATTGCACTGAAAGTTTTCAAGCTGTTTAATCGTCTCTGTGTTGTAATAGTAAGCATGAATCACTATTGCACTAATTATCAGTTACTGATCAATTACTGACTGATCTCTTCATTGCTTGCAGTCTTGTTGTTCTGTCTAACAGTCGTAACAAGACTCAGATGTTGGAAGTCAGTCGTCCGTGAGGGAAAAAATGTTTTGTCACACCAGAAAACAATTTGTTTGATGCAGCGGAGCACCACATATTCAGCTTTTTCCCTCTGAAATACTCAACAAGGCTGTAGGGCTTCCTCTCTGGAAAGAATCGTCATTCAAATGTTTGCTTTACAATAAGCTACGCTCTTCAAAACTGATTCACGTCATTTACATAATTTTGTTCTCTAGCTAAATGTTTTTAAAAATATGACACAGCAGAAATCGTGTCTCATAAGATTAACGAAAATATGTAAAAAATGCGATTATAATTACACAGTCATGGTTGTAAGTCTAGGTCAGAATACAAAAGCGGTGCCTCTAATGATGAATAAATAATTTTTTTAGATGTGGTCACATTTCTCAAAATCTTTTTTTTTTTTTTCTCCCATCATAGGAAAGAAATGAGTCAGTCTCATTGTCTCGTGGTTTTGGCTTAAAGCTGTCGTTGCAATCTGAGGCCAAACTTCAAAGTCAAGCAGAGTGGAAGTGCTGATCCGGGGTCAGCACCCAAAGCCAAACGGCTGTGAGCTTTAATATATATTCCCAAAGAGCTTTAGATCAGTAAATGTGAGCGGCTTTGCGGATTCGAGCCGGATGAGGTGACACAGGTCCCCTTTGGCTCCGTTGGTCATGCCTTGGATAAGTCTTGATTGCTCATGCCTAGGAGGAGAACGCCATTAGGGACCAGCAGTTCGGCTCAGTGATTCTAATTGTTTCATTGCGGTTTGGGCTGGTGGCTTTGAACGCATTATGGTCTTCAAACTAGTTCTGCAGAAATGGCCCTGGCAGTTAACTTTAATTACAGACACATTAAAGCACTTATTGACAAAAGGAGGTCTTACGATAAACTTACAGATACTGTACACTAGAGTTACGGTCAAACTGCTGAATAGATCATTCTCCGTGAAAGCAAAACATCAGTGACGATCTTAATAATCCAGACCACTTTGAGTACGATCTGTTCTGATTCGAAGCATGAAAAATAGTCATTTTAAATTAATCAGCGCTCCTTTTAAAGTCCTTTTTTTTTTTAAAGCTTTGTTTTGTTGCCCTTCCCACATTATTTTTGTCATCCCATTGGAATGTACTACACGGATTTGAAATGGAAACAAACACGGATCAGCGTGTTAACTGTAGCAATAAGAGAAACACGAGTAAACACCTTTTTTTTTTTTTGCTCAGGCAGGCCTCAGAAGGTGTGCCAGAGTCTTTTAAACTCAAAACGTGACCTTCACATCGCATAAACAAAGATGTTCTTAAACAGTGACATAGAACAATGAAACTTTGGTTTAAGGGTGTTTTATGATTCACACACCACAGTATTTCCGATTGTCTCCTCATGCTGATTTTTCCCTCCACCAGAAAAAAAAAAAAAAAAAAAGGCAGGTTTATAATCACGAACAAGTCTCTCCTGAAGCTACAAACAACACATAAAGGCAGCACTGTCTTCAAGTAATAATTCATCTCATTTAACGTCACCATTGTCACATATTAAGAGTCTTGACGGTCTGGTTTCTGTCATTGACAGGAACGTTTTATTGTTTAGAAATTGAATCATATGAGCCACACATGAGTACTTCTTTTGGGTTGAGCATTTTTGTCTTCAAGGCCTGATTCACATGATTATTGGATAAAGATATCACCACCAATCGTCCTTAAAGGGAAATGGGCTGACCCATCAGAATAAATGCACCTGAAGGTTAAGATACTAAAATGTTTACCAATGGAAACAAACACAGAGCCTGATGCAAGGCTGCTGTTCTTCTTCATCCACAAGTGTCCTCTAAAATTGACAGTGAGAGAGAGAATAGTTTATTTCTTGAGGCCATGCAGTAAAATAAAATTATGATCCAATATGAAGTCATAACAGAGCTAATTATACATTTGAAGGAAAGTGCCGCCATATTTTGGTTTTAGACACCAAACCTCCCATCTGCGAAACAGACATAACCCTCTGACATCTGCCTTACAGATATATCCAAACATCAACAGCCCTGATGCCATAATGAGCCATACAGTCAAACACACACCGAAACATAAACTTCACAGAGAACATAGGAAGTCTGTGCAGCAGGTGTTGATCTTATTAATGGTTCAAGCGGAAGTATTTGTTGCTTCTTTTGTGCCTTGGCTCGATAAGGTCAGTATAAACTAACATCATCATTAACACTGGATGTGGTTTCAGATTAAGAATTACTGTCAGTGGAAATACAGCACCGACAAATCAACATAGAATTTAAATACATGTGGCTGGTGTTGGTTTCTTATGGCAAAACCTTTTATGGTGCAAGTCTACACTGGACTTAAAAGTCTGACATCACCAAACCTCATCGACTCCGTCTGCAGCCAGTTTCATACTTAATTTGTCAACTACTGGCTTAAATTACAAACTGCGATTCCTCGTATCAGATGGTGCCGCTTCGACTGAGTTTACATTCTGAAATGTAAACCTAAAGTTTTGAAAGGTTTTCCCATCGCACCGCTGACAGCTTCTTCTAATAGTGTTGAGATAGCTTCCATATTTTAATAATGTTAACTACATGGAAGTAATTACAGCGAGGTCCATGCAGGAGACTAAAAAGCTGAAATGTTAAACACAACTGCCACTGGAATGCTAATTCTCATGATACATTTACCATGGTAACAAATAACATTTCACCACGCGATGATCATTTCCATCATTTGGCTGGGTGTTAATATACTGGCAGCCACCTTAGTGTCGAGGGAATGAACTCACTGACCTGAAGATCTTCTTTCACAAGAATGATCCTCATATTCTCCATTTGTGGCCGCCTTCGCTGTCTGCTGCTGGAAATGTCTCGTTTACTTAAGACATGTAAGTCGTCATCTTTTAGACCCGTTCAGCTGAACAGAGCAGTTATAGTGGATCTCAGCTTTTATTCACAAGTTTTAAAATGTCGTCGTATAGACAAGAACTCTGTTAACATGCAAAATAATGCATATGAGATAAAATAAGATAGACTTTATTGATCACACCGGGGAAATTCACTTGTTAAAGCACCTTACAATATACAAGATGGATAAGAAGTCCTTCCTGCAGCGAGTGACCTGGTTTTGATTCTGGCCTGTGGTCCATGGACGTTTCCTTTGCCGTGTGTCGTTCCCCTTCTTTCTCGCTGCTTTCCTGTCTTCCTTAATCCGTCCACTCTAATTTGCTTTTCTGTCCGCTCTCACAAGTTGAAAGCCGTCCAGAGTTACCAGTGAGTCCCAAGCCAGTTCATTCAGCTCGGTCTCTGTGATGGTACACTCTTTATACTCCCTCTCTAGCCTGGTTTGCACCGTTAGCTCCTCCATCTTATTAGGGAGACATCTTACATTCCCCATGATACGCATGGTTTATACCATGATAGCCTTTGTACTTTGATAGCACACATTTATCCACAGCATCTCATCGAAATCTGTATATTTTATTCCTGCTAATCTTTGGGGCAATACTGTAACTCACCATATTTAGCATTTATAAGCACTATAAAAGCAAATAATAAGTAAATAAAACACTAAAATATAGTAATAAGCAGATACTACTATCCATCTATGTATTACATTAACTGACACCTTTTAATTAGCATCTTTTGGATTACAACACACCTAAAAAATATCATGCACATTTAAAATATTCTGCATATTGTGAACTTTTGCACACTATCTAGCACCTTCCTTATATTTATACTTAATGTTTGTTAGGCACCAAAATTTAAAAATGTCAATGTATTTAATGTTATAACCATAATTCCTCCTGTTGGAGAAATTTTTAAAAAAGGTGAAATTTAAAAATATCTCTCCATAGGACAAGTTATAATTCTTGAAAAAGACTCTGCATTAATGAACTCTTTAAAATATCCTTGTAGTTTATAATTATATTATAGTGTTTAAACCATTTATTACATGTGTAAAATAAATATTTTTTTCTGCCCAAAAATATAGCAAATAAAGCAAAACAAAAAATACCTTGTTTATTTTGAACATTATCCCCGGTGCACTATATTTTCTCCACCATTTCACCAGCGCACCAACATTCACATCGATCTCATCATGCTGTCCGGTGGAGGTGTGTGGCCTTCACTGAAATATTAATGTGGGGACTGGGGGTGTTGGTTCCGGTGAATAATGCAACAGGTGGATTAGTTCTGGTTTCAGAGAAAGCGAGCAGATGGATAAATTAATTATTATAGATCCTTCCATCCACCTTTCTGAGAGAATTAAAGGAAAAAGGAGGAAACGAGAAGAAGAAAATACCAGTGACACAAATTTGCATTCACTCGAACTTTACAGATATAAAAAACAAAATAACTCGATAAAATCTCTGGTTTTGATAGGTTATATTATTATGAAACATTCAGGGAGATCTGTTTATGACCTTTATTTGATGGCATATAAAACTGAAAACACTTTGCATGTATCCATAAGTAGTGTAAGGCCGTTAAGTATCATGTCAGTACCTATTTTTAAATCTAGCCTCAGGCCTAGCAATGATTTGCTACATTACACTTAACAGCGATCTCGCTCTCTTTTTACATGACCGTAATGAAGTTTGACATTCAGCATAAACTGGCACATCTGTCACAGTCCAGACATGTATGTAGTTAAAGAGAGACTAAATAAAGGTATACAGCATGACCATGGAAGGGGGTTTTGGGGTGGGAGAGACAGAGAGGGGGAAAAGTAGAGAGCTAATTGTCTTTGATGATTGATTATTCTCGTGGCTTTCTTGTTTATTTCACCAGGCGGGAGGTTGAAAGCAGACTAGGCCTGTGACCAATCAGTGGTCATCATTAAAGGCGGGATAAATGCCAGAGCCAATCAAACGATGGTTCATTAGAAGGCGGGACAAGTGCGAGGCAGTCATGTTGTCTGAAGACAGGCAAACAGATGAGAGGTGTTTGTTAAGTCTGTAAAACTCATTTGAATGTGTGTCCAATGCAGGACTGTACTGTTGTCTTATACTGCATGTGTTTTTATGAATGCTAGTGTTAAATGCCAAGACTGTTCATTTATCACTTTGGTTCAAACTGAAATGTCATTCATGTCCCCCTCAGGATATATAACTATAATAATTTCATGACATAGACATCCTTCACCATCATCAGGTCCAAATGTAAGTTAGTCTTTTAGTTTATTACCAAATTTTTTGCAAACAAATGACATCCCATCAGCCTCGGTTAATGTGTTTAATGCTAACAAGAAATTGCATATGGTGAACATGGTAAACGTTATACGTGTTAGCATTGTCATTGCGAGCATGTTAGCATGCTGGCATTAGCATTCAACTTAAAACACTAGCAACTGGCATGCGACTTTCTATCTCTGAGCTGATGTCTGTAGTAAACATTAAGGTCAAACTGAACTGTGCTTGATATTAGCAACAGTTTTGTTTCACCATCCACACTTGCTTCCACAAGGGCTGCAAATCATTGTTTTCACTGTTAGTTTTGTTAGCTTTATTGCTTTAAAATGAAAAAAAGTTTAAGTTGCCAGTTTAATTCAGGCAAATGTCCAAAAATCAAACAATATCCAGTTTACTATCACGTGACAAAAACCCATCAAATCCTCACAAGACCATGGAATTAGTTTGGCGTCTTAGCTGGAAAAAATTATGATGAATGAATTCATTAATAATGAAAACAGCTGCAGGTTAAGTTTTTGTCTGTTGTAGCTCTAGCTTGCAAGATATCCACTGGGATGATATTTGTCCCTTCTGGTTTGGTCCTTGCCACCGTGCTTCACAGTATCAGTAAAGTTTACTTGAGATATCCTCTGTAAGGGACACATCTATGGATCGGCTGCCATGACGTGCAGAGTTGCGTCAGGAACGAGGTAAAATGGAGGCCAGGTGTTTGTGTGACTCGAGAGTTATTTGGCCAAAATGCTCCCAGACCTTTTGAGGCACGAAAAAACCTCCTGCTTTAGACATCACAGTGTGACACTCTGTTTCATTCTTAAGATTTAAAAAAAAAAAGCTCTCAGTGCTCTGTTGACCTTGACACTGACACAAATCCACGCACCTCCAACCTTACACATAAACGCTCAGACGTCATGAACACACATGCATTTGCATAAAGGTCGGATGAGGGTGAGAGGTCAGAGGAAAGAGTGAGACATGGGAAGTTCTATCAGCTCCTTTCTTATGTTACAGAGGATTTTGTAACCTCCCACACCAACCTAACACACACCTACCTGCCCCCAACCACCACTCATGTCCATTACTTTTGCCACAGTTGGAACCAGACACCGGTCCTGTTCCATGTCCCGAGGTTGGATTTCAGGTATCAGGTTTAAGTGGGCCAATAACCCCCTCCCTCCCCTTTCCTAACCTCTCTGCACACGCTCCGTTGGCAGGTGACCAGTGTAGCTTTATCCTCTACATATAAGCATGGCAGGTAGGGATGTTCCACCTTCCCCCCACGACACATCAGTGAGGAGAAGAGAGGGCGACAGGAGTTGAAAGGCAATTATGTCTGGTCTCTGATGAGAGAACAAACTCAGTCAGACAAAGCCTTGTGATGTGGTGAGGCCATCCAGCCATGCCCAGGTACACAGGTAGACAATAGACAGCCAGCTCAAAGCCCCGCAAGATGCATTCTGTCTAGACATGCGAACAAACCAAAGCAAAAAGAGTCCATACAGGGAGGATGAAGACATTCGTTTGTAGGTGAGACAAGAGAAAAAGGTTGCGGAGCTGAAAATGCTTTGAAAGTACTTTGAAGCACTTGAAATGCACTTGAATTAACCTGTTAAGTACTTGTCTCAGTAGTGAGCACTTCACTTTAAAGATCAATCAAGAAAGATTATTTTACAGAGCTCTTTGTGTTTAGAAGACGTATTTCAAAGATGGTCATGACAGAAGACTCAAAACCCTCAAGACCTGTTCATCTGGATCACATGAGCCAAAACCACACCTACGAACTACTAATATTACTGTCTTTTGCAGATATATTAAAACCTTTATTTATACAGCATTTTAAACATTTTAAAACACCAACCTTAAACATGAAATCCACAGTACTAATATCCTTTGACTGTAATAGCAGAAAAATTGATACCATATTTACTACAGTAAATTTTTGGCAACCACAGCAGCCAGTTTGTTTGTTTTTTAACCGTAAAAACAGTTGAGCAGTTTTTTACGGTGTATTTCGAGAGTTCACTGCTCAGAGTATTTATTTTATTTAATCCCCAGATCATATCCTAATTCATATTTACATAGAGGATGCAAAATACTTCCCAAATTTGGCTATCAGGCAAAGATTTTCCAATGATTAGTCAATGAATTGATCAGTCCATTGACTATGTTAAGAACTGATTAATCATTTCAGTCATTTTCAGGCAAAAAATGCCAAATATTTACTGCTTCCAGCTTCTCTGATGTTAATCTAATTGTTGGTTAATATACAGTATATGATCGTAACTGAATATCTTGTTTTGGACAAATGGAGCAATTTTAATCCATGGTCACTGGCTATGTATTTTTTTTTTTTAATTATATACTTGCGTCATGAATTGATTAATTTAGAGGAAAATCAGAAGATTAATTGATAATGAAAATAATCATTAGTTGGAGCCTTTATTCAAACCGCTACACCTAAAATTGTTTTGTGCTATGGGACAGTTACACCTTAAAGGAATACTTAATTTAAATCAAGCATCCGATTCTTGTCTGTAGGCTTTAAAATTGTCTCTGAAGTGACAAAGTCACAGCAAAAAGATTTTCCAAAAAATGTTTTAACTCATATGGAGAATGTGTGTGTGTCCTGTTTTTTGCACGTCTCGTCCACTTCCCTTATTTGACGTATTTACTGAGGCTGGCATAATTATAAAAATAGTACAAGGACAAGAGAGACAGGTTAGGGAAGTATCATTTGGATATGAAACATAATGCTCATTACTGAGCAGAAAACCAAAAAAGGACGTTATGATATTAACTGTATCAGTGGGGAGGTGTCGGAGACAGCCCATTTAAAAAAAAATGTATAAGAACCTACTGATAGAGCTCCTCAGGGAGCCTTTTCTCTGTAACTCCTTTTGTGTGTTGCACTGTTAAACGCTCCTTCTTGTACAAGAATAATAAATTCAACTTAAACTTTGATACTTTGAATCCAGTCTTCCTTATTCAAGGGTTTTTCTTTAGAAATTCTCGTTACAAAGTCTGAATTTGTTTTGTGATGGCCGATTGATGATACAAGTTGTCATTTGTGTGTAATAACTGTGTTGCAAGTTTTTACAAGGCCGGCACGAGCACCTGCGATCATGTGCTTGAACTCGCTTTGATTCCACACCGGGGCTCACGACGCCAAATGCATTTACAGCGTTGGAAGAAGCACTGCTACCAGAGATGGCACACACTTGCACAGACACACATAAAACACACACATGATCCTGTGGTTTTCAAAACCACAACAAACACTCACTCCAGGACTGATCCCATGTCTGCATGTAGTGTTTTCTCCTGTTTACACTCTCCAGTAATGATAGGGCCATTAGACATGAGACTTGGTCTCACATAAAAGGAGTCATCAAGCTTCATCATCACAACGGTCTGTTGCTTGTAATGAGGACAGTGAGGCTGGGCTTCCCCTTGTATAGCTGCTAATGTCTTGACTCATGGGTTCCCACAGCGGTTGTCTCTCACATGTCCTGACTGAAGGTAAATCCCGCTAAACTCTATCTCAGTGTCTAAGAAAATACACAGTATATATACTATAACTTATTTGATAAACTGGTCATAACTGTTAGATATGCTGTATGCAGCTGATTGTTAAGGGGCCTCCAGTAGCTAGCTTTATTTTAACGCATCATGTGCCTAAAAAAGTTGAGCACTGCTACTCTCTCAGATAAAAGTCATTTTAAACATTGCTCTAAATAATAACACCTTCAAAAGCATCAAATTGTGATTTTACTCTTGAAGTCTGGTCGTAATAGTAACCTGTATTTTATTTATTGTCAACAAATTCTACGAAAAAGCCAACAATGCATTGATCCAACTAACAACTATTGACTGTGTAGCCAAAGCCTTATATAGCTTATTTCTCTGCTCCGTAGACCTCCGATGTAAACAATTAAAAGCACCTAAACACATAAATGAGCCATAGTTTCTATGAATTCTCCAAAAAATGGGCATGCTTACATGCTCATGATGACAGTTCTAACATGCTAATGCTCATGTGTTAAGCATATAAAATGTTGCACCAACATGGTTGCATCACCAACATAATTTAGCATGTAAGCATGCTAACATTCTGATGGATCATCATTAGTTTTGCAGGTATTTGGTCAAATAAACCAAAGTGTTGGACAAACTGAAATTGTATCTGATGGTGCTAGTTTAAGAGTGACAGATTCAACCAAAGTCAGTCTACTTCTCTAGAGAACATGAATGTTCTGTACAACATTTCAGTCCATCCAGTATGTGTAGAGAATTCTTTAGTCTGGACTAACTGCCTCCCTACAGAGCCACGGCCAAAAATAGTTTATTCTATATACAGTATGTGCGACATGTTTATATTTACGAACTGGCTTGTGCTGAGTGCCAGAACCTTGCCTTATCCTTTTGAAGTAACACTTGACAGATTTATTTAACTTTTAAAGTTCGTGTAAAGTCAAAATAAATTTGTGTTCTGAGTTTGTCAGACTAAAGAAGAAAGTGTTATTAACCACCCAGCCAAATTTGAATGATCAAAAATAATGACAAGTTTATGAAATTAGGTGTCAAAATCAGGTAAAAATTAATTCTCAGCTCCAGGACTGTGGGGGCGTGTCCACTGAATGCGCCGAAGCTAGCGGAGCACAATATGCAAATTTTATGTTAATGATCACCGCGTGACGTCACGCGATTTCGTTTTAGGACTGTAACAAGCACAATATAGATGCTACAGCTAGCAGTATTATTGGTATTGTTTAACCCTATGTGTTTGAGCCACCAGAGCCAGCTTTAAGGAGTTATGTTAATTTTATGTTAATGATCACCGCGTGGCGTCACGCAGCTTCATTTTAGGACTGCCCACAAAGTCCTGGACTGAAAACTGGTGAAAAACTGTTTGGACCTCTAACTCCACATTTCAGTGATAAATCGTTCAAAGTCTTTTCACATTTTTTCAGCAACTGTTTTCCAACATATTTATTGTGTTTTGAAAGAAAACATGGAATTGCCTTTACGGACTTGAAGTACATGTATCGAATACTCAACACTCACGATGGCTGTAAGAAGTCTGTTGTCTTTCAGA
>CM071619.1:12434482-12678403 GCA_036365135.1 Miichthys miiuy | reverse complement strand
TCAAAGCAACATTGTCTGTATGTGTGTGTGTGAGAGAGAGAGAGAGGAGGAGGAAAGTGGAAAAGAAGAGGTCCAGAAGTGACCTTATGTGGTCTTTTTTTTTTTTTTTTTTTGAAGCCCATGCTGGACAAGCCTCTAATGATCACAACTTGAGCTCTTGCCTTTTTAATTACCCACCCAGGCCTGACTGAGTCGCACAAAGCTTGAGAATGGAGTGGCGCAGATGGAACAAAAACAGGCCAACTCCTTGGGAAGGATGCCCTCTGAACCCAGCAGCTAATGCAGTCCCTGCTGCTCCAACCGGTCCATTATTGTTGTTGGAGAGGAGGAGAGAGAGATGGCACTCCAAAACAAGGCCACCACCACCACCGCCACCACCGTTGAAGTCATGGTCCACAGGCCATGTGAGAAGACCTTTTGGTGGAGAGCTCCTCTGTGACGTCAGCACACCAACCAAGCACCTTTAGCTCAGATTTAACATTTCAATTTGATTTGAAAAACAAGCGGCGCGCTAATGGCCGCCTCTGACTGTAACATTTCGTCACAGGCCCGAGAGCATGTAGGTTAGCCGAGATGGCGTCGCCTTTCAGCGCGTTGGGCCTATCCTCACTCGCCCCTCTTAAGGTGCTATGATGGCCCGGGGGCACCCTGTCACTCATGTGACCCATCAGTCACCCTCATCTGCAGAATCTGACTTTATCTTAATGAGCTGTTGTTATTCCTGCAAATGAATGGAGACTGCTTCCATTGACAGGACAAGAAGTTGAGCATTATCACGTTAATTAAGCAGCACAGATGATCACTCAGAGGCTCCTCAGTTTCACCTGATGTCCGTCAAGGAGGAAAAAAAATCCCCAAGGCGTCCGTTAGTCCAGCGCCTCGATCGGACACCCAAACAGGACAGTGTGTCCTTGTCTGTATTGTCTGCGCTCTTCATTGCATTTCTTATTGTCACATCACATTCCTGTGTGTGTGTGTGTGTGTGTGTGTGTGTGTGTGTGTGTGTGTGTGTGTGTGTGTTAGGAGTTGTGGGGGTGCACTTGATTCTAGACATCCTGCTCTTATTGTTGACCACCCCAGGTCAACCGCTGCTCAACACGTCAGGCTGAAAGAGAACAAAATGGGGCCCGTGCCACTGAGAGCGATCACACACATAAACACACACACGAACACACACAGGTCTGCTCCACCTTTTTTCTTCCTCAATCTTTTGATACGTAAAAAAAACACTACACAATCCCCCATTTGCCACTTTCAGTCTTCCAAAGTGGTTCTCTCTTTGGTTTCCTTGTCCTTCTTAAATTTCTTGAAGTGCTGCTCGGTTCTCTTTTTTGGCCTCCATCTTATGTTTAGTAGTTGCGGTGGCATGGAGGAGAATCATTCCACATTTAGACGTGTAACATATGCAAAATAAAGTAACTTTAAAGTGACTCTATTACTTGAATGAACAATTTTACAGACCACTGGATCTTCAGATAATTTAACTCTGCGATTAATATTTTAAAAAGCTTCTTCCTCTGTGAGTTCTGTGGGAAACACTGAGAATTTTACACCAAAATAAAGTTTTAGATAGATAGATAGATAGATAGATAGATAGATAGATAGATAGATAGATAGATAGATAGATAGATAGATAGATAGATAGATATTTAATGGTCAGTTATGCGATTGCAACACACACACTGACTTTTTACTGGGCTGTTAATAATTAAACAAGTTTTTTGCATACAATGCAAAAACAGATGATAAAAACAAAACACTGCTGATGTTCCAAAAATATAAATGAAATGTTCTTTCTCTTACTTTGCTGAAACTCTGAGCTTCTGCATCCTTCATTACAGCGCTCACACACAAGAGTGTTTTCTAGTGTTTCAACTCACCTCGATGAAACAAGAAAACTGTAACGTCACAGCTCACAAAATGTTTGAATTACTACTCTTTGTTATAACTAAACTGAAAGAAAATAACTGAGTTAAAGTTAAAACAATTAAATTAAAGTTATTAAATAAATCACATTAAATGTGTTAACATCTATAAATAGTCTCACAAGCAGAGAAGCACAAGAAGTTAATCATGAACAGAAATAACACTTTATTCTTCCTGGAGGAGAAACACAACATGGAATATTTTGACAATGAACCCTTCATTTAGAAAAAAATATGTAACAGTGACACAAACTTCATGAACAATTACAGAAAGCAAATCAACGTTTTATACAGAAAATTCAAAACAATAAAAGTGCAATTAGGATTCTTTTAAAAACAAGTTTAAAACTACCTGACAACACGTCCTTCGTTCACTCCGAGATGTGCTGTGCTACAGCACCCTCTAGTGGTTTAAGTTTTAAAGGCACATTTCTGCCCAAAGTAAAATAAAGAATGAGAGCCAGGTTTCACTGACTGTGTTAGACCAAACACAAGAAAACTAAATAAATTAGCTCCAGACATTATGAGTCACTCAACAAATGAATCAGGCTGTCCCCCTCTAACCTGAGCGGCGAGGCTGAGGTTAGGGACTCCCTGAGGTTGATTTTTGTAAAAGTGCACCAGATAAAAATGCAGAAAAACTCTAAAACACCGTTCAGGCCTCTTTGTTCCATCGGGGAATGATGGTCCTCCGATAAGTCCGTCTTTCTGAGATGTTGCGTCTGACTTTGATGACCGTCGGAGGAAGCAGCTCCAGCTCCAGAGAGGGGCTGGAGTGGGACTTTTTCAGCCCCTCTTCCTCGTCTTCCTCCCCCACAGAGTCTGCACACACGGCTTTATCGAACTGGTTCAGGTCTGCGATGCTCAACACGCCATCTTCTGTATTTTTCACACTCTTCCAGGCCTCCAGCACCTGAATGTAGATCTCATAGCGGCACATCTGCAGGGTTTGAACCACAAACATGGGGTCACTTACAGGTCTTAATACACTCGTATACACACACTTTCAACTCAGGACACTTCGATTACCTCGTGCTGCAGATACTCTGCTCTGACGCGATGCTCCTCTAGCTCCTTAGCTTTGGCTTTTTTGCCCTCTGGTAGGTTTTGCTGCAAGTACGACAGGTCTGCCTTGAAGGACTCCAACATTCCTGTGTGACACTGCAGCTGACGTTCCTGCATGGGGAGACAGACAGAGGAAGAGATTTTATGCAAATCCTGCATATGTGCTGAGAGTATTAACCCTGTCTTACTCCAGCTGCAGAGGTGAAGCGCACAAGGATTGTTGACAGTACAGATTTGAATTATGACAGGATTTTGGGAGCGGTGGTAGCCTGGTACATAAGAAAAGGTCTAACACCTCTGAAGTGGACAGGATCTCAGAGGAACTGAACCTCGTTCATATTCTTAACAGTCGAAACATTTAGAAGTAATGAAAAACATATTATTTGTTTTTTATTATAAGAAATTGTATGAAAGGAATGTCACTAAGAAAGAGAGGTAGGAGTGCGCACCAGAGTGTGGACGGACTGCGAGGCGGGGAGGATCGGCCTGAAGAACCTCCTCTGAGAGCCGACAGCAGCGGGAACGGAGGCGAGTGAAGAGCCGAGACCAGGTTGATGCGGCTGATCCATGAATTCATCTCCAATTTGGATCTGGGAGGAAAACAAACATAAACAGTGCATAAACACACACACACATAAACACACTCACATTCTCAGCTGTGCTGTGACTTACGAGGCCTGAAAGAGGAACACCCTCCAGTCGGCCGTCTGCAGACGGAAGACGTGCGGCTTCTTGGTGTACTCGGCTGCCTGCTCGGCCAGAGAGTGATGCACACTCACCACCTCCTCGTTAGTCGGCTGGTCCTTCCTATAATCATCCTGACACACACACAAAGATGCTCAAATAAGTAACTGTATTCATACATACAAGAGGGAAACATTTTTTAGAATAACACTGAGTTACTTACCTTCTGTAAGTAAAGCACCATTCCCCTCAGCACTCCATAGAAAGTCTTCCTTCTTTTCCCCACGAGCTACAACACACAAACATCCAGCAGGTACAAGATTAGACAGCAGTCATATCAAATCCCTTCATGTTACAGACGAAGACGAAGATGATCAAAACATAGAGTTCATCTATTGTTGCATCAATGAAAACCTGAAGCCACCAACTGCATTATCAACAGGTCCAAGAAATATCTCAAATATCTATTATCAGTTGTACTTTTACAGTATTGTGTCGTTCTTAATCATGTAATGTGGTGTGCTCAAACTAAGTGTATTTATTTAAAAATGTTATTTAAATAAATTTAAAACATAGTGACTAATGAAATAGGTAAAATATAAAAATATATAAATCTGCTCTGCTTTGTGTGTTGTAGTAATTGTTTTTATATTGATATTAAATGCTGTCATTTTCAAAGTGCCATTGAATACCTTTAAAAGCACTATATAAAATGAATGTATTATTATTAGTAGTAGTAGTAAATATAAGATAAAAATATTTTAAATATATCAAAAAAAACATTTAAATTAAATATTAAAGCTCACCAAATGACTGCCAGGAGGTCAGAGTTTGTCTTTGGGTGATAAAAGGCTAAATGTCTATAAAATATCTTTAATATGTTGCAACGCAAAGCCAAACAGATATCCTCAGTTCACAATAATAATAATAATAATAATAATAATAATAATAAAACCAAACCCCAGCACACGCAGGATTTAATGTTGGTGTTGATTCCGAATGTCAAATCAACTAAATCCCGACTCTCCTCAAAGGCAAAGTAAACTAGACAAATGTAGGCGACGCATTCAAGTTTGCGTCTCACTCACTGCGTTTGCCGTCAATGTCAGCATGGAGCTTTCTCTGCAGGAATCCCTCTTTGACCACGGAGGCCGTTTTGTCATGAGGAACGTCCTGGAAGGGGTTGGCTTTTGAACGCAGCGGCGCGTCGTCTGCTGCGTCTTCGTCTGCCAACACGGTATTCTTCAGTTCCTCCTCGTCACTGAAACATGCAAAGACAGATTCTTATGTGTGAGATTATATCTGTGAAGAATATGAGTGTTTATATCAGTCCACTTACACGGCCCACTCCAGCGGTTCACTCTTTATGGAATTGTAAAGACTCTGTAATGAAGATGGAGAAGGAAAGGTTATTTGAAGGTTATTAGGTAATTTTCCCCAACTAGGATTTGACACTTAGAAAAGAGAATCAGTGACAGTATTACTTTCAAGAGGTCCTTGTTGAAGTTTTCTCCTTCATTCATCCCATCCAAGTTGGACACAAACTTAGAAGAGGACATGGATTTTCCTACATTCTGTTAACACACACAAAACATACAAATGCCTTACACGGGTTGTTTGGTAACACGGTGCTGAGTCAAAACAAAACTTTTACAGTCATACCTGCCCATGCAAGTCAGTGTTGAGAAGCATCAAAGCACACGTAAGAGCCAACACAGACCCTGAGGATATATAAAAAAAAAAAAAGAAAAAGAGTGAAGATGACACTCATCTGTCAAATGTGAGCACTCGCTGCTGTGTCTTTAAGCATGACTGAGGCTCACCTGAAGAGAGAACAGTCGGGTTGCACTGCTGGAGCGGCAGGCGAAATGCTGCAGCACGCGCTCTCTCTGAGTCTCTCCTATCAGCACCACAACTTTTAGGAAAGATCTGAGTGAGAGAAACCGAAAAAAAAAAAGACATTCACAATCATGTTTTGTGAGAAATGTAATCGAAGCCCCGCCTCGTAATGCTTACCTCAGGGCATGATCGAGAGGTTGCCGGTGAAGTCAAAGAATTTCAGATATTCCTCCCCAACAGCACGACTGTAGTCGTTAAACAGAAACAAAACACTTGTTATGTTGTTTCACTGTGTTTAAAAGTATCACCTCAACTCAGTATCTTGATGTGAACAGTGGGGCAAATGTTTGTGGGCTAAACTGAAAGCAAAGGAGGAGGATGTGAAAACAAAATCATGTGACTTCTTTTTCTCCAAGCAAGCAGAGGAAATCAAACTGTGAAAAAACGTGTATTAATTGACTAATGTGTCCAGGAAAGGATTATATTACAACAAAAGCCTCTTCATCCTACACTTTCCATCACATAACTAGACTCTCCGTCTGATAAATGCCAAGCTCTCTTAACCTCGCCCGGTATGTGACAGTGGGGACTTTCTGTTATTAATTAATAGTTGCCATGATACGCTCGATGGCATCATCAGACTTTTGAAAACTAAATATGAAGGTCATTATGTGGAATAAATCACACATTTCTCTGTGGGCTTCACTCGGTCTTTGAAAAGGTGGATGTGCTGTATCTGTACAGGGATTATTAAAGTCTTATTAGAATCTTCTTGTTAACCTAGAAGATGTTTAATTGCACAATTAAGAACTGGTTTTTCTTCCTCTGGTTATTGAGATTGGCAGATTCACAAACATCCAGGAGGTTTACAGATTGTAGGCGCGGTTGTGATTCAGATTGTAATTTTCTGGTGTATAGTTAATAAAGAACTGGAAAGGTTGCGTAAGTTTAATGTGTTTAACTTTGCTAACTTTAAAAACCCGGAGGATGCAGTGAGGTGGACTAATGTGTTTGTCAGATCTTTCTGAATTTTGTTGTAGACAATGAAGATCTGAAGATTTGTTTGTGAAAGTTACTGACGTTGATTCTTGATGATTTTTAATTGTCTAAAGATGTATATGCAGCACTCTTTGAATTTATGGCATCTTTATAGTAGTATAAGTATATATTTAAGTAAAGTTATAAGTATACATAACCTCTGTGACCACATGTTTTTCAGCTCCGCTGATCAGCTGCAATGCTCTGAACACCATCACTCTTCAGTTATAAAGAAAGATAAAAATATGTATATATCTATAATATATATAATATACGTGCTTACTCTTTGTCTAAATGCTTCACCACATCCACACGCGGGATCCCGTCCAACTTATACAGCCGCTCAGCGAGGCGTTGGGCCATCTCTCTCTCCACTTCACCTCCGTTGATAAGAGGTGATGTTGTCTCAGGGGGTTTGGGTTGCTCTCCATTGGCTACAACCGTTTGCACAGATCCGTCCTCGCTACCTGCGACGTCTTCAGCCTGATGTGGCGTCTCAGCCTGTTCGTCCACCTGATTGATCTCTGCAGTCTGCTGTGCGACCTCAGTCTCAGCAGACAGCTGCTCTGTTATTTGGGGCTCATCTGTCTCCTCTGGTAGCACGAGCTGCTCAGAGAGCGTTGGTTGCGATGAGTCGGCCGTTTGCTCATTCTGCTCCGGTGGCTCCGTCTGTTCTTGCTGCTCCGCCACTCCGGGGTCTTCAGCTTCAACACAAACTGTCTGCTCTGACAGAGTAGACTCCTCGGGGGGGTCAGCGTTTTCGGGTTGAGTCGACTCTTCTGTCACTTCCGCCTGTGGTTCCAGAGCTTCTCCTAACTGGTCTTCAGAGTGCCGCTCCTCTGCTTGATGTGACACCTCTGCTTGGATCTGCACTGGCTCTTCAGTCATCTCAAGCTGCTCAGGCACCTCTGCTTGGATCTGCACTGGCTCTTCAGTCATCTCAAGCTGCTCAGAGTGTTCAGGCTGCGGTGACAGCTCCTGTGAAGACGTTTGGTCACAGTCTAAACTCGTCTCCTCCAGTTTTTCAGTCGGCTCCAGTAGCTCTTGTGAGTTTTCTGTCCTCTCTGCTGCTTGTATCGGTGGTTCTTCGTTGTCGTCATCCGCAGCCTCCGACTCTTCAGGGTCCACTTTCTGATCTAAATCTATGCACATTTCTGGCTCTTCAGTCTGTCCTGCGGGTTCTTCATGTAACCGTTCTAGTACCTCTATGTCTTCTTCACTGCCTGAGCATCGCCTTTCCTCTAAAAGCTCTGACTGTTGCAGATCAATTAGCTTATCTGGGTTGCCGGTTAGTCCAGTATTGTCAGTTTGTAGCGGCTCTGCTGGAACCGCCCTGCAAAGTATGAATGAAATATGTCAGTGTTGAAAATAGATTAACATCATGACAGGATTTACCGTTAACACACACTTCCTGTTTAGTTAAGTCTACGATACTCACACATCAACAAGGCAACTGGCAGTTTGGTCCTCGTCACCTTCTTCAGTACCTTCTTCTTCTACCTCGCCTCTCTCCTCCTTCTCCTCTTCAGTCTCGATGGCATTCGTTGTGGATTGCTCTTCCTCTGAGTCTTCCGGCCCACTCAGCAGAACACTGGGCTCCTCCTGTTCCTCTTCTAGTTTTATATGTACAAAATTGTCCACCTCACATTCTGAGCATTCGATCTCTTCAAGGATATCAAATAAGTCCACGACAACGGGATCTGAGTTCGCCAAGTGTCCCCTCTCTTCGTCTGAGTCTGTCCTCAGAGAGAGCTCTGGAAGATTTTTTTAAGAAGACAATCAACATATAGCATAACACTGTGTCATGGTTCACATAATCAAACTGTTCTACATTTCTGATGAAAAATGAGCAGCAAACATTACGAGAATCATATATTTGTATTCTAAAACAGAGCAACCGACGGAAAAAAAACCCAGCCGTTTCACATCGAATGAAATGTGCTCTGAGTAACACGTACCGTTATTACTGTCTAGCAGCTTATGTGTTGAATCTTCCTCTTCCTGTGCCGCCGGCTCTTGCACATCTGCAGCATCACATGGCTGGAAATTGCAACACAGGCCATCAATCGTGAACTTGAGTAGTGCGAAAACTTGTGATTGCCAGTGGGTTCATGTGTAGGCACTCTGAGCCTCATCTGACCAACATTATATCCACTCTATTCCCCCCAACTTACTACAGTAACCCAAACACATGTCTCCAAGGAGATAAAGACCGAGGTGGTGAGGAAGGAAGGAGTGAAGGAAGATTTAATGACACAGGAAACTGTATCTATACACAGAAAATGTACACATGTATACAAAATTTTAAATAATAGCAGCGTGACATCATCACACATCACTTTGTAACTTCTCACATACCTTGAAGGTGCTTCCTGTCCACTCTAGATCTGAGTTCAGAAGCCCTGAATCGAACCCATCTTCTTCCTCTCTGTTCTCCTGTGTTAAAAGCTCTTCATTAACTTCTTGACGCCCATGAAGTGATGGGGAAGTGGTGACTAGGCTTGTCCCACCCCTGGAGTTCAGCTCATTGGCCAAGCTGCTGTCAGTCATGAGTGGGAACGTCTCTGCAGAGAGATCAGGCATGTCCCACTGAACCGTGAAGGAAAGTCGGGACTGGTGCAGGTCATGGGGTGCACCGGCCATATTATTTGCTCCCACTGTTCTGCCTCCTCAGGAGTCTCTCTTCCTGAGAGACTGAGCTGATCTGTCTCGTGCGCCTGGTTTATCTGTACCTCTGTCTCGCCCCACACAATGGCCTGCTGTTCTCCATTAATGTACTGGTGCTCTAATGGGGTCCATGAGTCTTGTAGAGGCTGCTGAAGGACTGAATCTGTAATATCTGGCAGAGAGGTGCACACGTTTTCTTCCTCCATTAGCATGCCTCTCAGTCAGTTCCGCCGTTGAGGGTTTGTGGGTTTGAGTGAAAGGTGTTGAAGCTCTAAATGTTGTCTTGTTACCAAATGTCCTCTTCTGTTGCATGAATGATAATCATTTTGGAAGATCCCATAAATATGAAATCCTGGAGCAGGTTACAACCTCCAATGACGCCATTCACAGATCTGTGACAGGAGAAAAAACTCATTAATGTTCAAAAATATATCACCACACCTCCGTCCAAAGCAACACGAGGAGCCCATCCCTTGAATTTCGGAAGCCTTAGTCCTGTAACAACAAATGTTCTGATAAACTGATTCTCCATCAACTTTTTGGGAAACTTCCAGGAGGAGCATCTGATTAGCTAATAGACAAAAAAGTCATTCATAAGACTCTACTATATTTGGTTGTAGTGTAGTAGTGATGTCTTTACAGTGCATCTGTGAGAGAGAGAAAACAACTGAGGACAGCATTTTAAATCCCACGCAACACTCCACAACCAAAAACAAACTGAAATAAAATCATTTACAGCCTCGAAAGCACAAACATACTCCAAACTCACCACTTGTATGTCAGCATAATCCCGTTTGGAGAGTGTTTTTGTCTCTTTTTTAGCCCGTGCTACGTCTATTTCAAGGACATTGCAGATACACACTGCAATACACTTTTAGTGTCACAAAAGCATGTTTCTACTTCCTGACCACAGACACAGAAAATTATCCGAGCAAGTGAGCAAGAGAGAAAGAGAGAGAGAGGTGTACAGTAAGGATTAAGAAAGAGGAGGAGGGTGGAGTTCGGGGGTTGTTTCTGCTGAGCAGTTTAACAGTCTGCGTGCTGTGTTTATCATTTTATCATCACACTGCACTGTGACTCTGGTCAGGATAAAACCGTGAAAGAGGCGTGCTGTCGACACAAACTAAGGGCATCTGTCCCAGCAACACCAAGGCCAGCAACAGACGCTGACAACAAAACATCACCCATAATTGTACTAGACTTGAATAATATCACACCTCATATCTTCTATTTTCTGCTTCTCTTTCTCACCTTTATTTATTTCTACATAGCTCTGACACACTTTTTTTCTGTCTATCTTCATTATTCTATTCACGTCACAGCAACCATCCGGGACAAACCTTGACCACATTTCCTGTGTGGGTGCTCACTTCTCAGTTCCTGTCAGGGTGCAACAAGCGCTACAGTTCATGTACAAGAGTTGAGGAAGATTAACAAATGAAACACGAAATGTATTTGAAACGAAAAGTGCAGAAAACCAAAATAAAAAACAATTTTGAAAGCAGCATCATCTCTCTTGAGGTTCATAAGTAAGATTCTGACAGTTTAATAGTCAGTTTTAAAGTTATTTGGACCATTTTAATATAATAAAACTCTGATTATAATCTCTGGCAGCTCTTTGATAAAACACTGAGCATTCCACATGATAACAAAGTTAATCCTCCTGTGTGTGTTGTTGTCTTTGGCAGCACTGTTGCTGATACAAACTATAGAAGAAATGCTCAAGATGACAGAAAGAGACACTTTCTCACCATTGTTAAAGAGAGAACGAGAATAAATCAGGACACTTTCAGCCAAACATAATATTAGACAGAGAAAGTGCAGTCTGTCCTAAGTGCGAGGAGAAGGAGAAGTTGATTACAATAGATGGAAAGTTTATACAGAACATCACAGAGCGGGTAAGAGGGTGGATAACAACAAAGGAGAAGTAAATAAAACATAACTGGGTGGATGAAATAAAGGGGAACACAGCCACAATGGGCAAAATGAAAGTTGTGAAATCACTTGAACTATGTGCATGTATAATAATAGAAGGTTAACACCACCTAGTGTGTCATTCAATGCCACTAGTGAACATGGCTCATGCATAGAAAAAAAAAAGTTCAAACCTCAAAGAACTAAAAAAAAAAGAATCTCATTAGCAGGAATCTTTTTTGTCTGTGAAGCATGACTTACCCCCCTCCAGGCTCCTTAAAGCAGCATCATATGATCAGCAGGCTTGTGAGGTTTTAAGTCAAGTCTTGCGGGAGGTAAAGACACGCCACTGTGTTATATTGAGTTTACACCGCTGCGCCTTCACAGATATATTCACCCACACACACACACACACACACACACACATGCACACATGCATACAAACAACCCTCAGTTGATTTAGTCTGAACCTGCTGCGCAGGACAAATAAGCCTCACAGGCGCTCTCTTTAGGCTGAGCAGAGTCGTACAAAGATGCATGCAAGTCACAAGTCCTAGTCTGGACCGGGTCCTCCTCCTCTTTCTTCGTGCTTCCTGGCCATTTTGGATAGATCGAGATCAGACTTCCATATCCTCTCTGTCCTGTATGTCCCCCAGCAGATACGTCTAGAAGGGGGTTAAAAAAAAAAAAAAAGGCATTGAATTTAGAGGAACAGAAGGAGAAAGCTGCTGAGTGGCAACAAAGAGGAAGAAAAGGTACATTGTGATTGGCAGATGATTCAAGAGCTCAGAGACACCTGAGAGGCCTCAACTCCACGCCCACTGGCCTGAAGGCATGCAGGCAAACACATACTAGGTCAGGTGAGGGTGGCTCAGCTTCATTCCTGCAACTGACACCAGGATGATGTGGTAAAACCAGAAGGTGTCCACACTCAATATGCACAAGTCATTAGCAGTGCTTCTCTCTATTGGTTTACAGGCTGTGGGCAGAAAAGCCTGTTTGACACAGACATGAGAGGCTTTAAAGGCTTACCTTAGACAGTAAGACTAGACTGCATACATTTAATTGTATTTCAATTTCATAAGACATTTATATGAATTTAATTGGCATTACTGATAGTAAATAATATGACTAGCATTAGTTGCAATTCTCCTTATTAGTAGCAGCATTAGCATTAGTATCATAAACAGCATAACAGCTAGTTAGCATTCTTGTTAACTTTGTTGTAGTTAGCACACGAGCTAACTAGCACATTAGCTAGTAGAAGAAGCCTATCCAGGTTAACTAGTCCACCTAGTTAAGTTAGTATTATTTGTAACGTAGTTATTAAATGGTTTTAACATGATAAACATTATCAGCACACGCTGCTGATGCAACCCAAGTAGCGTAAACATAGTAAGCAGTGTCATTAGCATGTTTAGCGTTAAAATAACCGTTGGTATTAAAATATTAGCATTACCTAGCATTTATGTGAGCATCCTTTGCAGTTGTGGTGTTAGTTGCTACCTAGTGGCGGTTGTTGCTAACTTAAGTAGTACTGTTACTAGTAGTATTAGCAGTAGTGATCTAGTAGTAGTGCTTCTTGTTGTTTTTTAAACAGCATTTGGTTATTTGTGTTAACAGTTATCACATTAACGTCTGCCGCTCCGGCCCCCTGCTAATGCAACTGTTGTTCCACTCCGCACCTGCGGGGGCGCCACAGGCCTTTTAGCCGCAAAACAACAGCTTCTCCCCGCCGTCACTTTCAAGCGACCGTCTCCGCTTTGTTTGTTCCGCACACGGCAGCAGAGCCGCCGCACACACCCACTTAACCCCCCCACCTAGATACTTTTTAACCGTCTTGGTGAGTTGTCACCACTTGGCGTAAACATGGCCAAGTCAAATGATCTGAAAATTTTCCTGGAGTCTTCTCTGAATGAGATCTTTAAAGCGACAGTGAGCGACATCCTGGACTCAGTGGACCGGACCCTGTCCGAGTACCAGGGCACAATACAGAGGATCGAGTCCGAAAACGAGGGCCTGAAGCGGCTGCTGTTTGCACAGAAGAGCACGGAGTCTGCTGCCAGAGGTACGGCAGTCTGCAGTCTGTTATTAATGGAGGATGTCTGTGTTTGTCTGCAGACGGTTCAGCTTCATGCACCCGCTGACCTTTTATTCAAGCATCACCTGCACTGTCAGCAAATTGTGTCTGTGCACCTAAACATAAATAAAAGTCGACAGCCTTTAAGAATCACCCAGTTAAAGCACTAATCAGTGTCTTAATGTTAAAATGCATGACATGATGTTTGGGTGTGCAGATGCACAACCTGTCCAACACTAATGACAAAGTTAGCAACTAGTTAGTGCATGTAGCGGCAACTAAAGAGCTAAATAATTCCCTCAGGAGTTAGTTGAGATAAAAAACAGAGCTAAATAGTGAGTGAATATAAACTTATATTGGCCAGCTAACCAGAAGCATGATTGAAAATGAAAGCTTTATAATATAAGATAGACTTAAATGATCCATTATCTGTAAGCATCCTCATCAGGGTCATGGTGGGACTGGAGCCTATCCCAGCTGAGGTAGGGTACACCCTGGACAAATCGCCAGCTCATAGGACACATAGAAACAGATATTCACACTCACATACACGCCTACAGGCAATTTAGAGTCACCGGTTACCTTATTGAGTGCATGTCACTGTGCCGTCCATAAATAAGAAACATATAGAAGAAAGTCATGAAGTCATGCTGGTGTTAAAAAGTCTGACGGCTGTTGGAATGAAGGACCTGTGGTAGCGCCTTCTTACATGGTGGGAGTAGCAGTCTGTTGGTGAAGGAGCTATTTAAGGCCTCCAGAGTCTCATGCAGGAAGTGAGAGGAGTTGTTCATGACGGATGTCAGCTTTGTTCCCCCACTTCCTCTATGGAGTCGAGGGGCCAGGCCAGAACAGAGCTGGCCTTTTTGACCAGTTTGTTGAGTCTTTTCATGTTCCTCTCTGCAGATGGCTGCATAGTACAATATTGACAATATGACAGCCTGACAAAGGTAGCAACCAGCGGGTGAACATAGTGGCAACTAAAGAGCAAAATAATCCCCTCAAGAGTTAGTTCAGATAAAAACAGATCCAGATAGTGAGTGAATACGTGCTTATATTCCTCTGGTAACCAGAAACATGATTGAATGAAAATTAAAGCTCCATAAGTGCTGGATGTGTAAATAAGCATAACAACTTATGTTGTTTGTAGGTTGTGTGTGTGTGTGTGTGTGACTCACAGCCTGTGCTTTTTTTGAATTTTTACAGATATTCGTGCGAGATGCCACGAAAAGTTCTCGACGTCTGAGTGGAACAGTCTCCCATCACCTCCACCCAGGGCATGTTCAAGATGTCCATATGCAGCAGTGACAAGAAGAGCTTCAGGAGGAAACACAAAGACAAGACGAGGGAGAGCATATCCTCTGCCTCCTTTTTACTGCAGACTGATCATATGGTAGAACGAGCATGTGTGAACACAGCAGAGGTCAGTGTCTCCACCCAAAACTTGATATCTGTAAAAACAGATCCTGACCTGGACGAAAGTGTTGCTATTGATCTATCACAGCCTCCATCTCTTCTCAATCTGACAATGAGGCCGATAAAACACGAGAGCACAGAGGGCGGTTTTGACAGCCATGACGCGTATACACCTCTGCCGCCATCTGCAGGACCTGAACAAGGCTCCAGAGGCGGTGACGGCAGGTCAAAGTCACCATTGTTTCTGACACTTACATGCAGGACGGACAGTTCATTAAGACGGAGGAAGAGGAGCAAAATGGAGTGTTGCAGTATGGTGACGAGTTGAGATATTACCCTGAATCAGAAATAGATCCTGAGGAAGCGGCGGGCAGGGTGAAGTAGAGGCGCGTGAAAAACATTTCACCCGCTGTTCCTGCAGACGACTTTTTGGAGATTCGCGACAATTTTTGCGTTGTCCCACCTGTCCCAAAGCGTTCAGTCGAGCCACCTCGCTCAACGTCCACATCAAGACTCACAGCGGCGAGAAGGCCCACAGCTGCAGCTACTGCGGTAGCGCTTTGGCGGGCCGATCTCCTCAAATCCCAGCGAACCCACACGGGCGAAAGACCTACAGCTGCAACATATGCAGTAAAACATACGTCCCAGTCAGCTCAGGATACACAAACGCGTCCACACTGGAGAGAAACCGTATTCCTGCTCGCACTGCGGGAAACGTTTCAACGAGCACAACCAGCTCAAAGTCCACTTGCGGACACACACCGGGGAGAGGCCTTACAGCTGCCAGGAGTGCGGAAAAAGTTTCAGCAACGCCGGCAACCTGCGTATACACGAGAGGATCCACACTGGCGAGAAGCCGTACTGCTGCGCTCAGTGTGGGAAAAGGTTCAACGGCTTGGGCGACCTCAAGACTCATTACAGGATACACACTGGAGAGAGGCCCTACAGCTGTGAGCTGTGCAAGAAAACCTTCAGCCAGGCAGGCCACCTCACCATACACATGCGTATGCACACGGGAGAGAGACCGTACAGCTGCAATGAGTGTGGCAAGAAGTTTACGGTGGCCAGCAGCCTCAAACTGCACCAGAGGACTCACACGGGAGAGAAGGAGTACAGCTGCTCATACTGCAGCAAGAGCTTCAGCAGGTCAGGTCACCTGAAGAGGCACGAACTGGTCCACACCAAAGAGAAGGTCTTTCTCTGCAGCCAGTGTGGAAAGACCTACACAGATCAGTCGTCACTTAAAAAGCACCTGAAGATGCACGCGGCCAAGGAGCAGAAGGCTCAGAGCGAGGGAAGTACCAGCGAGGCTGAAACGAACCCAGCCCGGCCTTCAGCTCTTGAGACACTTTCAGACACTGAAAGGAATTAGAACCAAATTCTTGATGCATAATCTAGAAACTGAGAGTCAGTTTGTGTGATGTTACACAATAATCTTAAGGGTCCACTTACTAGCTTTTTCAGCACGTTGAAACACATCTCACAGCCTACATCTGCATAGTTTTGTGCGGTGTTTTGCCATCTGTTACTCAAACTGGACTTCCTCTTCCCGGTCTGAATCACAGCTATGGTCGTGTTCTGTGGTTGAAAGCTCCAGAAAAGGCTAGTAAGTGGACCTTGGGTTAATATTATTTTGTCAAACTACTGTTCCCGAGGTCAAAAAAATAAGTTTCACACTCAGAACTGTATGTGATGTTTGTGGTACAGTGCAATACACTGTTGTCTAATCTTTGCTGTATTTTAGTAGGTCCACATACATACAAATGTCGTATATTGATTATTTTATTTCGATTGATGAACTCTAATATTCCTCTTGTAGTCTTCTCTCTCCCAGAACAGTGTAAAGACAGAAAAGGGACCTTAAAAGGAAACCTGCTGTACGTTACCACAGTGTTAGTGGTATGTTTTTGAAATGCTTTAAAGGAAAACCAGATCAGCTCAGCTCAGATTGTTGGGATCCAGGTGTTTGTTTTACAGCTGGTCCAGTCCTTTGAAAATAAAACTTCTCCACAGGCGTCAGTACAAAAATAATTGTTTTAGAAATAAAATGCTTCTGCACACATTTATACACTTTACAGTAGCCACGGGGTTAGAGATGTGTGCTGCATCAGTGACTTACAGTGAAAATCATTAATATATTGCTGTATATAGCTTTAACTATACAGTCAGCAGTCTGATCCGTTAAACTGACAAGAATGTATTTATGTAATAATGTTACTGAAAATGATGTTAGTGCAAATATAAACCATGTAAACCATGCTGATCTCTTAAGAATGTCCTAGAGAGTTTGTATATGGTTGTTCACTGTTCTACCTGGAAACACGTTTATTATTATTATGACACACACACAGGGGTAAAATGTCATGTTTATGATAGAGGCTACTGTTTGTTGTGGTGACTGGTTGATATACCTGCACAGCAATGTAGTGTTTGCTACTAGGAACTTATTGTGACTGTGTGATTTGTGTCTAAATTAAAGGAAAAGTTAACCCAAACATTTCTTTATGTCTTATTTAGACTTTATATTTTATTTGAAATGAAAGGCAGTGTGCAAAAAAAAAAAAATATAATGTATGTTCACTAAAATACAATGTACAAATACATTCTTTTTTTTTTTACATAATGAAACCAGAAAAACATATATAACACAGTATATAGATAAATGTCTGTGCATAATGCAGTTTTTCTCAGCATTTATACCCTTAAGGAAACATTTAGCTTGTTTAAACACATCGCACACATGTAGGGACAAAGGTTTAGCTTTCTTGCTGAGATGTCTATAAAGCCAACTCAAAGCAGACTTTACTCTGATGCTCTGAGTCCTCCTCACATGTGAAAGTTAGCTTTCCCTGCTGTGTTATGAAGATATAAGACCCTTACTGAGAATGGATGTGCTTGAGGATTAGAGGATTAGATTTTTGGGACTTGAGGATTTTCTGTTGAACGGCTCTTTAAAGTGTCCATCAAGTTCATCCAAAATATCAACAACAGCCTCTTACATACCAGGCAGGACATGCAGATAGAGTTTACATGCCCTGGTGGTGAGATGTCCTCAATATAATGGAAGTGAATAACTAAATAACAAATGAATGGACATAATGGCAAAGGAAGATAAAAGGAGAGTGACCGAGCATTAAGCCGCCAGACGAGTAAATCTGGGACTGACTTTTTAATCGTCAGCGAGAGCTTCATGAAATAAAAGGCTGAAAAACAGATGCAGTGCTGGGCTTCTTGCTGTTGAACTGGTATTAGCTGGTTAAATGTTTTGCTATGTTAGCAAAGTTTTTGCTAGTTTTGGATCATGGGTAATGTAATCATAACAAATACACATGTACAGCTGTTTATATCTACAACAGTGGTATTACACGCTAAAACTGAGGGCGCTAAAACACAAAAATACCAGTTTCTATTTAATGTTGCTTTAACCCGTACATACTGTTCAGGTCAAGGTTGACTCGTTTTGACATTTGACAGCAGTAAAAATACCCTACATGTCATTCTTTTAACCTGAAATTTGATGACTTTGTGTTGTGTGTTCCCGCAGGTACAGGCACCTGCTGCTCTTTGAAGGCTCAGGCGGGAGCCTTGAAACAGTGAAATAGTTAAACAGCATATAGGAGTGGTCATATATGATGAAGAAAGGTCATACAGAGACACAGACACTAGTGATGGGAATTCCAGCTCTTTTTAGTGAGCCGGATCATTTGGCTCAGCTCACCAAGAAGAGCCGGCTCTTTCGGCTCCCAAACGGCTCTTCATTTTACCACTTATGCCTTTTATAATTCAGGCAAATTTAGCGCTGATTTGACTTGTGATTTGTATTTGAACACATATCACTTAAATTTCAATAAATTGCTGTAGCCAATTGCATTTACAGTTGTAAAATCCCTTGTAACTCTCTGAAACCACCCAATGATTGCACTAACTTGCTTGAGGAACCACTCTGCTACACAAAGCAGATAGAAACGCCTATAAAAACCTAAGCATAGAAATTTAAAAAAAAGGAGAGCTATTGACATTTTTTAATTTTTTTATTTAAACACACACCTAACAAAACAAGTAAAGTACTGAAAAATACATAAATGAAATAACAGCACTCAAGTAAATGTGCTTTGTTAATGCCCACCACTGACATTTGGACAAATAAAACCAAAATGTTTTTGGTATAGAGTAAAAATAATAAATCTTTGAACCGGCTCGTTCACGACCGACACATCATTAACAGAAACTTGCACCTCCACCTGCAACAACATATTTTTGGTGGAGGATGTGCCAGTAAGTAAGGACAGTGTCTAATGGTTGCAATGGCTATACGTTATTATATTATTACAGTTCCAGAATGTTCTTTTCACTATCAATAAAATATAAAATATAGAAAATACGCTCTCATGCTATCTAAATCATAAATTAAGGATTAATGATGAATTTATTAATGTCAGATAGGCTATTTATATATACTAAATAGATCTGGAGTTCAAAATTAGGTATAGACACTTTTCTTGGACCGGGTCAAAATTTACCATATTGTGAAGGCATTGAATACGAACAGTTTGTAAGAGTTAAAATGTTTTAAGCTGCTTAAACAAAATGTTGTTTGGTATCTCTTAGAACAATTATTTTCATTATCGATTAATCTGTTTATTATCTTTATGATTAATTAAATATTGTTTAGTTTAAAGTCCAAAAAACAAATAGATTAAGTTTTGTATCATATAAAACAAGAAAAACAGGAAAAGAGCAATTATTTTATTATAATTTATTATTTTTTTGGCCTGAGAAATTATTAATCCATTACCAAAATTGTGGATAATTAAAGGTGCAGTATGTAAGATTTGGGACAGAATAAGGCAGACATGGAATATAATATTCATAACAATGTTTTCATGCATGTATAATCCCCTGACAATAAGAATCTTTTAGTTTTTGTTATTTAAAAATTCTCCTTTTAATATCTACAGTGGGAGCGCGTCCTCTTTCATGGAGGCCGCCATGTTGAAACACCGTGTTTCTACAGTAGCCCAGAACAGACAAACTAAATACTGACTCTAGACAGGGCCTTTAAAGTGTGGTTTCTCCGTTAGATAAGAAGATGAATACCACTCTCGTGTTTCTCATTGAGCTTTACAGGGGCTGGGAGGACGATGTTGTTACCATTTCACAGAGCCAGGCTAGCTGTTTCCCTCTGTTTCCACTCTTTGTTCTAAGCTGAGCTAAACTGACAACTGATAAACCTATTATTTGCAATCATCCTTACCTCAGGTTGGGAACCACTGCACAATATATCTTTTAATAATCAACATTTTTTAACATAACATTAAGCAAGAACAGAATTTATTTTCCTATATTTCACGACAACAGTACATTCACGTGAAAACATGCACCTCTTATTGGAGTTGGGTCGCACTGCTCTGGCAGCAGTTGAGGCTCCTTGGCAGTTTCTCCTTGGACAGATAGAGCATCGGCTGAATGCTGCTGCTGAAGTCCATCAAGCCAAATGCAACATAGTGAATGTAGCAGGTAAACACAGAAGGAGAAAAGTAGTGCTGGAAGGGGAACAGAGCAACAGGTGGGAAGTAGTTGAACACTATGATGGCCAGGATGATGAGCACCATCTTGAAGGCTCTCTTCTTAACAGGATGCATTTCATCTCTGCCAGGCCCAGACTGCCTCAGCGCCCACAGGATTGCAATGTTGCAGAACACCATGAAGGCAAATGAGGCGAGGATCATCGCCGTGAAGACCTTCTCGAAGTTGTAAATGTTGCCTACACATTTAGCAGCAGCGTAGGCCAGAATGATCAGCCAGACTACAAAGGCCAGGACTGCTCTGTGTTGACGGTCCTTGAGATTGGTGAAGGTGATGGGGTGGAACACAGCCACGTAGCGGTCCAGACAGATGCAGGAGAGGAAGAGAGGTGAGGTGTCTTTCATGCCGTAGAAGAAACGCAGGACGTACCAGGTGCTGCTGGTTGTAATGAAGACTATGTTGGCGAGCTCGAGCGGAGGGATGAGACAAAAGAGTACGTCTAGAACAGCCAGATGAACGATGAAGATATCTGAGGTGGAGGAGTCACCCTTGTTCTTATGGATGAGCCACAGAACCATGAGGTTGGCTGGGATGCCCATAAACATGTTAATGAACTGCAGGCACAAGTACCAAATGAGAACTTCGGGCATGTCTTTGCAATGCTCGTACACCGTCTTGTCCTCAGTGTAGTTGAGTGGTCTATGAGAGACGAAGAGCACGGAGGCGTTCATGTAAAAAACCTCCATTATGGCCAGATCAGACAGGGAGGTCTTCAGAGGACATCAGAGGAACAAGGACCTGTCAGATAAACAGAAGAGTTCATGCAGAAGTTAGCTACAAGAGGACGATTAATAAGGATAATACACGATGACACATAATCAAACTGAAACTGAAACCCTCGACCTCGACTGTTTCCTTCCTTCTTCTTCTAATGAAATATTGCATAAAAGAAGAAGAAGTAAAGGACATCAGAGGAACAAGGACCTGTCAGATAGAGAAAAGTTCATGCAGAGGTTAGCTACAAGAGGACGATTAATAAGGATAATACACGATGACACATAATCAAACGTAGAAATGTGGTTGTGTTCTCGAGGGTTTACTGAAACCCTCGACCTCGACTGTTTCCTCTAAAGGTCCTACGTGAAAAAAACCTTCTCAGTGATACTGTGACTATTAATACCATAGGGCAACATAAACTTGTCTTCTACATCCACATAACATTTGACAACAAGACAACAGGAATCTCTATCAATGTATTGGCTGTCATATTTATATTTGACTCTCATTTGTAACCATAGTTATGATGATATCATGATATAACTTCTTCTTCTTCAGAGTCATTGAATATATTCATATACACTACTGATAAAAAAGTATTGCATCACAAATATGAACTTTGCATGATTATCTGCAGTTAGTACAGCAGAAATTTGAGTCACAACGCTAACTGGAAGTGAGGTGTGACTTGCTAAACTTTGTCGTCACATCACGCTGCTGTTCGGGAAAAAAAAAAAAAAAATACTTCTCCTAAATACCCTCTCTAGAAAAAACATCTTTGATGATACCACAGATGACAGTAAAACATAAAAACGTCTGAAGCATTATTAACCAGGGGCCTAGTGAGTCTGGTTAACTCAAGTAAACTCCACCTCTAAAATAAGTTTATTCACCTATTTTCAGATCAACTGTATCAATAAGTGATTGGTTGGTGAATGGTTAATCATCCCAATCAAATAGATAAACATCCAAAAACAATTAACAATAGGTGCAGAGATATAAAATATGCAAAGCTTTTGTGTTATTTATCTCCATAAATGTTTGAATATTGGTGTGTTTCCCAATTTTTCAAACATTGCGACCTGATGAAGATCCAAGTCGGATCACAAAGTCCTCATTATTAAACTTTTGTGGCACAGAGAAGGCGTTACATTTTTCTGTTGATGCTGTTCTCCGATAGCTGATATGACCTCCACTTCTCGGATGTGCGTATAAGTACTCTCCTGCTGCTTGAAACAAGCCTTTACCAATACACCTCCGGTATTAACTTATATTTCAGTCTGCATACAACAGCTTTATTTTCTGTCAGTTGTAATATTAAGATGTAACATATAACAGTTATAATGAGTCATTTTGTAGCACATATTTTACAATTAGTTGAAAAACTAAAGTGGCAAATGTAAAATGTACATTCTTTTATCTGCAGTTTTGATGTTAAGTGAAGCCTCTTACCTTTAATCAGCACTTCTAATCACATCTAATCTGTTCCCCTCGGCCCTTATCCGTTGTCTGATTCAATTCATTGCGCACTGACTTTAACAACTCTTCAGCCCATTTCCTGATGCCAAATATGGCTTTATGTAAAGTAGGAAGTGTTTGCATGATCTTAAATGTTCTCACCATGTCAACCGGTAGTTCGTTCTCCTTTCTCTGTATCTAAGGGTAACATGTAAATGTGCTATGTCCTATAAAGAGGCTCCTCTAACAATGTTAGGTGCTAGAATATTGCTCCTGTAAAAGACACGGCTACTCTACCAAGAGATTAATGCAAAATTGCAGTTCAATTTAGAGGTCAGAAGTTGTTTTATATCAAAACGACACTCACCTGCTCAACAGGACACTGCAGCACCTTCCTTAAAGTGACTGATGTCCCCGCTCTCCACCTTATCCCTGTGACTCCTGTGTACATCTGTCTCAGTGTGAGCAAATACAAGAGCCCTCACCTCAAAATGAATGGAAAACATCTTTTGGAAAATGACCCAACACTTCAGGGATCCTGCACCAGTCCAATCATCCAATCACAGCATTGAGATGAGGGTGTGGAAGCTGAGGATCTCCCTCTGGATACCACAATGTCTTATTTGGCCCCCTGTACATCCATCACACCTTAAAAATTACAAATTAAATAATCATAAAAACAGAAATGAAGACGATATTTTGAATAATATTAAAATGTATAAAGGTGAAAGGTGAGTTGGTGGGTGTGGGGGCGGCTGAAATATAATACAGGTTTGTGTGGAGGACGTGTTGTGGCAAGCCATCATCCATTCACACCGATTGGCAATGATGCAACCAACCGATGGTGCCTGACGGAAAATCGGCAGTAAACAACTGATGCAAGAGTTCAGAAAATCACTTCTGATTCAATTCATTGCAACAACGTGTAATATGTTACGTGAGGCTGACATGCTTCAAGGTGTGATGTCCATCGGTGGGTTTGTGCAGCATCCAACATGCAGAACAGGGACCTGTATCTCCACTGAAAACTACACATCACCTCACACCACGATTCACTGTTAGAATGTGGATTTAACTGTGTTTTTGACTGAAGTATCAGGTGACCTAATGCAGGCCTTCCATAATCCATAACTTTCTTTCATTATGCACTGCAGGTTATGTTGTATCTGTGGTGTTACAGTGCGTCATTCCCAGTGTGTTTCACTCTGTTTGAACAGCTTGACTCTGTTGAAACTCGACTCAGGTTTGTTTACCTTTGTTTCTATTGGTGTCAGGTTCAGGGCCCGAGTCTTCCCTCCTATAAGGTAGAAGATTCTCACAGGTTTGCTACATTCTGCATTAAAGCGGAAACACACACGGCAACACACCGCTGCTTTTGTCCACACGGGCCCATTTCAGAGATCACTGGAACTTCTTGAAGTTGTAATTTCACATCACTGAGGATGTTTTAAATATGCAAATATTCCTGTATAAAGCACCATTCTGCTATGCACAAATCCAAATTAGAGGTGAACAAAGTAAATCATTTTTAGCAGTTATTTTGTGAAATTTGGTCAAACCTTATACACATGTATATACAATGTTTGTAGATGAAGATATGACAAAATGATTGTACAATAGTAAATCATTTAGCTCTGTCATATTGTACACAATATGATAATATATACCATTTAGCACTTTATATATAGCAATATTGTGCTTTACAACTGCATAACATTAGACAACGAGACACCAGGAAATGTATAAATTACTGGCCGTGAGAGAGAATGTATAAATAAAACAAAACAGGAACAAGGAAGAGTTCATGCAGAGGTTAGCTTCAAGAAGACAATTAATAAGGATAATACACGATGACACATAATCAAACGTAGAAATGTGGTTGACCTCAACTGTTTCCTCTAAAGGTCCTACGTGAAAAAAACCTTCTCAGTGATACTGAGACTACTAATACCAAAGGGCAACATAAACTTGTCTTCTACAACCACATAACATTTGACAACAAGACAACAGGAATCTCTATCAATGTATTGACTGTCATATTCATATTTGACTCTCATTTGTAACCATAGTTATGATGATATCCTGATAGAGTTCAAATGTATCAGTAAGATTTTAGAATTTCGAGTTTATAGAGAAAACAACTGAAGTTAAATATCTTCTCCAGACACATAAAAAGCTCTGATTTGTATAATAATGTGTCAATCCATCCATCTTCCACAACTGAACTGGTGCCAATCCCAGCTGACATTAGACGAGAGGTAGGTGTTCACTCTAGACAGGTCGAATAATCATGTCTCTGATATTTTTCCACAAAATACTTTTAATTACCTTTTTAAAATTCACTTAAAAGGCCCTGAAAAGATATTTTTTCAATCAGCCTCTCATGATTGACGGGGGTCCAGCACATAGATCATTTGTAGGTTAAATGCTGTATATTTGGTCATGAATATTTAAGGTTAAAATGTTTCAAAATCTTCACTGGCACTGAAAAAATCCAAAACACAACAATACATCCTTCTTCACTGTATGCCACAGTTCACTCTCAGTGTATGTGACCTGGAGGTTGGAAGTTTCCACATCACGTTTGTGTTAAGTTGTATATTTGACCATGATTGGCTTCCAAACCTGTTTATTAATGTCACAAAATCATCTCACAGATCACAGATCTTAAACTCACTGTATGTGAGCATGTGTAATGTCAAACTAACAATAACAAGAAGCAAAACACTTTTTTGAGTGAACAGGGACTTTAAAAATGTTTAATTATAAATCAGATGTGACTGCATGTATGCAGCAGAGCTAGACTTATATACAGTACACAACAGAGGTTTATTTCTGAAAAATCAAGTTGTATGATAAACGTATTTATTCGTGACCGTGTAGTTTCTTGAGTTTCCAGCTACACCCGTCCATAATTCACTGCATCAACTGTCCAGCTCTCCAATTATACTCCTCATTAAAAACAGAATCACATCTGAGGGTGACGTGCAAATGTGGTGCATGAATTACATCAGTTTAGATCATCCTCGCTATCTAGGGAAATTTCCTAATGGCAGGGAATCATAACAGGACAGACATGAAAATCCTCTGATTCTCTCTGGAAAGCTGAGTTGTTGCTTTGTTTAAACCGAAGGTTTCAGATCTAAAAGGTCAAACTGTATATGAAATTGGAAACATTTCACATCAAAATGTGGAAGTGGACAGGGTGAAGTAAAACCACAAATCATCAAAACTGATACTAACTATTTACTAGCAAGGAACAGACCATCAACAGATACGCTTGAATGGTTTATTGACAAAATGGAAAGATTGTGAACAATTAATTAACAGGATTTAACAGGAATTTATGGGAATAAACAGGATTAAACTGTGAATTTACAGAATTGAAGCTTGGCCCTTTACAGGGAACTTAAATATAGATAAAACAAATTTATTTTAGCATAATCTTGAATACAGCAACCAGATTTCATGCAGGTACACTTGAGTATCTGCTATTCCTCAATCACACATAGCACACTGCTTACTGCAGGGCTATTGAGGCCACGCATTTGAGCTCATGGACGACATAAAGTGACGTAAGTTTTGATGATATTATGGGGTAAATATATTTGATGTATGGTATTAATGTTTGACTTGCAAATACCACATGAAAATGTATTCATACAGTAGATAGCTAGCTGATAGGTTAGACGCTAAATAAGCTATAGCTTTGGAATATTTCCAAAATTTCCCAGCTGAAATTCCCATGGAAAGTTTCTGGAATTTTCCACCCCTTTGCAACCCTAAGAAGGAGTAAGAAGTAATGGAATTGAAAGAGTGGTGGGGGGGGTGCAGAATACAAGAGCAAAAAAGGAGGACATGGTTAGGAGAGTATTTATAGCTTATGCCTGAGGAGGTGCAATTAAGGTGTGTTCCTGCTCCTGAAACTTAAAAAGCTTCAACCTCAACACCTGTATAAAAACCTATGAAAATACCCTGAAAAGGCCTTTAAAAAGTCTTAAAATGTACAAATTGAAATATGAAATAATTTCTGTTATGTGCATCTAATGGACTGAGTTGGTTTAAAGGAAATAAAAATAATAAAATAATTTCTACCTAAATATAGGTGTTTAAACTAAAGATGATGATGAAGGAATCACAGAGCCACAGTCAGTGTTTGTTTGTTCGTATTTATTATTTTCCTCTGAACTTTGAGTACTCTCAATAGAAAGCAGAAGGAAAAGAGTTTCACTCACACATAATGTAGTTTGAGCAGCAAGAAACAATACAATCAAGTGGGAAGCAGACATCAACAATATGTTAAGTGTGGTCATCCCAGCAGTACCATACAGATCCTTTATAAAACTACAACTACCGCCACCCACTAACTAAATATTTCTCTTGTAAACTCGTGGATGGCTGAATGTTTTTACAGTTTTAGTCTAAAGCCAACCTGGTAAAGACACTTACAAGGACAAAATGTTTTTTATTTTACATCTGTGCTATCGTTTAATCTCCAAGTTTCAAACAGAAATCTTCAGAAGATAAATACTTTTGAGCTGAAAACACGACTACATAACATACAGGGGATGTAGCACTAGATAGCCAACGTGATTATTTCTTTATTTTTTTCTGACCTGACATCAGAAGATCTCCCAACCAAGGAGCTTCAGCTCCGTCACATTCACCGTCTACCATGTTCGTCCTCCTCCTTCTCTTCTACGTGCAATCTTCTCTCCTCGTCTTTGTCTCTGCCTCTAACATCTCGATGGCTTGTAGGCTGTCCTCCCATCTCTTTTTTTCAATCTTAAAAAAAAAACATCTCATGAAAGGTCTTAACATTAAAACATGCTACTAGAATATAAAAACTGCTCTGTTCAGTAATTCCTGTCTCTCTGTGTTTGATATATAAACACTCTAAAACCCAGAAAACCAAATATCAGGTAAACATTAGGAAGGAAGTAAATGCTGAAAGACACATGCAAAGTGTCTTAACTTATTATTTAGGTCTTACTTAAAAGATTTAAACAGAAATGGAGTTGATAGGTCACAGCAAGCAGATGCTGATTTGTTGTCATATTCAACTGTAAGAGTATGGCATTTTATTCCAATAGAAACCAACCCCCTTGTTGTCTTTGTTTGGACCACTAAGATGTTTTTTCCCATTGCTTGTGCAGTTGAGCAGCAGAAGTAAAAAGCATAAGTCTCTTGGGAGTGGTAGTGGAGATCTTGCAGATGCTGTGATGGGAGTGATGGGATCTCATGAGACCCAACTGGTTTCTGTCCTGCCAGTCTTTTCAGTTTGAGCGTTCATGCAGGAAATGTGAAGGCAAAAAAACAAAACTATAGCCATAACAGCTATTCCTCCTCCGGAGTGTTCACATCTAAGTAGTGCATGGTTTGGTTTCGGGGTGGAGTGGTCACATTGCTGCTGCAGTTGAGGGTGTCGGTGTGTCATGGCTAAAGGTGCATCACTGCTACAGGTGTGGGTAAACAACAGACAGGTTCAGTCTTATAAAAGTTTTTTAGCTCCAGACCAGTGTCATGATGACTCGTGGCTGAAACATGGTGATGTTACGGTGCTGCATGGAGTGTAATTAGTCTCAGATGAAGGTGGAATCCATGGTGCTGGTGTCTTGTGCGCTGCGGGCCCGAGCTTCGAAAAGCTGTTTTATCAAGGCAGACTTCTCCTGCTCCAGCTGGGCGATCCGCTCGCTCCTCTCTGTCACCTCCTGAATGAAGAAGAAGAAGAAAAATAAATGAAGTGGGTGATACCCAAAAGCAAAAACAACATCACTGACTGCTAAGTATTAGTGACTTGTATGTATTGGCAGCATGTTAAACCTGAGTGAGAAGTCGGTTCTGGTCCTTCAGTCTCTGGATGGCTTGTGGAGGAGCTGGACCAGGGAGCTGGGAGTTAGCCGAGAGCGCCGCTGTCTGAGCAGTGCTAGAAGGAAATGACTGCTGGAAGACAAAGAAAAATCCCCCTTCAATATAATGTTTAACATCATATCATAATTTACTTGTCTAATAAACCCAGCTTCTTATATCCTGCTTGGTGTATTTCACAATATTGTGTGTGTGAATATTTATAGCATTCAGCTGTGGGCGTTTGGTTTAGAGCTAAGTGATGTCATTTCTTTTCACAACATATCTGAGGTCATACTTAGGCGCAGCAGTGTTTTGAGCTAAATGCTCAAAATAGTACAACTGTGTGACTGACCAACTGACTCTGCCATCTCCATACCAATAGGATGCCTATGAACCACCACGTGTAAAATAATCCTAGCTAATTACATTGGGTTAGATTAGAAATTACTATGCTTCTTGGCAATAAATCTTACACCATTGAAAAGCCTGATCTTTCCCTTTTAAATGGTGCCACATTTGTAAGGAACATGCATTTGTGGGGTAAGCAGCAGAGCTGAGTATGCGGGTTGCACCAATGAATAATTTACCAGATCTTCTCTGCCAATGCCAAGCAGCTTGACCCTACGATCCAAGTGTCGTAGGCAGAATCAGAATCTCATCGCTGAATATAACGATGTTCAGGTGCCAGGCTGTTGTGGCTGTGTATGGTTCTTCCATACGCTACTGCGTGACAGTTTGTTAAATGGATAAGTTGTTAAATTGCCAATATGTCTTGTTTCTTCAGACTTCAATCATACAATCCACCAGACAAGAGTCAACAACAAAGAAAAGCTGTGCAACCAGCATACTGAGCTCTGCTGCTCATCCCACAAATGCAAATGTGGCACCATTTGAAAGGGAATAAAAAGGCTTTCCAATGGTGTAAGATTTATTGCCAAGAAGCATTGTTACAACAAAGAAATAATCTACTAAAACAAGTTTCCTTACTTTTTGTGCATAGTTTATAAAATCAAATGAATCGTGAGGATGCTGAAGTTTATTTTTGGTGCCATTTGTGTGACATAATATTGAATTTCTTTGTATTTTTTGTTAACATTTGATGGTTGAATTTCTTATAATATCTCATATGTGGAGCACATATTGATCCAATCCAGTTGCACCAGCAGAGACAACTCTACAACACTTACAACACTTACAACAGGTTCTCACCTCACAGTGTCCTACACTGTCTTGACTACAATCAATCATGGAAGTATGCAAATATAAATGACATTCATATTTGCATTATATTTAGACTGGCTTTTACATATTGACCTCAATTCATGTGTCTGACTAAGAACACAAAACAGAAAAATGCAAAAAGTCACTGGGTCAGTCACTTACCATCCCAGTGCAGGAAATTAGGTCATTAAGGCAGCGGTTGACTTCTTGCAATTTGGGTATTAGAACATTCATGCGACTCTGATTAGCTTCTGTGAAGAAATCCTGAGAGGGAAGAGCACAAAAAGACAGTAAAAAGTAGTATGAAATTCAAGAAAGTGTTGAAAAATGTCATGACAAGGAGGAAGTTAACAAACAAAAAGGACATGCCGTGAAAGGAGGTTAACTTAACAGATAAGGAGGTATTTGAGAAAAAGTTACATAAGACCATGGACAGCAAACGGGAAGAGAAGAGCCCAAACAACTCCATACATGTTAAAAAAGTATTTCCCTGACATGACATGAACTTGTGTTTTTCACAACACATGACAGATAACTGAGCATACTGTGGAGACTGTCTCTTCTTCTACCACAAGGTATTTTACCTTGTTTGAGTGCTGAACATTAAGAGTCCGTGTAAAGGCAATTCCAAGATTTCTTTCAAAATACATTGGATATGTCGGAAAATAGTTGCTGAAAACATGCAAAAAGACTTTGAACAATATATTACTGAAATGTGGAGTTAGAGGTTAAAACTGTCCAGGATTTTTTCGGCAGTCCTAAAGGGTGGCTCGATGACACACTGAGGCCACCCTGAGCCTAATCCGGTAATGACACACACAAACCGATGTTCAGATTAAACTATAAAATCTCTCCCAACAGATTTAGATTTCATAGATGTTTGTGTTGTTTATGTTCTAATTGTTTTTCTTGTTTTATATGGGAAGCTATAAATCTGTGTTGTGTTGTGTGTTGAAGTTATTCTCTCATGATGAGATATTTAGCTAGTTATCCATAAATAAAAAAGTCACCAAACAACAAAATACAACGTGTACAAAGTTGCATCTCCAGTTTTAGACCAGTGTTTGAACTGACCGTGCAGTGGGAGCTCTGTCCGACCTGGCGCTGTCTCTCTGTGACATTGTGGATTTGGCCCTGGTACCAGTCTCGGGCCGCTCCACCACTTCCAGACCCGCCAGCAGCGAGTCCTTCTCCTGCTCCAGCTCTTTCATTTGCTTCAGCTGTGTGAGATGAAAGTTATGAAAAGGAGGGTGTGTTGTTGGAGGGTGAAAAAGAGGGGGAGACAGGAGAGGGTGAAAAAAAAAACCGACTGAAGTCACTTTCTGCACAGACCTCACATAAAGATCTCCTGGGAAGAAAACATGTTACTTTCATATTTCCCATGCCATCACTAAAAGAACTTTCATATCGCTGCCAAGAATAAATCTAATGATTGATTTTGGGCAGCCGGCCGCCTGCGTGGTAGACAAACTCCCATCTTTCACAAGGGCATCTGCAGCAAACTCTTTTGTGCTGGCAGAGACAATGGTGCCATACCAATTGTGCCGGACTCTCTCTCCCATCCTGAACAATGTTTAGAGGAGCAATCAGCCCAGTGTCATGGCAACCGCACAGCAACCTAAGAATGGGGTAAACAGCACTTCAACTATGGCCGCCCCAGTGTGTCTATGTGTGTGTGTGTGTGTGTGTGAAAGAGAAAAATAGAGTGTGTGTGTGTGTGTGTGTGTGTGTGTGTGTGTGTGTGTGTGTGTGTGTGTGTGTGTGTGTGTGTGTGCACCCCAGTAAGGCTGCATTGAGTTGTGCTGACCAGGCTGTCCATGCAGCACACAGCCACAGTCCAGGCCTCATTGCTGGCATTCAGCCACCTGGTGTGTCATCTTTCTATCCACCCCATCGCTCCATCCCTCCGTCCCAGTGCATTCCTCTGTTTGATGCTCATTAGTGCTATTTAAAAAAAACACAGCTTTAGCTCATACGCACAAACGCAGGTTTTCAAAAGTAAACTAAAAGAAGACACAGATTAAAAAAATAAATAAAAAAAAATAAAAAATCAAACAATGTTTGACATATTTGAGCCTGAAGGGAGAGTACACACAGAAGAAGACAGGAAAGGAGGGGTGAAGTAAAGAGAAGGGGATCGGAGGGTCTGTGTCTTGAATGGAGTATGACCCAGTGTCAAGCTGCATGAATGTGTGGTCGTCCACAGGCAGGAAAACCCAGCAAAAGAAAAGAAGAGATAGACCAGACCAGGAGCAGAGAGCAGCTTTATGGAAAAGTCTGTTCATGTATGTTTGTGTGCTGGCTGAATGAACAGGCATGAATACACGCAACACACATACAATAACATGACACCCAATGCACAAGCTGTTTAGATAAAAACACAAAGAACATAACAGCCTTTTCAAAGCACCATAAAACAGTGTGAACCTTGAAGCTCTACAATATAACAGCAGCTCATAATATACACGCCCCAAAGTCCCTGAAACAAGGACTAACAACTGTTTACACTGAAGAATCCATCTGCTTGTTTTCTGAGTTGAGTTTAGTCTATAAAACATCAGAAAATAGTGAGAAATACCAAAGTGATGTCTTGAATTTGCTTGTTTTGTCCAATCAACAGCATAAAATCAACTCTATATCTAATATAGCGTTATATTCAAGTGAGAAAAGCAGAAAATCCACACATTTAAAAGAACCAGAACCAGCAAATGTCTGGCAATTCAGCGATCGATCGATGACTTGAAATGTCAATCAACGTATTGACTCCTTTCAGCACTATCCCAAAACCCAAAGCTCTGCAAAACCACAGCAGATCAGAGACCTTAAAAGAAGAAAGGATTCATTTTCATGGATTGATAGATAAATCTGTCAGTTACTTTTTAGGAAATGTTAGTTCAAGTTCTTCAAATAGCTTGTTCAAACAGTTCACAGCCTAAAGATATTCACCTTACAAACATATAATATCACATATAAGAAACTGTACCAAATAATACCAAGTAATAATACCTGTACCAAGTCATTTTCACTTGATAAACGACTTCAAACATAGTTGTCGTTAAGTTTTGGCAGTCTATTAAACAATTAATCAAGTCTCAGCACCAGTTCAGACCCTAAAGCTCAACAGAACCACAGCAGATTAACTAACAAACAAGCCCAAAAGTCCATAAAAGTAGCACAAATAAAGTTTTTGCTGTCCTGTTCAACATACACATTTGAATTCCCAGCTGCTGAACTTCAGAACCTTTCATTTGTCTCAGCTGTCAAAATTAAGTATCAAAAGAACCTGATGCATATTTTCAAACCCTCTTCTTCCTTCTATGTCCTTCTCTCCCTCTCGCCCTACTCACCCAAAGGAAAAAATGCAGGGCCTTGCTGCTGTAGAGGCTACTGCTGAGAGGGATGAAGACGGTAGTGTAAGCAGCCCACACAGCCGTCCAGGCTGGGCCGGGCTGGCCGAACGAATCCTCTACTTCTACCAGGCCCCTGGGCCCGACCCGGCTCACTACCATCAGGCCAGCAGTGGGCCAAGTCGGCCTGGGTGGGAGGGCCACAGGGAGGGGGTGAAGGAGGAGGAGAGGGGCAGGAGGGAGGGAGAAGAAGGAGGGGAGTCGGTCAGTCAACGTCTCCAGACACAGGAGGCCGAGGGGGAAAAAAGAGACGGAGACGGCGACACAAACAGGGAGAGAAAGAGGAGAGGAGGCAAGTTAGAAAGAGAGTGGGAAATGGTGAGGCAGGGGAGAGACAGAGAGTGAAGGGAGGCATGAGCTCGGGACTGGAGGGTGGGAGGGGCAGAGTGAGAGGGAGGGGAATGTGGGGGCCAATAGAGGAGCCTGTACTAGAAAACCCCTTTTTGTTTTTTTATATTTTCCAGTTGTTTTTTTAATAAAATCTATTTCTGACACATCTTTAATAACCCCAATCCCTGTTGTGTACAATCACACTTCAAAGTTTAAGTCCAAGCAGACCTTTGTCTCTCTTAAAGTCTTAAAGACTTCTGATCAACAAGAATCAAATGTGTCATGTGTAAGACTTTCCACCTAATGAGGAATGTAATAAAACTATGTCAACATCTTCTCTAATTACTTACATATGCAATATCACACCTTCCTTCAGCAGATGTCACTTTTTGACAACTGGTGCAAGATTACTGGACACATTTCTCTAAAGCTACCGATTACCATACATGTAATTTGAGGATCTAAACTGGTATACCTGTTTTAGGAAAAGCATTTGAATACGAGTAAGTGGCTAGGTGTGACAGTACCTGTGTCTGCCAGGAGACCAATCAGAAGTGCCAAATATATCTAAATATGAGCGGGCAGTTTTAAAAGGTTAGGGTGGTCACAACTGCCCGATCAATCCTCAGATTATGGAAGAGTACCTGATATCCTGTCTGTTGATGTTTATGTTTATTTTCAAGTTTAATTTTATGAATAAAAACATGAATGACAAGGCTACAGAATAATCTGCGGTCTTAAAAAACATTTCAGAAAATAGTGTAAAAATGTCTGATAGCCAAAGATATTCACTTTACCATCATATAAGAGCAGCAAAACCTCACATCTAAGAAGCTGGAAGCAACCACCATCGTTTCTAATTAATTTTCTGTCAGTCAACTAACCGATGACTCTATTTATTTAATCAATCACCATCTGCTTTATTTGACTGAAGACTAAATTAGCACAAATACAGTGGAAAGAAGTGACGCAGGCGTAGAAACAGAGCCCACTGACTGTTACCATATTCTGCTGAAATGTATTTGTGCTGTAAATCAAAAGTCAAAAGGCTGCTTCCCAAGCTGCAATAACAATAATATTCATGTTAAAATCCGCCACACATCGCTCTGGGTTTGGTTTGTTATTGTCACAATGTGAGCATCACTGTGTTATTCCAGCAGACATGTAATGTTTACACATGTCAACTAGTGTTTAGGTTTGCAGGGTCTGTGTTTTCACGTGTGAAGAAGTTTTCAAAATACGTGATATTTTAAAAGAGACTTGACGTGGTTGGTACAGCTGTCCAGTCTGGTGTGTTGCATCTAAATTAATAGAAACCAGGTGGATTTCCAAAGCAGACCCATGCGTCACTAATGTCCACCCATAACCTGATTTGTTGATTAACCAGTTATAAATGAATCATCACATTGTATCATCCAGAAAAGTTTCTCTCTGAAACCCAGGCGTGGCATCTTTGGAAAAACCTTTAAGACACTCTGTGGGGACTGTTTGTGCATGTGTGTGTGTGTGTGTGTGTGTGTGTACCAACCATTCCATAATCCACTCCATTCGTTATGGTATGCCGCCTCTGCTCTTCCCGACTCCGCCCGTGTCGCCTCGAGCCGCCTGTAAATCCTGTTGCCGATTCACTCTGAGATCTTGGTAAACCTGATTTCACAACACCTACACAAATAAACAACAGACGGAATCAATTTCAACACAATAATATAGTCTGGAATGCACTCTGTAATTACTAACTGTCTGTCGTAGTGCAGGGGGGGAAAGTATATAGTATACATATAGTATAGTATATGCAGAATTATGTTTTTTTCCCTTATTAAGAATGAAATGCTCAAACAGTCAAATTGCATTACCTTTAAAAGGGTGTGTACCAAATGTGCATTCAAGGTATTTAATCCAGGTGAATCAGTGTCAGTCAGTAACAATAAAGAAACATTTTAAGACATTTATCAGTTTAAATTTAAAAAAATAATGGATTATATTTGACTGTAGACAGTCATGAAGAAAACTACAGACTAAACATTAATTTGACACATTTGGGTTGCCAGTATGTGCCACAGGGGAGCTGTACTCTGCTAATGTGTGTGCTATCAACAAGGCAGGATGACTTATTTAAATGTGCACACTGAACACAACACGGTGATAATAAATGTTGATTTCGAAAATCAGTCCTAAAACAGTCACTGTCGAGATTTTCAGTACTAAAAGGTGAGATAAGTAAAGATCTCATCAGAGACGGTAAAATAAGACGAGTCTGACATTTAGAAATTACAAGTTATTGTAATTAGTAAATACCACAAGTAAAGACAGAGAAAGGAGAGTGTTTTAACTAACTTTAACACAAAAAAATGGAAATTTGAACATTCACAATCTAATGACAACCGAGCAATAAAAGACTTTATGGGGAACAAACTTTGAAACTCAACTTTTTAACCACAGTTATTCCAAAAACAACGTAGAAAAAGACTTCAGTCTCTGCTTGTGTGTGTGTGTGTGTGTGTGTGTGTGTGTGTGTGTGTGTGTGTGTGTGTGCTTTCATTTTGACGTCTGATGAGGTGGATAAACATGTCAAAGCATCTCATTGGTATTTTGTCTGTGGTATCTCCCCCCCCATATCAACTGTACTATTTTAAGCGTTATCAGATTTTTAGACTTCGCACACCACTCAGTGTGAAGTTGGGTGCTGGGGAAGGAGTTCACCGCTGCCATGATTCAGGAGTCCTGGCCTGTCTGCTGTAATCTGGCCTAATCCAACAGGGTTTGGCTGCATGTGAGAGATTACAGCACGGTCACTGGTGGTCTGTCTGTCTGTCATTATACAACCAAAACCATGTGGACCTGGGGAAACTTTACACCAGATTTTAGACGGTTTTGGCTGCGGTTGAGGTTGAGGTCAGGACTCTGCTCACCAAGCCAAGTTCTTCCACACCAAACTCAGAAAACCATTCCTTCATGGACCTCACTTTGAATATGACTACCATTGTCAAGATTCCCTATTATTTGAACTAACAAAACAGACTAAAACTACACAAATGCATGTGAATCTTTGGCCATATAATCCGTCCATCTATCTATCTGAGCAAAACCACAGCACTAAGTGCAAGTGGAATAAGCGGTGAAAGCCCTGGGGGCTCGATAGAGAGAGTGTCACTCTTATAGCTCCAGAAAGGCATGGCTGTACAGAGATCAGGCAAACTCGAACAGACTCTAGCTGAATGTGTGCGTGAGAGAGACAGAGCACGGGAAGTGACTCTTATATGATTGTGAGAGTGAGATGAATAAGACTGAGTTGGTACAAGAGCGAGAGCGTGTATGTATGAACAAGATAATGAGCAGGCAAACTGGGAATTTCTCAGTAGTAGATCCTGCAACCTACATCCGGCTCACTGGGGAAAAAAACTTAACAAAAGACCATCACCCATTCTCCAGTCAGAGAGGTCATAACTGTAACTCTCCCTCCACGAGGCAAACCCTCAAGATAGATAAATTTCTGCCATGACCTCTGACCTGACCTGAGGTTAACAACGGCAATTATTCAGCTAGTCACCCTCTATTACAGCTCCGGAAGGCCTGTTTAAGCTGTGACATAATACTGATACCTGAGAAGTGTTTTTACAAACAGTGACTGTTTTTGACCCCATTGAGACTTGGGAAAAGACTTGTTGCCATTTTTAGCTTTGTGAGGCTGGATCCGTCGATATGTGCACTTGTGTGCATTAAATTAGAATAGGAGATCGAAGCTGGCAAGACTGCAGTAAACATATCAACTCAGTTATGCAATCAAAAGGCTTGCTCATAGGAATTCATGTCTCAAGTGGTAGGTATTCAGAGGCGCCATGGCACTACTTCATCCTCATGTACATGTTTTTTTGTTTTTTTTTGGTGTCCAGATAAGATTTCGTCTGTGTTTTAAGTCTGCAGCAGGGGTGCAAACAAAAAGACATGCAGATGAAATGCTAATTAGAAAATCAACAACATCACAACATATTTTCTAACTGTTTAAGTTTTTTTTTTTAAATGTCCACAATAATGGCTGGTGAAAGCTGATCAATTATGCATTTTTTTTTCTGTTCATCACTAAATTGAATATCTTTGAGTGTTGGCCTTTTGGTCACACTAATTAAAAGACCTCATCTTGAGCTTTGGGAAATTGTGATTCACTGTTTCCTGACATTTCTAGACAAAAAAAAACTGCAGCCCTCAGTTGAATTACAAATCAATAAAGGGGGGTGGATGTTGTGGGGTGCAGATACAGCTGCATGGTGGCTGCATCTTGCTTGTTTATTGGCAGATGAGACGTGCAGTTTTTGTGTGTGTGTGTGTGTGTGTGTGTGTGTGTGTGTGTGTGTGTTTTGCTGTTAAATCTCGGGTTTTAACTTATTATCGACATGAGCCCTCCATGAACTCACTGAACACTCTTTCATGGTCCTGCTACTTACTTGGTCCATGGAGCTGCGGTGACTCCAAAGCAAGCGACTCAATGGACCTGACCCGGCTCTGTTGGGGCTGTGCTGGCTTGTTTGCATGGCCCGGGTCGGCTCGATAACACCCACTCCCTGGAGCGACTGAATTCCGCTCCAAACTCCTCCCTGACCTCTCGAAGCCCGCGCTGTACGGGGCCGGTCCACACACGGGGTACCCGGCACCCTCCTCCGGCAGCCTGGCCCGGCTCTGCAGCGAGGATGCCCGGTGCTGCAGAGTGTTGGTCACGTTGCTCAGCCCCAGTGGACGGACCTTGCTCTCAACCCGTATCCCAACACTGCATGTGGGCTTCTGGTTCTGCTTTGCTGCCTGCTGTGGGTGCACGGCAGCCTGGGCCTTGAAGTGAGAGCTGTTCTCCGGGTTGAGCATGGAGTACCGCAGCCCCGCAACGAACCGCTCAAAGGTGAGGCAGCCATGTGGTGGGGTGACTCTCCTGAGGCAGCCCAGCACTCCACCGGGCAGGTCCCGGTATCTGCGCCCTGCCAACGGCTCTCTATCTCGGAGATGTGGACATAGCCCCGTCGACCGTCATCCAAAATGTCAAACAGGGTCCTCAAACTGTGCAGGAAGGCTTTTGGCAGGCCATCTGTTGAATACTCTGTCTCTTTTGGCTGCATTTTGACAGTTTTAAAGCCGTCTGTTTTGCCCTGAAACGCCTCTTTTCTCGGCCCAACTCTGCCGTAAGTCCCGTTCAGCTTGCAGCTCTGGTCAGCCGCTATCAAAGCCATGAATGTGCCGATAATCTCCTCTGACTAATCAATCAAAAACACGCCAATACAAGCTGGCTAGACTTTGTATAAACACGCCGCTGAACATGCAGAATAATTCACAAAAATATTAGCTTAATAAACAACTAAATACACGTCATTTTAAAGACTTTTAAGCAGAAATAGTCCAGATATTTTCTACCGTTTATGTCCATCCACCTTCCCACCGAAACTCCGCCGCTCACTGATCCATACTTTCCTTTTTCTGCCGAGGACCGCCCTTCAAACGGCTGTGCGCGAGCGTCCCGGGACCAGCCATTGGCCGCGGTGTGCACGAGCTCGACTCTCATTGGTGCAGGCCTGAGGTATGCTCCAGTTTGAGTTGTGCTTTTGTTATTACTAATGCTGCTGAGACGTTATTCATAAAAGGCTGGATATATTACCCCCACATCCAACATAATCAGAAAGAGCTGTGTAAACTATCACTTTACAGACACACACACAGTCAGAGGGGACAGAATACCTTTGTTTCACATCGTGAAATAAACTTGTTAAGGTGAATGAATATGTCATATATGTCAGTGTCTCAAAATGTGTCAGTGCTTTGTCTGAATGAAACTAATTTAAATGACTACATTTACACATGTACAGGTGTGGAGCATAATAAAACACACACTGTGCAATAATATGCAAACTATATTATTGTGAAGCTTATAAACATGTTTATTATAATATATTTTGACTTAATCTGGCAACAAAACTGAGTTGTAATAGTTCCACATATTTAGAGAACTGCTCAAGAACTATTAGGCTATGTTACATAAGATTATACAAGTGTTCTTGCACTTGTATTTAATCTACATTGAGTGTCTACGGAAGCCCCAAACAGTCAAACATTCATACATTTGATTTCCTCGGTTTTCTTGTGAAAACAAGTTAATTTTATTTATGTCATTATGTCAAAACAGGAAATGTTATTATCCCGAGATAACGGGATCATTTTCTATCTCAAGATAACAAAACTTTGTTTTCCTAAAATAATGCCATAATTAATTTCAGATCTTGAGAAAACAAAAGGATAGTCAAGTGTATTAAATCATTGCGTTTGCAACATTCTCCTGCTCCCCTGACACTGCTACACTGCATGATGTTTCCTGCAATGATTTAATATACTAGACTATCCTTTTCTCAAGATCTCAAATGAATTTTGTTGCTATATTGTGAAAAATTTTCATTATCTTAAGGTCATGAGAAAACAACATTTTTTATTTCGACATAATGAGAAAATGGAGGAGATAAAATGTATGACTGCTTAGGGCTTCCGTAAGTTCCGCGCTGTACGGGGCCGGTCCACACACGGGGTACCTGGCCCCCTCCTCAGGCGGTCACACCCCCAAATAAGGCTACCATCAATTAACAACAATAGCAACAAATAATCCTATCTCAACAAAGTGTTTCTTCCTCCTTCAAAGAACCCTTTCATCAAGCATCAGCCTTTATATTCTATAATGTGATGTATATCAAGGTTTTCAGGTTGGATCAGGCTGGAAAGCTGCATCGCTGTACTCAACTTGAACTTTCACAGAGTCGACAATTATTGGCACTTCAGAGACACTTCTTGTTCCTCTGTCTTTAGCAATGAGTCAGGAAAACTCTCAGTCCCTGCACAGACCCATGTTTCTCTCTGACCTGCCCAGACTTGAGCTCTTAACCGTCCAAAAGCTTAAGCGGTGATCAGTGTTGAAGATACTATCACAAAGAATTCCCTGTAATTTGACTTGCCTGACGCAATGCCGTTATGTTTCCTGCCAGACCTGATATTGACTCACATATTTTGCCCATTATGTTCATCAAATGCACTGTACAGTTTTATTTATGAGAAGAGAGGCCCGAAAGAGAGGACACACAATCAATAAATCCCACAACAAACACATGTGACAGTCGATAACACACCAGTTGTTTTTGTTAACACATTAATTGGGATTGATTATAGCTCGAGGGTAGAGAGAAGGGCCACATTAGATCAGATGTTCAAATACTCAACAACAGTCTTTCAGAGTAGAGATGTGGCTCAAGAGTGGCTTTTTGTGGACTTGCATTTCAGGCTTCATTGTTATATAACCGAAGAAAGACAGAAAGTGAAAGAAAGAGGAGAACGCTGTCCACATCAGCTCAGCTCTGTGTGATCACCCAGACAAATGAGCACTCACTCCTGCTCTCCTCGTCTCTCTTTTCTCTCGTGTTGTCATGCACATGCAATTGCTGCTGCAGCACTTTAGGCTTTATAAACCACGCCTGTAGTTGCCATGCGTGCCAAAAGGTCAGTCCATACCACTGTTTGTTTTACTTGCTGGACATGTACTGATCCTCAGCTTCACTACCCAGTCAGTCCTCTAATGTAACACACTTACACACACGCACTCTTTGCCCTCATTATCTCCTGTTTGCTCGCTGTTTCTCTAAGTCTTTTCCTTCAGCTGCATCGGTGTGCATGTGACAAAGGATTTGAGAGCTTATTTTTGGATGGAGACACAGAAAGAGAATAAAAAACCTTCAAGTCTTGGAGGTGTTAGAGCAGATTTGAATTACAGTGGGAGGACGAGAGCAAGATGGAAAAAGTGTGGGGGTGGATTCAGATTACAGCAAAATAAAAATCTCACTGTTCATATTGGCTTTACTATGATGGTCACCAATCCAGACGTTTACACTGAATGTGTTCCATGGTGTGGGTGTCAGCTTGTGTTTTCTGCTCTCAGAATTAGTGGACTTTCTTTGGCTTGTTCTCCACAAATCAAGGGCCTGGACTTTGGTCGCTTTATTCATTCGTAAGGTGGTAAAGCATGCTTGAAAGACTCCATTGTTTCACAGGCTTGCACTCCATGATACAGAATTTATGTTACCAACACCGTATTGTAAGAACTAGTTTAGCTTTGCACATAAATTAGTCACAGTGTGATTTTAAAAAAGTAAACAACACAAAATGATTCTGTGCCGACAGAGACTGGGTGTTATTAAAGTTTTTCATTTACTCCAACTTCTAAAATCTAAAAAGAACTCATTTACATACATTTAAAGCAATTTTCAGCACTTCGGCAGGAGCAACACTGGCAACAGTTGTAGTTGTATTTGAGTCAGAATAAAGAGCAGCTCTTCAGGATCTAGACAGAGATTTTAAAGGAACTTGATTTCTGTTCAATATTTAATAATTTGACAACATCTGACCGTGTGAAGGGGGACATGATACGAGGATGGCAGGTTTAAATTCAACTTTGGGTACTCGCCACACTAGGATCAGCAGTATTCCTCTGTTCCTCATGGGAAGCTGGGTATTAAATGTCTGTGGTGCAGCATGTAAATACATTGGTACTCATTGCTTCTATTATAACTTATTTATCTATGTGCATATATATAATATACAGTATGTAGGCTTTAATAATTGTAATAATTGTTTAATTTCTCCTTGGGAATATTGAACCACTCTGTCTGTCTTTCATTTTTTATTACAGGGTACATAGGTACATTGTCCTATATTCTCCTCTCTGTTTTATTAAAAACAGGAACACGTGGGTGTCAAAATATATTACATGATATTTATCCTACTTACAACTTACAATAAGTGCATTCAAACTTAAAGTCTACATAGAATATATATGAAGGTTAATTTTTCTCTGTCTGTATTGTATTATATAGATAACAATTGACTTTTGAATAACAAATATACAACAAAGAGTTGGTTTGACAGTGTTTTTATGCCTCAATAACGCATTCTTTATATAAAGAACTGCAAATAATTATTTGCAAAGACTTCTACATTTATTTTATCTTCCTATTCTATATACCCACTGCTCATGCTGTCAGTATAAATTAGTACCTAACCTTAACAAATGTATGTTTTTAGCACAGATGGCTGATACAAGTCCAAACCAGATTAATATTTTGTCATCCTGAGATATGGCAGGGTTTATAACTGAACTGAATTCAGATGAATAAACACAGTGGTTTAAATCAGCTGATTTCATGTGGATTACACTGCTGCCCTGAGCATTTTAAATCGCTGAGAATGTTTATTTATATAAAATGAATCATTCCACCATGATTTGTTCTCTGTAGTCCAAAACATACACGATTAAAATTACCAGTGTGTAATTTAACTTAAAAACTGGTCATTAAATGGTTTGGTTGAGCCACATGTGACTATAATATGAAGCTCTGCAAATCCCATGAGCTATACAGCACAACTGTGACAACTAGTGGCTGGTTTTGGCAATGTAGTGTTAATTTTGTTGCATGTCAAACAAATACAAATAATAATACTGGATCATGAGCTTAACATTAGATTCTGTGTAAAAACAAAAAAAAAACATAAGCTATTCCTTATAGAATAAACTCATCTGTTTATACATGCAGTAATGCTGTTATGAAATTCAAAAACTCCACAAACTGAACCAAATGAAAAAAAAAAGACTTTATTCTTGTGATGTATTGCAGAAATACACGAGAATATACAGCAATATACAGAAATACAGCATATACCATCTCACACCCATGCGCTCCACCATATAACGCATTTTCTGTGGTGCAGTTATATACAATAAATACACAGGTTTAAAACTATGTTTATTCCATAACGTCACCATATTTTGTCTTTTCAGGTCCTTTTGATTCCTCTGGTATAGACACTGAAAAACAAACAGACACAGATGAACACACAGCACGCACAGAGAGTATTTTCCTATTTAAAGATAATCTAACAAGGCAGACAACAAGACAATTTCATAGTTTTCTAGTATGAGAAAGTGAGGGCTTGTGAGCAGGCCTGCAGTTGCACACTACACTCACCCTGAGGTGGCGATCTGTCCGGGACTTTGCCTGTTTCTAGCAACAACCAAAGGTCTGAGCATTTCTGCGTTTCCCAGCGAGTCACTGCATAACTTCCCACTGAAGACCCCACTAAGAGAGAAGAGAGAGGCACCGTTAGAAAAACAGTGGTAAAGAAGTAAGCTGAGAGGAAGAATGGGCGGATAGAGAGCAAATAGTTGTTGAGGTCTTATGTGTAAACCCTTTTAAACACCTATCGAAATGAGCAGGTTCCATTGAAGAGGATAAGGAAGCTTCCTCTGGAGAGCCTTCTGAATGCCAAATAAACTGGCAACACCTGTAAAACAACACAGGACACATCAAGCAGCCATGATGAACATCGGAGCTTTTTCTGGCTGATTAAATATCAAAAACACTTCACAGACATCACAAATCATTAGCACAATTGTCCTCTTGAGTGTTGCTAATTTGTATCAGAGGACACTAAATCAGAAGCGTCCCAAACGCTCATATCAAGCTTATATTATCATAAAATTCTGGATATTATTCAACCATCATAACTTTGATGTGTTAAGTTTAGTGTGTGCAATGGAAAGAACATCCTGTTCTAAACATTTGCAGAATATAGCTCCCCCTGCTGTACATAATGGCCTAAGATAGAAAGATATTGATACCGGAAGGGAATTTCTTGTGCTATTATCAGCAATTATATATAGAATTATGGTTTAAGGGAAGGAAGAACATATTGTTCTCTCCGGGTAAATATAAAGAAAAGAACAAGAAAACATACATAATCTTACTTGTCTTTAAACATGTAGGATTAATTAAACATTTGGTCAGTTCTGGGACTGAAATGCTGAAATTAAAACACATCACTTACCAAGTATAAAGCTCCCTGTTCCCTTCATGAAGGCATAAGACTGACAGGCAGCATATCTCTGTAAACCCTGAAGGTGAGAAAACAAACTTTTACTACACCATTCACCCTGTTCAAACATTTCTATGTGATCTCTCAGGACATTATAAAGGTTTCAGCGTGTGCAGCAGCAGTAAGAAAGTTAATTTCACTGTCAGTGTCCTACAGAGATCAACACAACAGCAGAGGTGAGCAGAAACACAGAAACAGAAACGCACCGGGTGTTTTGCTACCAGCTCATCGTCCACTTTACTGAGACCGAGATTGACCATTTCGTTTGCCTTGTTGTGAAGCTGGAGGTTAAAGTCTAGGAGAAGAATAATAACACTAGCTCATGCTAAGAGTGTATACAAAACATCACTGTTACAAACCAAAGAGAGAGAGAGAGAGGAACAGCTGTGTGTATAAAACAATAGCGACGTCTAATGCCGAGGAGGTAGTACTGCAGCGTCTCCACAAGGAAAAGTTCAGTTTAGGAATGAAAAAACAAAAATACTAAATAAAAAAACAAAACATCATATATTATGGAAAAACATCTCAGATTAAATAAAAAAAAACAATGAAATAATTTATGAAACACATTAACACATTTAATATAATACTGTTCAATATTCATTCTGTCAATCGCTTTAACACGAGATGCATATAAAACATGTCAACTACCAAGTACCAACAGCACTACTTCTAGTAGTGTATTCACACATAATGTTGACCAATTTAACCTGTATAACTTGTATTTACACCCTCACTGTTCATGCTGTACATGTTGTCTTAGTATTTTGTGCAATGACAATAAAGTTCAATCTAATCTAATCTAAAATCCATGCATTCAAAATTTTTAATTAATTATGGTCATTCATGTTGTAGAAATATGTTTTTCTGATTTGCTATCCTGTCAGTAATTATTAATCACACTATTAATCATTTTTTGTGCTTCTTTATTACTTTGCTCTTCACTAAACAAGTATATAAATGTTCTGGTTGCTAGACTTGCAAATAAATACCTACAGTAAACAGATTAACAGATGAAAGTTGGTGCTTAAATAAAGTCATCATAGTAACCTGTCCTTATGTATGTTAATGCCATGTGTAACCTCGGACAGCCTGCTGACCTCTGTGACCCCTCTGTTGAACCACAGTGACCTCAAAGAGAAGAAGGGTTCTGTAGAGGGCGGGAAGACGCAGAAGAAGAAGCAGAAGAAGAGGCAGATGGGAGGAATCCAACTACTGCTGAGACACAAGTAACAACAGAGGCTAAAGTTACAGCAGAGCAGCTGGACATCTGTTTCTTGTTACACAGGACTAAGACAAAATAATAGATCAGAGATAAAAGTGACGCAGAGTTAAAGAAAGTATGTTTTAGTATGTTCTGGGGTTTTGTCAGATTTACTCCCACCAGGAACCATGAAGGGAGACGGGTCATTGATACCAACTTTGAGGGCTGTGAGTCCACAAACCGGATGGTGAATTAGTTTTAACTGCAGTGATCTTTGGAGACAACATGCAACTCACGATCAAATCGGATGTGGGCAGTTGATGGAGGGTGTTATCTGACTGAGCAGCTTGTTGGAAGTGGTGTAAATGGGAGATCAAATATCAGCAGATATCATGTAGATGACCTCGTTTGCTGCATCTTCCAGTCCAAACCTCATCTATGCAAAAAAGTAACCATTCCAGGGATAAAAAACCATTTCATATAAACATTGGGGAACATAAATATAACTACAACTAATGATCATTTCTTTTCAGTAATTGACAAAATGCCAGATATTTAATTCACAATAATAGAAAACAGAGAATTTTCCAAATTGACGTTTAAACCAGCAAATGTTTACTTGATAAATGATTCAAATGAATTGTTGATTTACTATTAATCAACTAAATTAGGGGTTTTTAAAGTACCCTCAAAGGAACCTGGAAAAATGCACCCCATCTGTTTCCTTTAGTTCAGTTTTTGCTCAATTCCTGGACGCCGATAGAATCATGATTGTCATTTGATCCCAGAGACACTCAAGAGCCAAGATGACCTAATGTTGCTGTTTGACATAACTTGAGACTACACAAAAAAGGTCTGTCCTAAGACATTTATTAGTTTCCCGAAAACTATCTATCGCTATCTTTAACCAAACCACACACATTTAGGCTATTCTATGTCTCCTTTTAATTTAATATGTACTTCCATTCACTGAGCCTCCCCTGAAATGGTTTGGAGTCCCCATGGGGAGGCCTGCCTCACACTTTAAAACCTCTGGACTAAATTATTTACTCATCATTTTCGCAACAGTCCTAACATTTAAAGGCAATGTTGGGTGAATCCTTTAAATATTTGTAACATGCTGTATGGGAGGAAACACAGTAAAAAACTAAAAAAAAACTGGTAACACTTGTAGACGCCTGCATTAAATTCAAATCTCTAATGCTTACTGACAAAGTAGTCTCCTGTTCTGCCCCCACGTACTTGAACTCCCTTAGGCATATTTTACCTACAGACCATCCTCCAATGAATGGGCAATCCAAACTTTTCTCGTCTGTTGTTCCCCATTGGCGGAACGTGCTACCAGTTCCTACCAAATTAGGTAACCTTCTCTACCTTTAAAAACCTCCTGAAGACCCAGGACTTCCAGTCCGAGCACTCCTAACAACTGGACATGCTAAATCTATCTATGAGTAGTACTTATTGCTGCATTAACATGTCCTTGTCGCACTGTACCTTGATTTTTTTCTTTTTCTAAGTCGCTTTGGATAAAAGCATCAGCTAAATGACCAAATGTAAATTTTAACCTCCCAGATTTAACATTTATAGATTGTATGTGAAGATTTAATACATGATTTATAGCACACTATAGAGCTGTAAGCAGACAGAAGTTTGTTGGTAGTGAAACAGCTGTAATATCAAATATGTCTATATCGCTGGTTCTCAAATTTCGGTATGAGTACCACTGTTGGTATTTGACTTTCTTGTAGTGGTACTTGGAGGAATCTCTGAAACCTATTTGAAACCTTTTCCCACATCTCTCGCTATTATTCACACTTCTAACGACTCCGAAAATGAGGTTCATTTTTATTTATTATCATTTTACATTGGAAAAGCAACTGTCAGTTATCCCCAACTGTACTTCCATTCACATATTGTAGCTCTTTATTTCTAGGTGATTAATGTTTATATTCTTACAAAACAAAAAAGATTTTAGACACAATCTGTACACTCCAAATCCAAAAATCACACCCCCTCCCTTCAAACCCATCTATGACAAATAACGCTAAACATGGGAGCCAGATTTTTAGTGCAGTGTTGAAAACCTGTTCACACACACATACAAAATAAACAATCAATGAGTCGCATGTACATCTGTGACTTACATGCTTACTAAGTGTCTGGACTCCTCACCTAAGACACAAGAGGACACAATAAGCAGGTGTGCATTGTAGGTAATACAAGGAAGGCAGGCGATTGAGGATAGAGTCGACACAGAACAATTTCACTTGGACTGTTGTGTCTTAGAAAACAATACAAACAAAAAAAAAGCAGGAAATGGTTCAGTTCATAAAACCACTGTCCATCATAAAAAAAATTACTAAAGGTGTGTAAAGAGGGGGGGAGGTGGGATTCAAGTTTTACACTCCTCTCATATGGAAGATTTTAGTGACAATGATGGTGTGCAGTGTTTTCATGGAAAATCTGGAAGGGCAATACTGAGGAGGACTCACGCGCTCGCTCAGGATCAGGAAAAAAAAAACAACAAAAAAAAACCAGAAATCAAGTGACGGGGTTGAAATGTTCAGTCCCCTCCTGCCCAAAAAGATGCGACATAAAAGGTCCACTTTTTTTTTCTTTTTATAATGTTTGCCTTCAAATATCACCAGGACAAAAACATGTTTCACAATCAAAATGTTTTAAATAAATATAGCTCCATTGATAGAATTTCTTCAAAAAAATAACCCTTAGAGCAAACTCTCACGAGAAACTGAGTGCTAAACCCTCCGCCCGCCCTGGGTGTCCGACACACATACCATAACCCTGCAGATGCAAAAATACAATTGAAAAGACAGGTGTCTGTTTTAAAAAAAAAAAAAAAAAAAAAAAAAAAAACCCAGCAAAATACAACTGACTGGAGGGATTTAAACCAGCTGATACAGGAGTGCCAAACTACAGGTCATAGTAGACTTTGGTAGAGATAGTGTCTTACATTTTGTTTCCTCGTTATCATCAGAAAACGTTCATAACATGAAATGCTTATTTTGTGATCATGAGAGAGCTGTCTCTTTTATCTGTGATCAACATAAGAAGTTTGTAACTGTAAATAGTAACTGGACGATTTTGATTTGAATTTGAATGAATCCAGTCACTTCAGGCGATTAAAACTTTGTATCTTGTCTTAAAACAAAACAAGTCTGACCAAATTAATAGAAAAATAATGATAATGGGGTCAAGAAAACCAAAAAAAAAATTACAGCCTTTATTTGGCAGCTACTTTATTATAGAACAGTGAAAATATTTTAAACCTACCAATTTATGATTAAATATGAAATTTAAAACTGTGTAATATGGCCCCTTTAAGAAGATAGAAGACATACATTAACCCTGCCCATGAGCCACGTTGACCATGTCAATGTCCTTCAGTACATATTGGCAGCACATACACAAGCATACATATGCATGCGCACACACACACTCTCTCACACACACACACACACACACACACACACACACACACACACACACACACACACACACACACACACACACACACACACACACACACACTAGTGTGATTTAATCAGTGAAATCTATCTGATGTGTGTCGTGGTTGGCTGCGTGGGGGTGGCGTAGAGGGGATACGACAGACAGGGAGGCAGCGGCTAAAGGTGTCGATGACCATGAAGACAGCAGCCATGTGCACCAGAGAGGTCAGAAAAGGGAGCGATACAGTGAAAAGGTCCATGTCCCATTGTACCAGCTGAACGACGGGTACTGCAGCCCCTGGGGTCCCCCACCACCCCTGTTTGCACAGACGTCACCACACCCAGCGGGCCGGGTGGAGGAACAAAAGTGGATGACGACGACGACTGTCCGTACTGTGGTTCAAAGAAGCTTGTCCAGTTCATCAGCAAGACAACTTTCCCCCCCCCCCCTCACATACAAAACCATAGCAGCAGGTAGAACTCGAGGGTCTCCCTCCTCGAGAAAAATAAAGAAAAAAAAACAAAACAAAAACAAAACAAATAATACCTTTCCCCGTCATCCACATGAAAAGCAAGCTATGGAGAATTACCAGTTCTGGGAAGTGGTAGATGTCTTTTTGCGTTATCCTCCTTCCCCTCCTCCATCTTCTTACCCCCTGAATCCGTCACAATCAAGTAACCAACATTGTCCGCTGTCGTTAGTCTCTTGTCAGCAATTCCCCCCCCCTCGTTTTGCACTTCATCCCCCGCTCCCCTCCCAAAAGTCTAATAACCGTGCCCTACCCTCCCGCCCCTGTTCTCCCTCTTCCTCTCCCAGGTGAGGATGAGGGCAGATCATCGTTCGGGCTCCGACTCCAGGGCCAGCACCCGCTTGCGCTCGCGACACTGCTTCTTGTGGGCGGGCCAGTCCCTCTGCTGGCACTGGGAGCCGCAGTAACGTGCCACCTGGCAGCGACCGCAGATGTTGAACTCCCGGAGCTGTGAAAAGACGAGGAACAAGATCACTGTTGGCTCAGAGTCTGGTCCTGTGATTCTATGGTGACAATTTTGCCAATCGCATCAACACGTGGATGTAGCTTTGTTCTGCCACTTATAAATGAAAGGACACTGATTTCACCACAAAATAAAGTGATTAAAATCACTGAATGACGGTTACAGTACATACCCTCCTCTCAATGAGTGAACAAGGAGGATAGTGACACTCATAATAGGTGCAAGAGCACTCCTCTTCCTCCACCAGCTCCCCGTTAGCGTTGTAGTAGCGTGTGCGGCTGAGCTCCAGATACTGCTCCTCCACAGGGTCGGCCGGTACCTGCTGGATGGCCAGCCAGTACAGAGACTGCTCTCTGGACAAGTAGGAGATTATGGGAAGAAATATTAGGCACATAATACATGGTAAACAACAAATATTTACACCAAAATATACACTTTTTTTTAATGTAAGCAGGGCCCAGCTTGGTGCTAATTTTGTGTGACCCATGGTGAAAAAACAATCTCATCTTTTGTTTTAAAATGTCAGAGTATTGATAAAATATGTTTAGACATCCATATCTCCTCGAGGTCTCCGTTGTCCAGGCTAAGCTAGGACCGCAATGAACCTCAAACTGTCTTTAGGCTTTGCTTAAAGACAAAACATCCGGCTCTTGCAGTACGCCATGTTCCCACAGAATCAAAATTCAGCCTTTTAGCACCAGTTCAGCTGCAGTCCTACCTCTGTTTGCTGGAAATCTCCTCCGGCTTGGGGCTCCAACCCACTGGCACCAGTCGCAGGTTGTCTAGCCGGTTGTCGACGGTCACAGAGTTGATGTGGATGACTTGAAAACTCGGGGCGATGCCTCCTCTGTGCTTCTCCCTGGGTCAAGACAGTAACCAGTCAGTTAGAAAACAACAAGCAACAGCTCATTAAGATCAGGGCAGTATTCACTGATGTACACGCGCAAGCAAGTAGGCTGGAACCTACAGGAAATTTGTTTAGGATGGCAGGGTCAGGAACGGATCACCAGCCCGCACTTGTAATGATACAAAAATCTTGCTTCTTAAGAGACAGAAGTACGAGAGATGCATCTGGTGCGGCCCTCGGTTGTCTGCGGTTTCACTGACTGCAGCGAAGTGGCTTCTACAGCAGCCTTTAAGTGATTTAAACTGTTTTCAAACAGACAGTTGAAACAACACTCATTTATATCCGGAGGTCGTATTCAGAACTTTGATCAAGGACACTTTCGCAGCATTAATGCTTGCCAACACAGAGTTTTGACCCCCAGCAGAAATAAAATAGTTTATTCCACACTTGATGTAATGATAATTACGTACCAGAGAAGCTCATGTAACGGCCGTCCTGCCCAGCGGCCTTTACCAATGTCGAACGCGTAGGCAAAGATCTTTGCTCCGTTGCCGTCCGCGTCTACCTCCATGCGCGCCTGGAATTGGATTTACATTTGGCGTCATTAGAAAAGCTGTATCAGCAATAACTGTCAGAAAACTTGCACTGCGGTCCTTGTAGTTTACCTCAAACGCATAGTTTTCCACAAGAGGTATGTCCTGCTCATCGATCAGTGTGTATTTTGTCTGGAAACGAGAGAAAGTTTTCACGTTAACACCCGAAACAACCACAACAACTCAACTGGCATTTTATGGCCCGCTTTAGAAAGATGACAACTCACTAAAAGCAACATTTTGGGAACCTTTACGAGGAATCTAAAGAGGAGAGATGGCTATGTGAGAGCATAACGGAACACATGTATCAAAGTTTCAAACATAATATAAAAACAATAGCAACAATATTATTAAACTTGGCGATGATTTATCAATCCGATAAGCCCAATAGTTGGCAAATAACTTTTCTAGTAGAGGATGCTTGCCTATTACAGAACCACCTCCTGGTATTTATTTACTAACCACATCCCCTGCTGATAAATATCAGCTTTAGTATACATTTATGCACAATTCAACAAGTCAAACAACGCTATTTGTTCAAAGGTTGCATGTTTGCAGAGGCCGCAACAATCACAAATGATAAGAAAGTGGCTGGGAGGCATGTTTAAACTCCTACTTGGGAATTTGCCTGCAGGTTCGCATGTGACAGCTTCAACACAGACATAAATAGAGGGGATGGTCTCAAATATCCACGTGATCAAAAACTCTTTGTTTCAGCTCAACTTTCTTTTTGACCATTTGGGGTGGGAAAATTTTTTTTAAAAATGAGCACATGACTATTTAAGAGCTACCGGATGGGACTTACAAATGCATGTGACAAGATACCAACACAGTAAGCACCCCACGCTACACTGAGCGTGGCACACATACCAAAAGGTCGAAACATGCAATGTGACACTTGGTCACGACTGCCAGACTATTGTGTGGATCTTAACAGGAGTGACATCATGTAAATCAGTTATATGACTGTTGACAGGAGCACTGACACTCAGCAGGTGGGCAGCTGATTCGTCACAACTCAAATAAAAAAACGACACACACTGTTTTAACCCTGTGTGTGTGTGTGAGTGTGAGTGTCTTGTGAGACGAGCAGCACCCAGGGGGTATTTTCTTGTACCAACACTGAGCTATAGTTTAACATCACATCCATGTGGACATATATATAACTCAAGACATAAATAAAGATGTAAGTTTTGGGGGTTGAGCTGCCGGTGCTTTGTCACGTTGCACAAAAGAATCAGTTGATGGAGCATGGCGATGGCTTCCTCATTAGCAGACACTTCATCGTGTAATCCAAATAACACAGCTAGCGTGGCAATGCTAGCTCTACCACCGACCGTTACAATCATATGACCCGCCGTACAAGAAGAAAAACAACCGTGCCCTCAGTGTGTATGCTACCCGGCACTGGTAACCACCAAGTAAGCACCACCGTGTTTACCTTTGTGCCACTATTCCGACGTTTAACGTTAGCCGACAGCTAACGTAACCGACTACATGCTAGTTAGCGTTAGCTTCGTAGCGAGACTGTGTGGCGGCGGCGGAGGCATAGAAAACCAGTCTGGCTCGGCACGGCCGGCTTCTCTAATCCGTTCAAACGCGGCTAAAATCGGTAAATCTCAGCTACTCCCGCATCGGCAAAAGCCTGATAATAATTAAAGAGGTTGACTAGCACCAACTCATCACCGCGAAACCTATCTTTCCATCGCCTTTTGTGGTCCCAGCGGGCCCTTCCCCGGCCGCACATGGCAGCCCTGGGATCCAGCTCACCTTCCCGGCCACACGGCCGAGCCGTACGATCCCGAGCTTGAAATCCGACATCAGGAGGACGGGCGGTGGTGACAGGAGACAGGCGTAGGATCCGACCTAAGCAGTGTTCGGGTTTTAAACTCGCAGGGGCAGCCCCTCAGCCCCGCTGCGATGCCAGTTTGGGTTAACTGGTTGGGTGTTCGCCCTGACTCCGGCTCTCTCCGGCAGCAGCCCAGCCTCGGTAACACACCACCGCTGGCGCAGGAAAGCCGAGCGAGCTGCTGGGGGAGGCGGCGGGGCGGGACGGGACAAGCCACTAAACAGAGCGCCCAATCAGACATGACGTTACGTTTTTTAATACGACACGTTGGAACACGCTGTCAAATAGAAAGCGACCGTTACTAAGCGCTGCCTGTTTCAGTTATAACGTCATCACACTCTCGTGACCACTTCCAGACATTTTCGCGCGAAATGGTTGATAGCTGGGTGGGATTATATGAAAGCTAGCCTTTAAATTTTGGCATTGAAAATGAAACCTGAACTGAAAGAGGAAATTATTGCCATTGAAACACTTGAAAAAGTTGTTGTATTGGCACTCAGACACATATTGCACTGAAACAAAGTATTATTACTGAAAAATGTCAGCAGCCAGGCCAAACTGTCAAACTGTGAATAAAAGAACAGAAGATTGTCATTGAAAAACTAAGGAAACCTATTGCTGCCACACAAGAAAAAACTAAAAAAATCTGTGTGAAACATCATGTTAAAATGTAATAATTTTTTATACCTGTGTTTATTTCTCAGTGATATATCAATATCTTTTTTCCAACACAAGTGTTTCAGTGCTAATGTTTACTTTTTCTATTCAGCTTTTGTTTTCAATGCCAAATTTTTTTTAATGCCAAAAAAAGTTACTCTTCTAGCTCCATAGAATTATCACTTTTGTACCACATGATAGGTGTGTATAGGATTTAGTGTTACAAAGCTACCAACTAGAGTGAAATGCATGAATGCAATTCAGACTGAGTACAACTGTAATGAACGGGGAAATTACCTATAGAGACCAAAAACTGTTTTTTGTACCAGGCTGTGAACATGTTTATTTCTGCTGTGAAGTTGAACATTTTAACATAGGGGGCTTATGGAGATTGACTTGTTCTGTAGCCAGCCTCAAGTGGACATTTGAGGAACTGCAGTTTTTGGCTCTTCACAGCCACGGAAGTTGCCGATTGAGTGAAATGCATGAAAAAGATGGCACCACCACTCAGCATTGCCGCTAATTTGTTGTAGCGACAGGTTTGTCAATGTAAAGCATTTTGTAGCTTTATTGTGTACTTCAATAACATGATTACTATTATTATTATTATTATTATTATTATTATTATTATTATTATAGACCACCATTATAACAGTCCAAAAACTGTTGACAAGACTATACATAAGGTTTATTACTAACTTTTTCAGTTATTTTTATTAGCATGATGTCATGGCAATATAAAGTCTATGGGCCGAGCATGTGTTATTGCCCCTGCTGGTGCCCCCATGTTCGAAATAACATTGCAAAATGGCCCTCTTAGATGCCCCTATGGTAGATAAAACATGAAAAATGCCCCCTAGGGTGGCTCAATGTGCAAGATAGCGTGATAAAGTGCCCTCTTCAGTAAGGGCCCTTTCAGTGGACAAAACATGGTAAAGTGCCCTCCAGGGTACCTTCCAGTGGAGAAAACACAATACAGAGCTGTATAAGCTGGCCTACATACTACAGCATTAATTGGCCTCACGTGCCTATAAATGTTATAATAGTTCCTTGTGTGTTTTTATTGCAGAGACATTGTAATTATCCTTTAAATCACATAATAAAACTATTTTAATCTTAACCAAGGATTGGAAATGTTTCACCATAAATGCAACGTGACTTTCTGTCCACCAATGGTAAACACTAAGTAAGTGTTGTGACAGTTCCCTGGTTTATTTGCATGTGTTCTCTCATTGCAGCAGGTACCTGAAGAGATACTGTTGGAAACACCTGGGCAAATATAAAACTCCACCCCACTGACTTGTCCCTCTCTCTCTCACTGACAGGCTCTGAATTCCTCTCGTGCCTGCTGCATGGTTTTTGGTTCTTTTCATTTCATGCAACATCTCGCACGCACTACACACCACACTCATGCATGCACGCACATTCACCACTGATGTACTGATAAACACACCTCATTGTTTCCTTTGTTTAGTTTTATGTAAATCTTCTGTGTTTTTTTGAGTTGCTTAAATAATAAATTATCTTTGTTTTGTCATGGCCTCAGAGCCAGGTCGTGACAGTGTGTATATATAACAAAGGTTTCAAATTTAAGTCAAGGTAATACATATATTATGTATCTTATATGGCCATTTTATGCCCTTTTTATGTAGGCTAATTGAGAGATAGATTGATCAGCTACTTGGCAATGCTGAAGCTTTTTAAATATCAGATGCAGAAGCCATTTCTTTGTTTGCGTATTAGACTGTATTTTGCCCATTTTTTACTTTACTTTTTCGCTTTGACTAAGGGCAGTAAGAACAGTCTCGTTGAATAGACATTTTATTTCCATCCATCCAACTTATTGGTGAAAGAGAAAAACTTCTAAACAAACATGATATTTGCCACTTTTGAATCAACAATGACTAAAATGAGAATGTCAGTCTAAATAATCTTTAGGACCTGATACAGTTTCATCTGGAGCCACCAGATGCTGTGCTGTAAAGCGTCCCAACACAGCTGTTGTTGTAGTGAGTGAGCACCATCTGGAGATCAGTACCTGTATTACGTGTATTAGCAGAATAATGTAGAATTATAGAAAGAGATTTAGACATATGATATCTTCAATTATGACTTAAAAGTATTAGTTTACAGCTATATTTTCCATTGTGTAGCTGTTCTGACTATGAATGTGATGTGAAACCCCTCAAATCACCTCAAATTTTTATGGGTTTCTTCTCATCTTTAGATCCTAGTAAATCATATTCCAATATGGTAAATCATCCTCTCCTTTGACACTTTCTCACCATTTACTATAGTGAATGAATTTAAATGGTAAAGACGTTTGCTGTTGTTTCCCACTTTTTCCTACATGTTTTAAAGGATTCAGCTCTTTGTCCCACAACAAACATGTGTACACAGGTAACCCTTGTTTGTTGATAGTTGTTGTCGTGACGAGGACTCCTGTATGCACCTTTTGTCCATTAGTTTTACCCATTACAAAGCAGCTTCGTATGTTGGAAACAATGGCAGCCCTGTGCTGCTGCTACTGCTGTTTCAAAGTGAAATGTGTGGACACCCACCTTGTCTCTTCTGTCAATCACTCCTATCCAGTTTCTCACAGGACATGGAGCTGGAAGGAGTGGGAGGTGTGTTGTTCCTTGTGCTGGTTTGAATTTCTTGAGATTTGATCTGTTTCCTCTCAAACGTGCTTGTAGCTTTAACAAAAAGTCTTTCGTTTAAGCTCAGTTTAAAAATTAATCACTTAAGATCAGAACAGTCTGTGAGGCAGTTTACGTTTTCTAATCAATGGTGGGAGGAGGCACTGGAAAGTGTGAATGCCATCACTTGCGCATCCAGTTTAAGCAGCTCCGTAGAATTTACTACAGTAAAACTAACCTATTTAAACTATACCCAACATAGCAGATGTTTGCAGCAGATGCTCTCATGCACCAGGGGACTTAACCCATATGTTGTTGTCATGTTTGAGGCTGGCTGGGTTTTGGAAGTCGTTCCTTGTATGTATATATCTATATATATGAGGTAACAGGGACAACCATTATCCCATCTTCTCCCATTGCTATCTCTGGGGTTCCTATGGAGGATGCAGATCTGTTGAACAGACTAGAATCCAACCAGTCTCTGTTGACAACAGATCAACACTCATCTCATATAACAAGTTACAGTCTGTATCGTTTTGTTAATATACTAGTATACTATACTATGCTGTTAATATACTAATAGACTGGACTCATTTGACTGACCCATCCTATGATAATATGTCTCCAACCTCCCAAATATAACACCGAATATAAGAAACCCTATTTTTGCTATTTTCTATCATATTAAGTTGTGTACTATACCTGCATAGCCTACTTATTACCTATTTGTTATATATAGGTGTCTTTACATGTATTTATGTGTATATGTATGAATAGGGGTAAGTTTGGAAGAAGAAGATATTGATTAAAAATAAAAGTGTTTGCAAATGTTGATAATACAGTTCCATTCTTCCAGTAACATAACTATATCACGTCAACAGAGGGACTAAAGAACAAAATTTATCTTTCCATTCTTTTCACCAATCACATGTCAGACTGTGATACGTGGATCATTTTAAATGAATGGACCCAGCCCCAGACAGAGCATCTTTCGTAATGTACATGTGCTCTTCCTTGATTTCCTTGATTTATTCTCTCTGGGCGTTGCTCTATTTCCAAACAGAGAGGTGTGGCTGCATCACTGATCCCTGGGTACACCCATATGGTGAAACTGTGTATCTATCACACCCTGGAAAATGTAATTATCCTCTTACACTGTTTTCTCACTATGGTAATTAGTAAACATTAGTAAAATTTAAATGAAAATACCTGGATACAAAGTTTTTAAATATGACACAGCTATAATAAAAACTAAATGAGAGAGAGGGAGATGTCTGCTGTAGTAAAAAGTCTTCATTCAGGTACAAAGTCCTTTTAGTGGAATCATATTGTAATAAATCAGGTTATATTTTTAAAATTAAAATTAGTGTTGAATTCAAGAAATTGTAATCATAAACCAAATAAGGGATTTAAGTTTTATTTTGTAGTGTTTTGTTTGATGTGAAATATAAAATAGAAGAGTATCTAATCACACTGAAGATCAATTTGATTATTTTAAATGTGGTTTTGCATACGGGTGGCATTAAGTGATATATTTGAAACACATCACTTGGACTTAATTTACATTAAAAATCTAGTCAGGTAAATTTATAGCTGAGAAGTTATAAATGAAAAAACTTATCAACTTATAAATCAAAATATTATTTTTTTTCACTTTATTTACAAACATCAAACCTTAAAAAATTTCATGAAACATGTTAATCCTTCAGCCTTTATTAGATTGTTAGATTAGATTGATTAGAAGTTTTTTATTGGAAAGCACTCTGTAGCTGTGTTTTGAAAGGTGCTAAATAAATAAAATGTAGTATTATTATTATCTTTATCATTAATATTAGATTTGGAAACTTTTTTGGTTGTACTGTAGTACTTTAAGTTTCTTTCTCCCACAGCTGGAAAACTTAAGAACTTTTAAGAGGCCAAAAGACAAAAACAGGAAACTAAAACATGCTACAAAGAAAGAGAAGACATTTTGATATACAGCTTAACATTTTAGCCTTATATATAACACCTGTACACCTGATTGTGATGACATGATTTAAAACAGTCGTCAGCTGACGCCCAAATCAAACAACTGAAAACCAGCAGAGCAGAAACCTTTTTTTTTCCCGCTGAGCTGTGACCTCTCATGTCCGCATTACTTCCGTGTTCCGCTCACCTGTTACACCTGTATTACAGCGCTGTGCTGTGAGCTGCTCTCCTGCTCTGCCGGTGCACCTGTTGAGTTTTTTTTTCATTGTATGTGTGTGTGTGCCATGACGGAGGAGTTCATAACGTGTGATTTAACATGCTCTTCTTCATCGGCTGACTCGGAGAACACTTTAAATCCCGTGAAAACCGGAGAGATGGAGTGTGAGCAGCCTATTTTCTCCGTGCTGAGCGGCGGTGTGAAGCAGCAGAAGGAGGCGGGGGACACCTCGACCTCCACCACCAACACTACTACGGACGCGGAGTCTGGGATCTTCTCTGGTGAATGTGAGCTCTGTGTGGAGCATGAATCTGACCTGGACTGGTTCTGTGGCACCGAACAGAAACTCATCTGCTCTCACTGCGCCATCGTGGGCCCCTGTCACGGACACACTGTGACCCCTCTGGCCACCAGAGTAACCGCAGTCAGGGTAAGGAGCAGTTAATGTGCTGTATTCATATGCAACAGCTGTTTGCTTTTTTTTTTTTTTTTGTATTAACCAGCTGTGGACTGAAACTGGTTGTTTAAAACTTTAGAAATGTACAAGATAAATAATGTTTTCTTGACTGACAGGGTTAGAAAATAATCCAGGAAGGTTACTTTCACTTTATGTGAATGGGTTCTTTCTTATTTCCCCTAAACTTTACTGTTAATGTGTGTTTTTTACCCATTTTAACTCATCTATCTTGAGGATATCCTTCTTTTACAAGAGCAAATATGTATTTTTCCTATTTCAACCTTGTTGAGAATATATAAATATATATGTATGTATATACTTCATATTTCTTTCTTGGGTGTGCCACATTTTGGATGAGGTTTTTCTTGCTTCTCTCTGCATGGTATTTGAAAAGACGGGATTTTCTTGTTGCGTCTCCAGCCTATGATGTGTTGAAACTACAATGTGTGTGTGTGTGTATTTGTGTGTGTTTTTTACCAGAACCAACTGGTGGATGTGTGTGAGAAAATACAGCTGCAGGCATTGAGAATTGAAAGGTTTATCGACCAGACGCTGACAGCCAAAGAACAAAAGCTCCAGGTAAGAAATGACACTGATCCCCACCCACTCAACCACACAGTAATAATCACTACACGGTGCCAACCTTTGTATTGACACACATACCTCAGTGGAGACTATACTGTTTCACAATTATGAATATTTGGAGACACATGTTTATGGGGATACTGATATGTGTAATTAATCTTGCAATAAGGCTGTGACTAAGGATTGTTTTCATTCCATTTTCCATTCAAACAATTAGTCTGTTGTTTCTTTAATTATATTCAGAACAAAATAACATTTCGGTCACCAGAGCCCAAAGAAATGTCTTCATATAACTCACAGATATTCAGTTTATAATGTGTTTAAAAACTGAGAAAGGCTGGAAAACCTGCACATTTGAGAAGCAGTAACTAGTTAATGATTGTTATTTCTACCCGATATATAGCTTAGTCAGCACTTCTTTGCATGTAAAAGAGTTATTATTACATCAGGAAGGAGGAAATTGTGAGAGACATTACCCCTGTGCGGTAAAAAAAAACACATGCCGTATCAGTGAATTTCTTTATATGATTTCATCCGTTAATTCATAGAAATATGTAGTAAAATATTCATAAATTTCCCATTTCACACTTCACCTTGTCTCTTACAATTATAACAGTTATGATTTCAGATGTTCTTATTCCAAACAATGTTGGAAATGTATGACAATATGTTCACTCGTCAAATAGTATGAAATAGATTGTGCTTGCAGTCACTTTATCATCACGTTGCAATGAAGCAAAGGTTGCCTCTCTCGGTGCACCCATATTTATTAACCTCCCTGAACACAGTGGGTGTCTAAAGTGTCATGCATGTGTAGGTTACATTTACGACGACCTTGAGCAAACAACAAGGGCAGGTGAGACAAATATGTAGAGACCTTATGTAAGCAAGAAACAAATCAGTGAACCAATCTGTAGCACTGTCTGTAACTGTTGGTGTGTTTGTGGTAAGACGTGGGAAGTCAATCATGTGAAATGTTATTAACAACCTCTGTGCTGTCGTGGGTGCCCATCAACATGTTTGTTTGGGTGCTGATAAGAAACACCAACGTGGGCAGTGACACTGTTTTACCCATGTGTTTCCTAATGTTTGATTTGTAGGATCATTTTTTTTGTCCACTCGTGGGCAAGTTGTGAACACAACACTGACATATTATCAATCACCTTTTAAGCTGATATGGCACCAGTTACTTATTTACATCCAAAACTCTATCTGTAGTCAAGTTTCTGCCGAATTGTTCACTTTTTCTTTTTTAGCTCTATTTTTAAGTCCTGAGGGAAATGTCTGGCTCTTAAGCTTCTAAATGTTGCACTATATCTGTCTGTCATGTGGTCCAACAGGTAGTGTATAGTGGGTTTCTTCCCTTGAAAGTAAAACGTGTGATGTAGTCAAATGCCTTCCTGCAATCAGGTTTTGATTTTATCATTTTTCTCATCATTGTGGAAAAATCACAGGCACTACTAACATTAATGATGGATAACATCAGGAACCTGAAACTGAAGCATCATTCATTTTATTATTTACATATGTGCTTTTGTAACTGTAATATGCCAGAATGTCTTCTTGGGGTGGCAGTAGCTCAGTCTGCCCTAACTGCTCCTAGAGTGCTGCTACATGGCTGCCCATCATCATGTGTCTATATGAGTAAAACAGAGTGAAAAAAGAAAGTGCCCATTGAGGGATAAATAAAGTAAATCTTCTGTGAAAAAGTCCTATTGGTAAATGAAACGATTAGTCAGTTGATTTTTGTTTATCAATTATAATGATCGAATCATTGTTTGTGTAATTTTTTAAACAAAAATGCTAAATATTCACTGTTTTAGGCTTCTCAGATATGAAGATATCTTGCTTCTCTCTGTTTATATCGCAGTGAATTGAACATCCATAATAGTATGTGCAGTAATATATACTCTACATACTGTGTACAGTATATTCATATACTGTAAATTGTGATGTAGTACATTTTCTAGAATGCATCGCGTTCATTTTAAAGTCCAGTATTGATATAAAGTAATGCTGCTCAATGATTTGTAGCACACACCACACCTAGTGATATTAATTAGATACCTAATCTACCTGTATTGATGGTAGGGCCAAATTCCACAGTATACAATATGTATTGTCATATCAGCTAATCCTAATTTGAAGATATCATCTTGAGCTCTGGGCCATTTTTCACCTTGTTTTCTGACATTTTGTAGACCAAATGGTTCATTGGAAAAATGAAAATAATCCTTAGGAACAGTCCGACTATTTCTATCCAAAGTTGTGTTACATAAAAAGTATTAAGTATTATTAAATAAATAAATATATTTGACAAAAAAAGTTGCCAGTTTTTTAGTGTATGATTTAAAGCATGTCTTTAAAGCTTTGTGTATATTATATAAAAGTTACAATTAACCTCTGGTCATAAACATACATTGTTGAAATTCAAAATGTTGTTACTTCTCCTCTCCTCCTGCACCACATGTCTAATCTAATATTTCTTCTTCTCTCCTCCTCTCTTGGCGTAGACAGCGGCAAGCAGGGCGAGGGAGCAGGTAGTGGCTCAGATCAGCGCAGCACGAGAGGCACTGGAAGAGGAGGAGCAGCGTCTCTTGGAGGAGGTGCAGAGGGAGGAGGAGCGGGTGGAGCAGTGTCTCCTCACCCAGAGAGCTCACTGGAGCCAGGCTTTGGAGAGTCTGTCGCAAACACGCTCCAGCCTGGTGCACACGCTGACGCACAGTCCAGACGCACAGCTGGTGGTGAGAGACATTTTTGTCAGGAAGGGGGAGGGAAGAGATGACTGGAGATCATTGTTGGAAGATATCTGAAGATTAGATGAACTTGTGCTCAAATAACAGCGTGATAATTATCATAAATGACTAAACTACACTTTCTTCCTGCCTTGTCTTTCAGACTAGTGTCCAGGAGATTGCTGAAAGGTAATCTTATCTTTTATCACACGGCATGCTTGCAAATATCTTTTTTCTTGCTCAGGACATACCGGAGATTTAATATTGCTTCTCTTCTTGCTCTTTGTGTGTATTTGGGTCAGGGTGGAGGAGACGGAGGGGGTCGGAGAGCCCTGTGATACAGACCAGCTTAACCTGAACCCAGCCTGCAGTGACAGTAAGCTGCTCAGAGGTCTGTGGGCCACTGCAGTACTGCTGGGACCAAACGGTCAGTAGATTTTTATTCAATCTTTATATAAAGATATAAAATTATTACATAATGACAGTTAGCATAAAGCACTGTGTGTATATCCTTGTATGTGATAACAAAGACAAAAGTAGATGCTTTGGTCCGAACAGAAACAACCTAAGAAACTTTGCATTTCAATGAGAAAAGTTAAACTGTTCATGTGATAGTCATCTAGTGCTGAAGATCCTTCACTGAAGTAAAAGTATCAATATTACAAAGTAAAAATATTACAGTGCATGCAAAGGTTCTGGATTCAAGTAAAAGTACAGAAGTATTATCAGTAAATGTGTATTAAAAAGTATTAAAGTCAAAGTACAGATTGTTTCAGTTCAATATTGTATATATTATATTATTTAATCATTAATTCTGACCTGTATGTTAATATTTTAGCTGGTTCCTCCAATCTGCATGTCATGGCTTCCTTGTGCAAGATACTGAATCCCAAATTACTTCTGAAGGCTATACAGTTGGCGTGTGAATGAATTGGCTCCCTTCTGATGAGCAGTTGGCACCTTGCATAGAAGTCAATGAGTGAATGAATGGGTGAATGTGATATGTGGTGTATAAGTGCCTTGAGTGATCGGAAGACTAGAAAGAGGGCTATAAAAGTACAGTCCATTTACTATTTACTACTCATTTACTGTATGCTACTCCACTAGTAGAAGTATAAAGTACCCCAAAGTCATAATCGAGTAAATGTGCATCACAATTTACTACTTTCTTTAACTTCTTTTTTTAAATCACACACACACAGTATGTTGGTGTTTTCAGTCGAGATAAGTGTGCAGCAGCCCTGATATATCGCACATAATATACACATTTATCTATACAGATGACAGTTTGTCGTAATGTACTTTGCTTTCTGGTTGGAAACAGCAGTAATTGTACAAGGCCCGGATGTTTTTGTGTTGCCGCTGTAACAAACGAAGGGAGCAGATGCTGAAATGAATCTAAACATGAGTGAAAATAGTAGATAGATAGAGTAATGACCCTATCAGAGGGTTACTGATGGAAATCTGAAAGGTGGACAAGATATATCTGCTTATAGTGATGCAGCAGTTTGTGACATTCAATCCACCTTTTCCTTCTTCCCACAGCTTATGGATCATCTCATTTAAAGTTTGATGAGCGCACAGTGAGCCCTCTCCTGTCTCTGTCTGATGACTTCTGCACTTTGACCTTCGTTCACAAAAAAACTCGCCAATCCCCACCCTACGACCCAGCGCGATTCGACTGCTGGCCCAATGCGCTGGGTTCAGTAACCATGTCCTCCGGCACCCACAGCTGGGTTGTGGATGTAGGCCAGAGTGCTGCCTTTAAGGTTGGGGTCTGCTACTCCTCTCTGGAGCGTAAAGGCTCTGGGAACGAGGCACGGCTGGGCTACAACAGTCAGTCTTGGGTGCTGTCCCACTATGACGGGGACTACTCCTTCTGCCATGCAGGGAAGAAGGTGTCCCTGCAGGTCGTGAAGAGACCTCAGAGGATCGGCCTGCTGTTGGACTGGCCAAGTCAGACGCTGATGTTTTACGAGCCGGACTCAAGTGCCGTGCTGTACTCCGTCACACACCACTTCAGCGCCCCGCTGCTACTAGCCTGTGCTGTGACTGACCGCAGTATCACCATACTGCACTGACACAGCGCACACACTGCTTAAAGAATAAATGACCTTAAACATGTGAAGAAATGCCAGAGGCGACCTTACGACGACTTTATGATGAGTAAATATGATCAGCAGCTGTTCTATTTCCTTTTCTATTAGTACCAAGTTGATTGTTTTTACTGTTTTTAGTGATTTATTCATTTCTTTATCTGTTGATCACATTATACAGTAGTGCTATAACAGTATTTTTTGACTGACATTGATTGTTTTGTTCGTTTTTAATATAGTTTGTTTCATCAGTCACTGGTTGATCCAGAACTGTTTATTATAATATTATTTGGAAAAGAAACACACTACAGATCATTTTGTATTGTTGCTCAGTAAACCAATTATTGTTATTACAGCCTGACTCGCTTTTCTGACTCTGCAATGCATATTTTCATGAACACACAAGGTCTGATTTTGTCAGAGTTTGTTTATACTGCAGCAGGTTTTTGTTTTGTGTGCATCTAGCATACGGTACATTGCAACACCACTTTTCTTGTAAGAACTCGGCATTCTTGCTCTGTTTTGTGCTAAAACTTCTATTAGAAACATTCTTTGAAAGCTCAGCTTGGGGCTTTTTTTAAAGTCTTTATTACATAGCACAGCTTAAGACAGACAGGAAATGGGGTGAAAGCGAGGAGGGGGGACGTGCAGCAAAAGGCTACAGGCTGAGATAGCAGGGTACTTCATTTTTATAAAGTAGCTCAACCTAAGATGTGATCATAATATGCAAGAGCACACAAAACTACAAGTTCTGTTACTGTAACTGCAAGTTGAGCAGATGTGATTCATCACTGAAAACCACAAGAGGGCAGCACAGTCAAATCAAGCCTTCACAACCGGCAACACAGATCTGAGTGATGCAACAGATGATATGCTCTTGATGAGTCATCAGTGAGTCAGATCAGTAAAGTAAGAGAGTGAAAGTGTTTACTCCAGGACCGCGGACAGCTACAGGTACTGACTACAATCAGACAAGAAACTGAATAGAACACATACAGTACATAGTACTTGGTGAAATAATGTTTGTGAACTTAAATAACACCAAAAGGATCTTTAACATCTGTAAAAGGCTGAAACTGGATAGCCTCATATTTTATTTAAAGATTAGAGAACTAACAACGAAAGCAACAAGTCTCTTTCATTATTAGTTCCCATAAAGAGTAAAGTGACCTGGAACACAATGTTCCTCTGATACCAGACACCACACATGAGAGGAAGGAGGAGTAGGAAATTCCTTAGGAAAAAAGAAAAAGACAGATAGTGACTTCACTGGCTTACCATCAGTGCTATTTGGTGTCCTAATAAGGTACTGTTTGAAGCACTACTGGAAATTAATCATAAAGTACACTGAAGCCCTGCTGTAAACTGTGTCCTGGTTATAATCTCTTCCTTATATGTCTAATCAATGTCATGTTACTCTTAGGAGAATTAATTGATTCAATTTATTCCAGGATGGACATGTTTAAGCTGTGGATATTCAAGAATGGTGCAATCCCAAATATTTCTTGTGATTACACTGTTGTAAAAGTGTAACAGCCCAATCACGCCAGCTAATCTATTTCAACACGGACACTGTAGAAACATTTTTGCCAACCCAGCCAGTCACTCTGTTGTTATCAACTTTTTAAGCTCTGCTCAAATGTCTGTAAAAATAACTTAACAGATACAAAGGACAACAATAAATAGCTGAAGGTAAGAAGTGACAGCGGGTTTTCACATGTAACTCTCATTTACATGCTGCTTTACAAGTCAAATCATGGTATCTTTCCATCCTAAAATGTGGACTAAATGTACGACAGCTGTGATACAGAGTTTAACAGAAAGCTTCAACAAACATGACACTTTGTTCTCTTTGTTTTCTGAGCTGTGAAATTAAACATTGAAATTTGAAAAAGTAAAAAGGTCATTTCTTGCTGTCAGGTTTGCTTATCACGCACCTGTCAACTGTGTACGCGGTGTGACACGTTGACAGTATTACAGTAAAAAGGAGAAAGCATAGATTGATCAGAGCACAGTAAGTGATGAAAAAATGAGTCAAAAGATAACTGAAGCAGCTGCACTGCAACACCTGCTACCTTCCCTCTCATGAGTGTTAGCATAACTGCAGCACACGAGTACATGATATCATGTCTCAATAATTTTGCAGCTGTGATAAATTAGAAACATAAACAGCCACAAACGTACCATTTTAACAAACGACAGAAAAATTTTGTACAAAGTACAAATGTAATTCAGTTTTATACATTTATTTGTCTTTGATACAAATATACACTTTGTCACATGGTGACTGAGCGTGAACCAGCTCTGCTGTCTACATTTCAAAATAAAAGCCATGACATAACATCAAGGAAGACACGTTCAGTATGTAAGAAGGGACAATCCAAAGTGTGTCCAGTGTGAAACTTCCCTGAACATCCTTCTCCTTTCCACAGTATCACTTCAAATATTTCTGGTTTGTCCACTATTAAAAGTCATTTGTCCAGTGATTCCTGGATTATTAATCTTTTTTTGTGCTTTCCTTCTTAGCAGCACTGAGTGTGATAGGAGGCGGCTCTATATTGAGCTCTTGTCGGAGGTCTTCGATGCTCTGCTCCCATCGTCTCTCATAGAAGATGCTGAGGATACATCGGGACCGCCGACCGTTCTGCAGAGCCCACGGGCCCAAGGAAGTGAACAATGACTGTAAACGTCTAAGAGGAAGGTGATACAAGGAAGAAAAAAATTTCAGCATGATGCAACAAAGAAATAAACGGGTCACATCCCAGTTCCAAAAACAAAGTGAAAGTGTCAGTTAATGAATGAGGAAGGATTTATGATTTACAGGTAAAGAAACAGTTTATACGCATTTGTCTATTGTAATCAGTCAGCCATTATATATAGTTGTCAGAGTGGTTCCTGTTATCTATTTATTGTTCCTCACAATAGAGCCAGACAAAAGCCTCATAAATGTTAACAAAATGTTAATAATTTCTTTCTGATACAAGATTTGGCGGGCCGTATTGTTATCAGAGCTAACGCTGATTTGTTATGTACAGAGTAAAGGTGACAACTTATATAGCCTCAGAGGCAAATTCAGGACATAAAACTAGGCAAGTTGAGCTGAAATGATTGGCTGGTAAATCAATTAGTCAACAGAAAAGTAATCGGCAGGTATTTCAATAATGCAAAAAGCTTCCAGATTAACATTTGCTGGTTTTCTATGATATTAAACTTGATATTTGGGGATTTGGGACTGTTGTTCAGACAAAACAAAACATCTGGATTCATCGATTTGAAAATGATTCACTAATTTCTGGCTAATTCTAACCCACAGCACTAAACTCTGTTCTTTGCTGTTAGTTCACAGAGGCAGGTGAATACTTTGAGCATATCTGAAATTTTAGTGAAGCTAACTCTATTTCTAATTACACACGATACACTGCAGATAATGCTAAACGCCTTGGTGCTCCAGCACTGTTTAAACAGTTTAAACTCTGGTTGAAAAAACAGAACACTGATGTTGTACCGTGCATTCAGCCGAAGTGGCCCCAACACAGCCCCAAGAGCACACATGGGAAGCCCGGTCTGAGCAGCTTCGAACCATTTTACTGCCACCTCACCTGAGAGCAACAGAAAGGGAGAGAGAATGAAAGAAACATCCTGATTACTCAAGAAAGGAGGAAACCGGAATCTCAGCAATCAAAGTGAGTCAAGACTCACTGCTGTGTTGAAACTCCTATTGCAAAAAACAAAACCGTTAACCCTTTGTTATAGAAGTCTCTAGATATTTCATAGATACGTTAATAGCTCAGCTCAAGAATTTGTAGGGAAATGCTTTGAAAAGCAGGAAATGTGCTGGAAAAGAAAACACGGAAGAGACACTTTGTGTTCTCTGTTCTGGTGAGAACTTCATTGTTCTGCCAGCAGTAATTTTGGCTCCAGGTGCACACAATAACTCCTGCTAACTCTTAGCCACCTTATTCATTGTGCTATTCAAAACTACTTGGCTATCAAGATCCTCTAAATAATACGATCTCACTTTGTAGACAGCCAAATTTGTGCAGGACAGTGTTGGTCTGCTGTGTAACGACTGACCCTGACTCACCCAGCATGTTGGTGGGCATGCCCAGCAAGGTGTGCAACAAATCATGGACCTCTCTGTATCTCTGCATGATGTAAGCTAGCTCCTCGTTGTCCACAAACTTCACGTCTGCTCTTGAGTCCGGGGTCACGTGCTGACAGATAAGGAAAGTGAATGTATGCAATGAGTGAATTAGAAAGAGAAACATACAAAGAGGGGGAATGGTGTGGTAATATGTTTAGCTTGATGAAATCGATGTTGAGAAAGGTACAACAAGTACGAAACTTTCTTTCTTTCTAACACATCAGCAGACACTCACATTGTCCTCCAGAAATCTAAGGTATTCTCTCCCAAAGGAGCCGTCAGGCAGGGAGGCCATCTTGCTCAGATCAAGCGTAGACAGCCGGATCCTGGGCCTTTCTCTGCAATAACCAGTCAGCAACAAGTAAGACTAAATTAATTTTTTATTCACAGAAACCTAAATCTGAGTACTAGTTAGTGGAGAGTGTTACAGTGACTCACGTTAAGACAGCGTAGCCTTCAGGATCATTTCTCATCCTGTCTCTGAGATTTATCAAGGCTAGGTGTCCTGTCGTCTCCCCGAGCACTGCGACCATGTCTGTCAGGAGAATTTGATGCAATTAAATGGTATTAAATGTATGATGTAGACATTTTCCAAGATGTTGCTGCTAAAATTACAATCTAACACGCCGCAAAATAACATAGATTTTGATTCTCAAACTTGCAGTGATTATCTTCAAATTTGTTTGTTTTAAAAATAGTGTGTGTAATATAGCTTAAAGGCTCCAATTTCTAAGATTTAAAGGACTCGGAACGGACAAACTAAACACTAGCTCTAGATAGGGACTTTCATGTTTTTTTGCACATTTAGTGTCTCCGGCTTGGGTGAAACGAGGGTGTTACAGTCTGTAAGTACACCTACACCTTCATAGTTACATATTAATACTAGTACTATTATATACATATGGTTTACATTGAGATACTTGTCTGTGTCATTAGCTGTTAATTTGGTCCATCTGGACTTGGAGGTTATTTGGTTAGGAGAACCAAAGAACCGCCAGGATGGCGCCACTGTCAAGTGTGTTAATGTAAGATGTATTACAATATATGTTAAATGAGTCATGTAAGATAGGGTATCTCAAGTCCCATATGGTGTTTTTTCCTCTGTGTGTTTCCTTTAACGTGGTTAAGGGCAATCTGTTGGGGCATCCTGAGAGAGGGGCCTCTCATTTCCTCTGTCCCTCTCTTACAATGAGTTGTAATGTTGTTAAATTTACGCATGTTTTGGGGGCATAATCGCTACGGTATATAAGGGCTTGCCCTGCATAGTTCAGGAGAGTTCTCATTATCCGGCTGGAGGCTCTCCAAGTAACGTTTTACTTGCTTACGATACTGAACTTATTGTAATAAATTTGTTATACAACTAAGACAGTGTCGGCAGAGCTTTTCTACAAACATCTTCAACTGCATCGCCACTGAATATACAACATCATCCTGAGAAAACAGCTGTCCATTGCTTTCTTTGGCTTTGAAGGAGATTTTTAAGTCTGACAAAATGTCTTGAAATGTTAATCTGGTGATGTCATTACATCTTTAAAGAGAGTCTTTATTACAGGTGTGTATGTGTGTGTGTGTGTGTGTGTGTGTGGGTGGGGTGGAGCTGAAATGACCTCAGAGGAAAGGTCAAATGTTATTAAATTAAAGTTTTGTGTTTCAGTTATGTTTTTATGAAAGCATCAAGCTTTCATAAAAACATAACTGCTAGAGCTCATGAGTTGACACCTGTAGTTTCTAAACTAAATATCACATGACAGGTGTTAGCACCCTCTTCCTCCTTGAAAGTTTCAGGGTACCTATTCTCATTAGTTTCCAAGATATTTTAGATGCATATACTGTAAAAGAGGTCCCCAGAGAATAAAAGACTGTCAATGCGTAACTGTACATGAAAAAAGAACATCAGGTACAGTCCCCACACGGTTGGTATATCACATCACTGAAACTGATGAAACAGGGTGAAACATTCTTTCGAGTTCCAATAACCTGAAATGTCATGCCAAGAAAACAGGTTTGTTGATAAAAGTATCAGTTCCAGACTGGCTGACTGAGATTTAGTTGATACACATACTTCTTAAAGGTCATAAAAGCAGCAACTTGGGACTTTTTTGCTACTAGCTATATACAGTTAATCAATTTACAAGCTAAATAATGGGAAGAATAATCTTTCCAGCTCTGAAGAAGTTGTAAGTAAATGTTGAATTCGGTTGATTTGTTTATACTTCTCTTTTTGTTTTAAGCCACATTTTGTGTCAGGAGCGGACCCTGTCTGTTTCGTACATGCAGAGCAGTGTTTCTTAAACTTGTTACACCATGTAACACCTCCTGAAAATATTTGTCTCTACAAGTACCACTATTTGACAGACGTTAAAATCCAGCTGCGTCGGCGTAAGTTGTTCAAGAACCAGAGCTCATTTGGTAGAAAAGTGCACTTTTCTTCCTTATATTGGAGCCATGTTTGAAGAGTTTTAAAACAGTCCATTTGACCTCCACTTACTATCTCATGTCATATTTTAGCTCCTAACTTATCATGGATGCATGTATGGGTTTTCTTTTGCCTGTGACTGTGCTTCAGTATTTTTCTGTCCGTGGGAAGATTTATTTTGACAGTAGAGATACAGGGAATGCATGGAAAGGGATGGGACTGACATACAATAAACCTCCCTAGGGAGGCATTGCTATTATATGCGTCATAACCACTTGGCTACTAAACGCCCAATGAGAAAGCATGATTAAATAAAAAGAGAGAGCAAAAAGTTCCTCTTTTTTAAATGAAACAATAACTGTCAATGCAACTCCCACATTGATGTGTGTGAGTCTCACCATGTCTGTAGGGATTTTGTAGTGCAGCCACACCTGACCCAACGGCCAACAGGGCTTTCTGGATAGGAGTGGTGTGGATGTGTCCAGGATACAGGTCATCATAACATCTGTCTGTAAATCCAGTGCTAGTGCTGTGCAGCTGGTGGACACGCACTGCTCAAACAAAGGTGGAGCAACATTAGAAACTTTTACCCTATGAACGCCAGTAAAAACAGCAATTTATTGATGCTGGTGTAGTATTAGGGACATTCTGAGAAGGAAAAAAAAAAGATTTCCAGAACATGACATAATATTTCATCACATAGGTGATAATAGTACAGGTTGCTTTGAGTCATAGGTTGTACCTATGAGCCATATACAGAATATGAGTTGATTCAATTATATTTCATAACAGTTCAGGCTCCCGATAAGATCCAGTTATGTTGACTAAACTGGAACAACTTGTGTTTCAACTGCAGTTTCACATCTGTATCCGCCTCACTTCGCACGTATTCAGACAGGAACAGGGAAACCGGCAACCGGTGGTGGAGGGGGTGAGGTGGGCTGCCGTGGGCGTGTCTATACCTGCTGAATGTAATCGCTGTGAAACAATCAGGAAATAACTTTTTATTTCGCTGATTAACGGTCAGAGTTTAGTCCGTGAATCCAGCTGGGTAGTCTCTGCTTCAGAGACAATGTCTCATTGGCTTGTGGGGCTCCGTTTTCCCAAAAGTTGAATCTGGCTCAACTTCTCTCCCGGACGCTGGTGACATTTTTTGCGGCAACCCCTGCGTTGCCGGCTGCCGGTGCGGTAACACACGACCCCCACTGAAATTAATTGAAAAACACCGTCCGGTTTGCCTGTCCCTGTCTGAACGCCCACTAAAGAGGGCTATTTGCTATTTGGGCATATCTTCCACCTCCAGGATATTCCCATCCCTTCCTTCCTTCGTTTCCCAAAGGAAACACATCCGCTGCTATAACTATCATCAGAGCAATTACATAAATGGGCATTCAGACAGGGACAGGGAAAAGGCGTGGGGGTCGTGCGTTTCCGCACCAGCAGCCCGCAACGCAGGAGTTGCCGCAAAAAAATGTCGAAACTTTTGGGGAAAACGGAGCTCCATGTCACACTCCACAAGCCAATCACTCAGATCGGCCAAACCTCCACAGACAGATATTCTGCATACTGTTGCACATTACTGCATAACTCTTTTCATCCTAAACATATATGTGTATGCTATGAGATATACTGACTTTGATTCATTGTCTACAGCCTAATTTAGTTCGATTTCTTATTTCTATATAAAAAAAATAAAATCTATTTTTACGTGATATTTGTAAAGATCGTAGCACATATTACATACACACTAACAAAGTCAATATCCTGCAGTCATTTCTCTGTAGATATAACAGCTAGGCTGCAGCCTACACAAGTCAGCTGAGGAGTGTGTGTACCGTTTATGCCTTCCGTGGCTAACGTTACTAACATGACGTTATTTCTACATTAAAACCCACAGCTTACACCTTGCTGGATGTATTTGTTTCTTAGCTCTTTCTCATAAGAAACGTAAGTAAACACACGAGTTACCTTTGGAGGTCAAAGCGCATTGTCGCTGATATAACCGTTGGAACGGCTTCGCTAAGTGCTGCCACATTGTTTGACCGCTAATGCGCATGCGCAAGATCACTAACGGCTACGACACAACATTATTGGTTTTCTTCTCCGGTGCGGTCCAGACAGAGGGGCGGGGTTAGTTAGTCAGTTGAACTGAACAGAAAGCCACTGCAAAATATCAGAGAGTGTAACTCCGTTCACCACAGCTGCTTAGCTGTTGAAAATAAGTGCATGTAGCAACAAAAAAAAGTGTAAACACAGCTAAAAAGGTTGAGCTGCCCTTCCTCCTGCGGTCTCTTATTCTTCGATCGTGGATAAACAGTTTTCCGTCTTTTTTCGACAAGTGGCACAATAAAAAAAGAAAAAAGGTAAACTGGTTGAGAAGGTGACTCAGCTTGGCAGACGACTAGCTTAGAAGCTAACTGAGCAATTCAACCGCTAAACTCGTGTCAAACACTGCCTAACACAGGGTTAAACTGGCTGCCCAAAGTTGTGTTGTTGCGAAGAAGTAAAGCGTACGATAAATAAGTTAGCTCTGTTAGGAGAAGCTAACCATGAGACTGGCTCAGAGTGCTAGTCATGTCTGTTTTATAAACTACTGCTGCTGACGTGTTTGGCTTTGTGTGGTTGTGGGGGAGGTATTCCAGTGAAGTACTAGTGTAGGTTTGGTGTACGATTAAAACTAGAGCAAGCTGTTTTGCAAGGTCGGTGAGTAAAGATCCTGTTTGCTTTTCAGTGCAGTGCTGCAGTGACTGTTCAGGGTCCAGAAACTGTCGGTCGGTTGGAGTTAGACAGAAATGCCGATCAGGAACATGGCGAACCAGAGAGAGAGAGAGGTGTGGACGGCCATGCAGGGAGGAGGAACAGCATATGGTGTTTTTGTGACTTCATATAGCTCCTGTTGGATTTAAAAAGTAGTCAGAGAGAGTTGTTTGAGACAAAAAGTAGAATCTGTGGAGATTGATGGGATGGTTTAGTTGTACTTTATTAGTCAAGACATTGTTTTGATTGAGAATACAGATATTGGTGTTATTTCTTTCACAGATATTTTTACAAAAACAATCAAAAAAACCTTTTCTTTTCTTTTTGTTTTGTTTTGTATTACAACTCAGTCTTCATAGTTTATTTATGTTTGTGCTTAGTGTGTGGCTGCTTGATTCAGGTCTGTTTTAGACTTTTCTGGAGTGTATAGTGTGATATATCACAAGAGAACCAGTAGATGATTTCTACACAGGATTGGCTGATGTAAAAATAGTTTGCACTGGATTTGTAATTGCCACAATCCTATGGTTACTATGGATACACAAACAAACAGACTTTGTGTGTTTTCTTATTAAGCTCATTGTTCACTGCACTGACGTTCAGTCACGCAACTCCACTGTGTTTTCTGACTGAATGCTCTTTCTGTTTCCTTCGGTCATGTTTGAACAAACTGAACTTGTGAAATATTGTGAAACCGCTTTACAACTGCATGTTTCGACACAGTGAATGCAGGTTAGTCATATGTTTTGTATAAGCCACACAGACTTTCTGAGAATTCGACAGGATTGTGTGGCACTCTTGTGATAAGAAGTGGTGGCTTTTTCTAAGAAATGAAATAGAAAACTTTCCCGCCTGAAATGGGGCTCTTCTTGAGGTTAAAAATGAAATGTTGACAAAAATGATGATGATGAGAATTACTCATCATTATTCTAGGAATTCACTGTAAGAATTGCTGTTTTACTCTCCATACGGTGGGACTGAAGTCTAAAATGTGTAAACATTAATTTAAAAAATTGACAGATAAACTCAAAAAGAAATATATTTCACAGTTAACTGCTTTGCCACGTCATCTTAGATGTTGGGTTTTAGCTGATAATCTTATCTGAGCACAACTGCTCCTTAAATGTTAATTATGTGTAATTGAAAAGATGCCAGGAAGTCTGAATGTTACCGTAAAGATTAGAGTGTTTGTAGCTGTAATGTTTACTGGTATTACTAATGTGTGCTTTACTGGTCATTTGTTTACTTGTGACAATTAAAGTCTTATGATAAGCATGAGCAAGTTTTTCCCCAGAGCTTTTGGTCTACTGATCATGAGATCTATATCATATTTAATTCAGAGAATATCGTTATGAAAATGAGATGTAAATGTTCTCATGTTTTCAGTATTCATATGGGAAGTGAAATAGATTTCTGGGCACAGCAACATTTCTATTTGCTAGATTCATTTTCTTCCTTCTTTACTTTAAAAAAAAAAAAGAACTTCCCTGTCTAATATTTCCTTTTCTTAAGCCATGTCAACAAAAGCTTTTTTTGCCTTTTTGCAGATGCACAGAATTTCCATACGCAGTGTGCCCAGATCTGTCTGTCTGTTAGATTATGAAGGATAAAGTGTGTTTTGTAACTAAACACAATGAGGGTGGAAAACTGTGGTCCACTTGCACACACATAAGCCTTGTTACCCTTATCCCAGATTATGAAAAGGCCCAGTTTAACTTTGTTCTTGTCTGTGGCATTTTTTTAAATTTATAATTCTTGGGTTGTGCTTTTAAGGCTTTGACTCAAGCAAATCAAAAGGTGGAGACACATTGGCTTTTGTACAGAGTTCAAACCAGATAAACTAGATTAGAGTCGTCATACAACCCTTAGCTACAATAAACAGAATACTTTAAAGGTTTCATATGTCATGGCATACAAAGTCTCAGCTCTTTGCAGACTTCTCTGAGGCACATTCATTTTAACTATACTGCACTTACATACACACATGTATTATGGCTTTTCCATTGGTAGAGCATACCATTTTCTGCAGCTGTGTGCAAACCTAAAGCGAGTTATGCTCTGTGACAGGCAGCAAACAGCCGTGTGCATATTTACTCATGGAGCATTTGCTGTGGTTGTGTGGCAATATGTTCCACGTATGGGAAAACACTCCTACTTATTTTCCCATGAGGGATTTTTATGATAAGTCATGGACTACTAATAGATTAAACATCCACAAAGCAGACATTTCTAAAAGTGTTTTTTTGTTGTTGTTTTTTTGTAGTGGGAGGGGAGTTTTCTCGTACAAATGTAGCTCTCCCACAGTCTTGGTACTGCCCTATAAAAGCATGATAAGAGCACGAACATGAGACTGATTGAGTAAACACGCATCATCAGCCAAGCCGGACGGGCCAAACACTGGCTCTACATCTCGACTTTCAAGTATTTGATTCCCAACCACCATAGTTTCTCCTTCATCCTAGATGGGGAAGGATGAATCAAGGGGATTATGATCAGCTACTACACCACTGGATGCCACTAAACCTTACACACTGCTTTGATGCAGTTCATAGCTTTGACATGGAGGCAGAAAGTCCTGCTGGTGCTGCTACGTTTGACTTCGCAGACTTTCGTACAGACTGCTGTGACAGAGTAGACTTTTCCAGCAGTTGTGAAACTTGACCTGTAGAGGTCAGCGTAACAGTGCTTTTCTGCCATAAAATGTGATACAAGAGTTCGTCCACAGGTCAACAATTACCGATATGGCGGCTAATATAGTGAAATTCTTGTGCTGGAATGAGTGACGCACCTTTTCGAAGTTGATTCTGCACCCATATGAGTATACAAAGGCGCTCAGAAGGATGTATTCTTAAACAAAGTGTCTTCTTGATTCTTTCACCAGATGGCACCAAAGGAAGAAATGCTAAAACCATAAACATAGTAGCTTTAAATGGTTACATTTTACATTTTACTGGTTACATTTAACACAGATACCACGCAATTAAAGTTCATCATTAAAAATATTGATCCATCGTGCATTGTCTTCAATGTACATATTGTGGGCAGAGTGTGCAGCAACTGTTAGATGGCAGTACAAGCACAGTTAATAGCCTTATTCGGCACACCAGTTTCAAACATAAGTGAGTGTAGCTTGACACTATTGGCCACCTCTGTCCTTGAGCAACAACTTTTTAAAATCTTTGTCATTACTTTAGGAAAGATAGTGGCACATGGTGGTGCTGTTTCCAGCTGCTTTATGTCTTGGCATGGTGATCTTTTGAGTTTGTCACAGTTTGGATTTTTAATTCATTTTTATCAGGAGTTGTCTGTTGTACGGACTGGGATCCCTTTTTGATGGACTCCAAGTGAACAGTTGTCGGAGAATTTCCTGTTTTTACTATACTTCGCTCTACTTGCCATGTTTACATTCTAGCGCAACATCTGTCACCAGCGTGTCTGTTCAGCTCTGCATTTCTATCATAGATAGATTGTTGATAACAACTCGCACGCAACATAGATATAATTACACTGAGACAAGGCAAGGATTTTAGAAAGGCACGCCATTTGACCTTGTATTTTAGCTGCACAAAGGTTCCATCATAGCCTCGATAGTTTACATGTGTTTGAATTTCATGCAAACCAGATTTGCATAAATTCTAATAAAAACATCATGTAGTATTTGAACATCATTTGGCTGTGACATATAAAGCATGCTTTAGCCTGTAGCAGCCAAACACAACAAGGTTCTTTGACACAAGATGACAGTCTCACATAGTTTCACTATGATGAATGAACCTTAAACTCTCACTGTGCAATTATTTGCACTATAATTGCTTGCACTTTCATTACATCTACTGCATTTTACATGACTCTGCAGAACTGACATACTGGTGTCAGAGTTGTATCTATTGCAAGTGCTCATTAAGTTATTGCTAGTATGTCAGGGGAAGTACAAACTTTTATTGCACGTATTGCAAGTGCTACATTTGTGTATTTTTACAGGCGTTGCCTGGTTGTTAATAGTTGCTATGGTATTCATTCACAGGAAATTGTACCAGATTGATGGAGAAGAATGGCCCGAATTTCGCTGGACTGTCCCAACTCTTTCCCAGGGATACCCCTCAGTGTGCTGACGGTGCCCATGGAGAATAAATACAAATGTCAGCAGTGTCACCTGGTTCTAAGGAAGCCTGTCCAGGCTCAGTGTGGCCACCGCTTCTGTGTACACTGCTTCAAGCAGCTCACCAGGTACACTGGAGGTCCTGAGATCACTTACAAGCGTGTGAAATGCAAACCCACACCTCCCACAATGCTTTACCCTCTTACTGGACATGCTTCAACACATCCTGTGTTCCTATCTCTGCTCGCCTCTGGAGTCTTGTGCACGCAAGAGCAATTACTTTATGCAGACTCATCCCTCACATGACTGAAATCAATGAATCACAAGGATCTGACCATGCTGACTCATTCTAAAGGTGTCCTTGTTTTCTTTTCCACCTCCTGTCCAGTAATGCATTGTGAATGCATTAGGAATACATTGGTGTATGACCTCATGTGTAATCATACTTTGATGGTATCATTAAACATGATGTGACATTACAGGGGATTAAATCATTTTAACAACTATTCATAAAACCAAATACAACAAAAAATAATATTATTAAACTAAAACTTTATAAACATGAATGTACTGGAGTCTCTTTGCTAATCTTTCACCATTCAGACAACAGCAAAAAGCACTTGTGAAGTTTGTATTTTCACACGTACGGTGTCATATGTACAAGTTCCTGTGTTGTTAATTTCGTTACCTGCTCTTTCACATGCAGTTAACTTTAACCTTTATACAAAACCATGTGAATTTTATATCTGAAGTGGTTTATAACCACCAATGTGACATGATGATACTGATGATTTCACATGTGCTATTTGCTTGTGGGTGTTTTTGCTAATGCATTTTTCTCATGAACTTTCCACACCTCGACAAAGTTGCAAATTGCTAGCATTTGTTTAGTGCTACAAGCAACTTTTTTGATTCATTTACTTGAGCTGTGGTCCATACTGGTCAGCATGAAATTGTTGCTGACTGTTCACACCAACCAGCTTTTTCTTTTTTTTTCTTTTTCTTTTTTACTATGAAGTTAAAAAAAAACCTGTTTTGTTTGTCAGTTCTGGGCCAAAGCCATGTGAAGCCTGTCGACAAGAAGAGATCTATGAAGAACCTATTTCCATTCTAAATAGTAACGAGGTAAGTCATGGAGTATGTCGTTTCAGCCAACATTGTTATGTTATGAGACATCTTCCTTGTAATCTGTATACTATGCCTCACCCCCACCCTGTTACAAAGAAAAATTCATGGCTCCAGTCTGACGGGAGAACCCCTCATTACAGACACAAAATTTAATCTGTTATGTCTCTTTTAGATTATAATTAGTGGCTTCATGAGTTCTTTGCTTCTCTATCAGGTATTTCCAGACAATGCAGCTGGACGGGAAATAGCAAGCCTGCCTGCTAGATGTCTGAACGAAGGCTGCAGTTGGACAGGCTCGATAAAAGAGTATGAGGTGAGGCTCATTGCTGCTTTCGACTTGAGTGTCACCCTCCCACATTAACCCATGTCTGTTTACCACACTTGAACCAGTAATGTCAGTATTTTCCTCTAAACCAGACCAGTAACCATACAGCACTACATGTTCTGGATTCAAAGATCACGTTCCCCCCCCTCGGGCCTTCAAGCTCACATAACTGAAAGAAACAGGAAGTGAAACTTAACATGTGGTCTGGAAAGTCCCTGCCTTACCAGCTCAGTTAGCAACAACAAATCACTGGGAAAGTACCAGGACATAAAAGGCCTATTAACTCAAGATTAACTCAAGCCTAAATGCCTGTAAATGGTTAGCTGACCGTGATACATGATAACGAAACAGCTTTTTTAGGTTTAAGTCTAGTTCATTAAGGAACTACTAAATTTACAAAGGCAGTCAGACACAGAATAGAAACAGGTTTAAGCAATGAACCACGTCTACCAGACAGACTGTGGTTTGTATAATCATGTAAAAGCCCCTACAGACTCATAAAAGCTGTTTGTGTTCTAGTGTCTGAATCAGCGTCATTTGTCTACAGTCTTGTTTCTACTGTAAATATCACTACGTGGGTGGGTGTGTGTGTGGATTTTGTCCTTCGCCTTGCAAAAGCACATGCATTCTTGTCATGATCTCACACTGTAACAAGGTTCCAGGAGGTTGTACGGATTATGCGAGATAGAGAGTTAGCAGACATCTTGGTGATATTTCTATGAAAAGGATGTTTGCAATGTTTTTTATGTGTCAGGCTTTTGGTAACCGTAACCTCATCAGATAGAAATTCAGGATGTGATGGCAGGAAATCTTGACTGCTGATGCTGGAGATCATTTTGCATGCTTTGCAAATGTGGCTCTGATTGGTTAGCCGATTAAAACTTCCTGTATTTTTTTCTTTCTTTCTTTTTTAAACATTTGGCCGCTTTGATCAGAATCTGTTACATCCGTTTCACAGCATGCTAAACAACAATTACAATGCTGTGTACCACAACATGTTTGTGTGGGATGCCGTCTTAGTCACCATCGTGAGGAAAGGTGCGCGTTGTCGTTAGCTAGCCATACACACCCAAAACTAGGCGTTAAGAAGCTGGAAACATCGACTAAACGTCCTCGGTGGAGTCGTAAGAACTTGGATGTGGCTGTTAAAGATGACTCATATATAGTTTTGTTTCAATTTGAGTTAAACCAGTGAAGCGGTTCTGAAAAAATCAACAGTCAAAACGAAAAACCAACATACCCGTTCCTGCTTTGTGGCTCCATGCGGGCTACAGTCATTATGGAAGGAAATCACTTCCTGGTCAACTCCGCCTACACTTGAGCTCCTCCCACTCAAGGCCCGTAATTTTCAAAAAGGAGATATTTATGTGATTTTTCTTAAAATTATCTGTACAGATCAACTTTTTTATTTTTATTTCTCTGCTTCTTTTTCTTCATGTAATAACTTCCCATTTTTAATCTCTCAAAGCTCTCTTCTTATCTCACTTCTCTAATATGTATATATATTTTATATCTCTATTTTATTCTTTTATTAATACTTTATATTTATTTTATTAAGTCTCAGAATATTTCTCCTAATTGAACAAAAAACATTAAATCATGTCAATAATTACATAATAAAAGAATCATAATTACTTAACATCACTTTCATAATTAAGTAAGTGTACTGGGTTGGTACCTATTAGTTTTTTCAGATGAATGATAAATTCTTGTGTAGAAAACAAAGCTTGTTTTTCCACATGTCAACTGTCGGCACATCCTGTACCACGCTTGTTTAAATTAGGTGTGTCTGACATTGTGTGCAGAACATTTGTGTTACAGTAAACAAGGGTGCGTCGTCATTATATAAAAACCAAAAGAAAACCCGCCAAAACGTCAGAAGCTTTTATATATATATATATCTTATAAATTTGTGATCATCTACCCTTACTATGTTCATACAAATATGACGTAACACCATAAAGTACAGCTGTTTTTCTTTGATATTATCTTTTGAACAATGAATATCAGTCACGTCTGCTCTGAACGTATGAATGTAATCATAAAGAAAAATCTCCCTTCCATTTTTAGGCTCAGCATGAAGGCCGCTGTGAATTCGAGCGGGTGAAGTGTGATGCCTGCCAAAACTCAATCCTTCGTACAGAGCTGTACAGACATATTGAGAGAGAGTGTGAAGCGAGAACGCTCAACTGTAAATACTGCAAAATGACATTCAACTTTAAAGACATCAAGGTGAGAGATTGTTTTATTGTAAAGCATTTCCTGGTTGTGTCTGCATTTATAAATAGACCCAAAATAATACTCTCCATCATGGTTGTATTTTAGGCCCATGATGCGATCTGTCTGAAGTTCCCCTTACAATGCAAGGACTGTGGGAAGAAGAAGATCCCAAGGGAAAAGGTTTGAGCTGTTCCTCACATTACCCTTTCATTTTCCAAATTTATATCGACGTGAAGTTTAGTGGTTTCAAATTACTCTGCAACAAAGGCTCTTAGATGTTGTACTGTATTAAAATAAATCTATAAAAGGACTATCTTTATCGTGAATAAGCTAGTGCTACATACATTTATAGTCTAAGCAAACCTGCAACACCTTTCCCCAAATAGTCTGAAATATTTGTACAATGATGTGAGATTACATAATATTATACAAGTAACATACAAATTAAACAAATAAATATATAATTCAATGTACCATTAAACTAGATGCATGTCAGTGCTTCAAACTGTCATCAACATCATCATGTGAACATGAAAGGTTATTTCTAATGGAGGTTTTAGAATTCCCTGAATGACCACTAAGTTTCTGTCTGGACTAAGAATCACTTTCATTTTTCTGTTTGAGTTCAAATCCTTTTTTTTTTGGAACTGATACACTAACTTCTTTTTTTTTGTTGTTGTCTTTTCTCTCTTCAGTTCAATGACCACAGCAAGTCCTGTGCTAAGTCAAAGAGTGCGTGTCCGTTCAGCGAAGTGGGCTGTAAATCTGTGGTATGTACAGCAGTCTAATCAAACATAATGCTTTCATTGTGTTATTTTGTGTTGGGGCCGGTCGACAAAAATGTGAATGCAAATACTGTTGGAAGATGTCTCAAAGTAAGTTTAACATTTTGGGATATATCTGTACTTGGAGTTGGATGAGAAGATTATACCACTCCCACTCCCATATCTGTACAACAAATATGAAGCTACAGCCAGGACCTCCCACCCCACCCCATAAAACCAGAACTTTGTACAAAGCTAGGCTAGCTGTTTCCCTCTGCTTCCAGTCTTTATGCTAAGCTAAGCTACATGCCTTGTGGTATTAGCTTTATATTTAGCGTACAGACATGTAAAATGGTATTGACCTTTTTATTAAACTCTTAATAAGAAAGCGAATAAGTGTATAACCCAAAATGTTGAACTAGTCCTTTAACAAACTACATTAAAATGCTTCATGGTAGAAGACAACCAATAAATCAGCATGGTCGGTATTATCGGTCAGTTTTAGCTTATCAGTATCAAGTATTAAGAAATTGTGATGCAGAAATGACAAATATATATATATGTTTGAAGTAATTTAGAAACAGTCAAACAGTAATAAGTTCATTTTTTAACTGTAAAATCTTCTATTCAGTGCAATTCATTGATACTGATCATCGTTAGAACAGTTTTAGTTATTTCATATGAGAGATTTCTCACTGGGTTATTTTTGTCACTGGGTTGAAATGATGTGGGTGCGGCTCAGTCAGAACAACGGCGCCACATACTTTCATGCACCAATCAGGATATAGGAACATTTGAATGTTTGAATCTGACGACAGTTGAGAGATTGTTTGTTTATGTTGCCAGGGCACCCATGCTGTCCTGATAGAGCAGATAAGAAGGGCTTTTGACTCCTAACATCCATTGTTGCTTATTTAGTCTTTAATATTTAATAAATTTAATAGATTTACATTTTGTTGTTCTGGCTCTTTCACAGTAAATAAACTTTAAAAGCATTTTGCTCACTAAAACAGCGTCACAATCCTGAGAATTAAGGTTTATGCTCTGCAGTTTGAACGTTTTCAGTTCGGCCTTAGTTGCAGGAGTAGCTAAATAAGCTCTGTTTTTTTTCTCAGATAGAGAACGGGAAGCTCGGCGACCATGAGCAGATCAGCACCATGGAGCACTTGCGTCTGCTGCTGCCCATGGTGCTGTCCATGGTTCGGACACGTGCTGATGCTTCTGGTCCCGGGGAGTGGCAAGAGGACTCTGGTCTGGGCTTGTACAGGGCTCCTGAGGAGGGAGTCAATATGGGCACTGGAGCTGCAGCCTCTGGACAGTCTGTGGATTTGGAAAAGAAGGTGAGTCTCAAATGAATTGGACGCTCTTTGTTGACCACTAACGTTTCTAAGTTTTGATTGAATATCTTAATGTATTCCTTTCTGTTTTTAAAGGTAAACGCTTTGGAAAACATTGTGTGTGTCCTGAACCGAGAGGTGGAGCGCAGTTCGATTACGTTGGAAGCTTTCTCGCATCAGCATCGTTTAGACCAGGAAAAAATCGAAAACCTCTCCAATAAAGTCCATCAGCTAGAGCGGACAGTGACCATGAAAGACTTGCAGCTGTCTGAAACGGAACAGCTGCTGCGAGAACTCCAATTCTGCACCTACGATGGAATATTTGTGTGGAAAATCTCTGACTTCTCACGCCGCAGACAGGACGCTGTGGCCGGTCGAACACCTGCGATGTTCTCCCCAGGTGAGAGGAAAGACCTAATCATGACGCAACATGTATTTCAAAGGTTCTTTGTATGTGCTGAAAGGTTATTTCTGACTTTTAGCGAGTTAAGATGATGTGGTATGTATGATCTAAACTTTTGGCATCTAGTCAAGGGAAACTCCACTTTGCTACACCCTTATTGTCCTTCAGGGAGCGTACATGTTACACCCCTCGCTGTTTTTAGGCTCCGTAACAGTCATGGTTCTTCTTTTTCTTCCTCGCAGCGTTTTACTCCAGCAAATATGGATACAAAATGTGCCTGAGACTGTATTTGAACGGCGATGGGACAGGCCGTGGAACACATCTTTCACTGTTCTTTGTTGTCATGAGGGGAAAGTGCGACGCGCTGCTCAAATGGCCATTCAGTCAGAAGGTATGAAGACTTGTAAACAATCTTTCCGCTCATGTTAACCAACAATAAATGGCACCAAACAAACTGATGTTCTTGTCTCCTTCTCTTTCCCCAAGGTGACCCTAATGCTCTTGGATCAGAACAACAGGGAGCACATTATTGATGCTTTCCGCCCTGATGTCACATCCACCTCCTTTCAGCAGCCAATCAGTGAGATGAACATCGCCAGTGGATGCCCGCTCTTTTGTCCGCTGGCGAAACTGGCTGGCAAAAGCCCATATCTGAGAGATGATACGATTTTCATCAAAGCCATTGTCGACCTCACAGGCTTATAGGGTGTGCACTGTGGAAGCTGCACCAAAGCACCAAAATACAAGAAGACGTAGTGATAATCAATAATTATAACTTATAATAATGATAGCAATATATATACATGATAATATTTATTATACATATCTACACTATACATCAAAATATCCTGCAGATGTTCTTGGGAGTGTCACATTGAGTGATATAGAAGGGTGTCTAAAATAACATAACATGGTGGATTTTTAATGGTTGGTGGTCATCCATCTTTAGTGAATAAATTAATCTGACTTATAAGAGCCAGTGGACAGCGGCGCTGCCATACCTCTGCTTTATATAAGTTTAGCCATTTCTGTTATTTTGTTAGAGTCTTGTATGTGCAGTACCTTGATCACATCTGCAGAAATGTAACGCTGTCAACAGTAGAGCTCTGAGTTTTACTAACATTAAGAGATGCGGAGTTAAATATGTCTCTCACGACATAAGAGGTCTTCAATCATCTGTCATCTTAATGTGACACCCTCTTGAAACGACTAAAGAACAAATATTTTTTAGCAAATATCTTTATATTTACATATATACACACACAGTGTATACTATAATAATTATAGTACTCCAGAGTTTACGTTGTGTGGTTCTTGACATCCATCTAAAACAGCACAAACTAATAAAACAGATGAATTATTAGATAAATAGATACTTTATTGATCCCGAAGGAATTTCAAGATTAGCAGTACTGCTGTATGTAAGCAGCTGTAAGCCTGTGCCTGTGCTTATATAGACCACCGATACGAGACTGGAGTTTAGTTTTTCACAAAGAATAGTAACTTACTACTGTTAACAAAGAAGAAGGAAAAAAAAAAAAAAAAAAACTTAACTTCCTGCTTAACTCAGTCCTACAAGTACCTAGAAACCCTGGCAACTGATAATCACTCTATATAGTAACCACCGCCGTATATTCCACTAATTATACATTATTTACAGTTGTGTTTTGTTTTAATAATAGTAACTTGGTGTAGCTTTTGATTAAAAGTGGATAATCCTATATATCGTAATCAAACAAAATTTTTGGCATGATATTTGCCAATTTATGTTGAAATGTATTGCCTTTGACCATTAACTGTGTTTCGTTCACCTTGATGAACCTTAACTGTGTGGGTTTTCATTGTAATAAAGAACGCTGCATATTCAATCAACTTTGAGTTTAGAGTTTTTGTACGTAAATCAAGAGGTTTTCATGTAGTCAGTCAACAGAAAATTAATTTTTCCCCAAGTGTAAGATGGAAACTGGTAGTCTGACACATTGTTTGTGGTGTTGTAGAAAAGTAGAGCAGTTTTGGCAGGTGGGAAATTAATAAGATTTTGTCTATCAACAGTAATAATAACCCTTTATATCTGCTACTTGGTATATCTGTTATGTCCATCACTGACAAATTTAAAAGAAAAGTTTATCAGACACTTTCTTTCTGTGCTAGAAAGAGTATTATTTTGAATTGGATCACAGAGGAAGCTTCATATAAGGCTCAGTGGCAAAGGGTTATATTTGAATATGGCGTGTTGGACTATTTGTCATGTAAACTGGCATGTTGGTTTGAATATTTCCACCTTTCTCACAAAAGGGTTTGTATCATAGCTCTAAATGCTCTGCCACAAAAGGGACACTCTTTATTCTACTTATTTATTTAAAATTTATTCTTTCTTGTATAGGATGTGACTCCTAAAGACTCCAAATGTTTGTTTGTTTGTTTGTTTGTTTTGTTATATGTTCTTGTTTTACCTGTTGAAAAACTAATAAACATATCTAAAAAAATAAATAAAAGAAAATGTATTATTATTTATATTATAATTATATTATCATAATATATAGTTATCTAATAAAACCCATATGGAGCAGGTCTAGACCGTATTATATTATTTATAATATTTATAATATTATTTACAGAGACCCAACAACTCCATCCATGAGTAACTTCCTTTAGGAGGCAGAACCCTTGGTCCATCAAATGAAGTCATTCAGAGATCACACTGCAGCCAATGGCTGGCATACACCATGCACCATCAGCGACCAATGAGCATATCGGACTTGTGTTATTTATTTTCAAGAGCAAATACCGAACATCTTCCAGTTCTGTCTTCTCAGTTTGAGGATTGGCTGCTTCCTTTTATCTAATGTGATAGAAAACTGTAAATCATTTTAAGAAATAAGATTATAGTAGTTATAGTATACAGGAGCTTTGCTAAAACTATTAACAGTTTATCTCAAACTGTTACAAGTACCACTGATGGTACTCGACCTTCCTGTAGCGATATTTGGAGGAATCTCTGAAATAACTTAAAAACAAACTACAGTTTGACAAATCAAACTAAGATATTGCTGCAATGTTATTTAACATAAGTTGAAATGTCTTGTTTCAACATAAGCCTGATATGTTGTCATCTTCATTCAAGTTCATGATAAGTTAGAAGCTAAAATGTGACTCCTGTGTGAACTGTCTGTAGTTGAACAGTGTCGGCCTATGCTGCTGAATTTTAACATCAAATAGTGGTACTTGTATGGACGACTGTTTCTGAGGTACTTGGTGTTACATGTTTAAGAAGCACTGATCTACACCACACGTAGACTGTGTTATCAAGCGAGGATCAGAGTGGGTTTAGATTAAAAATCCTGATACGTATCTTCTGATGTTCTCAAACAGTAAATGTGAATGTGAAAACTTTCCCCAGTGGGCCACCGTAGGCTCTTTTTATTTTTTATGTAGTCTTAACGATCTGATGTCTTTTTGGTTCTTTCTCCTGCGGTGAAGGTGTAACAACCCGATTCAATCGATCACCTGCATGAACAGAAACTGTTTGCACAACCTGAAAGTATGACACACTCAACTGTTGCCACAAAACAGTTTGTCAGTTTATGCATCGACCCGGTTATTGGTGATGAGCTGTTGAGGTGACCGCAGACATGATTCAGCAAATGTGATATCTTGTGTCTCGGCCTCGGAAACTTCAAAACTAGAATTAAAAAGATGTTATTGGTTGTATAATGGGAAATGTAGGATCCATTATTGTTGAATTTTGACTTTAGGGACTCAAAGTCAGGATGTTTTTTGTTTTTTTTAAATAGATCTCTTGTAAGTCACCCAATTTTATGGGAAAGGAATACTAAATTACAGAAGAAGAAACACAAACAGGTCGAGTCAAAGCGCCGCTGCTGTCAATTAACATAATTCTACCTCAGATTCACAGAAAATTTTTATTCTTACCCTTTCACACACACACACACACACACACATGCCTCATGACCTGCATGACATAATATACTGTGTCCAAGTTCAAGTCATCCTGACCTAGCAAGTAATGACGATAACTGCAAAGTCATAGTCATTATGTCCAAGTCCCAAGCTTAGTCACAGTTCCTTGTGTACCACCCACATAGATTTGCTGTGTTTAGATGTCACTAAGAGTCTACAGGCACACCTCTGTGAAGGTGAAGCTTTGAGCTAACATGTTCAGCAGGTATAATGTGTACTATGCTCTATATATTAGATAAATGTGTCAGCATTTGCTAACAGTACTGAATCAGATGGGAGTGTATTTGTTCATAAACCAAAGTTTTGTCCAGGCTGAAATATTTCATACTGAATGGCTAACGATTTGGTTCCCCAGAGGATGAACCCTAGTGACTGTGGTGATTCCCTGTCTTCCTTTAGTCCTACTGAGGTTGACATTTATGTTTTTTGTGAAATTTCTCAACAGTTATTGGATGGAAATCCCCTGAAACTACAAACATGTTCATGTTCCCCTCAGGATGAATTACTTTGGTGATTCCCTTCATACTTTATCAGCCGTACTTTGTATTCAGTCCAAATGTTAGCATACTAACAAGCTAAACTTGTTAAACATTATACTTGTTGCCATGTTAGAATTTACAGCCTTGCAGATCTGCTAGCAAGGCTAGACTCTTCATCTTAGTCTTACAAACTAAGTCATTTCAAAACCTGAGTAAACTCCAAACTACGTGCATAGCTTGACACTTCAGATTCCAGTGAATTAACCTTTTAAAAGTGATAACCCTGACTTTACCACTGCAACCATTTTGACATTTTAGCTCAAGACCCAGAACACAAAAACCACATAAAACGTATTTCAAGAAAATGAAACATTCTGATTAAAAGCAAATGATGTGATGATCTGGGTTAGTCTTGTGTTAGCCACAAACCACAACCTCATTACCTTTCTAACAAGGTAGGCTACTGCAGCGGTACTGTTGTACTGTATGTTATCATGAAGCAGAAACAATGGAAAATCCCTACTAGAGGGAGAGTACTTATCAGTTTCAGTCTAAACAATGACTGAAATCATTTTTTTACAAAGCCCATTCTTTCTCTGTCCTGTGGACATTTCGATTACACATGAATCATGAGTGTGTGAAGTCTGATATAAGATAACTCCCTAAAATAACCAGCAAAACTACTCAATACTTTCAAAGCAGGTTTCATGATGCTCCTCAAGGATGGAGTTTCTTCATTTATATGGGACCACTATGAAACCTTGGTCACACGATAACAGATTATAAATATAAAAGGGGGAAATCATTACACCTGTCTCTGTTCAAGGATGTTTTTTTAATTTAGGTGAGGAAGACCCAGATGAAAGATCCAGATGAAAAGCTCCAGAAAAAGTTTGAGCTAAATTCTTGAATTGTAATCCCTGCAATGATTTCTTACATTTTCCCATAGCGCTATCATCAGCAACTATTTTGATAATCGATTAAATGTTCAATGTTTAATTAAGATAGTAAAGCTCATGAAGATATCCCCACCAAAAAAGCTTTTTCACAACTTTCAACCTAATCTTAACCTCTATGAAACCATGGCAACATGATATATATACACATACATATACATATATATATATATATATATATATATATATATATATATATATATATATATATACTAAAGTGCCAATCAAGTGTTTGTTTTCTTATATATATACATATATATATATATATACATATATATATATATATATATATACATATATATATATATATACATATATATATATATACATATATATATACATACATACATACATAAATATATACATATATATATATACACATACATATATACATATACATATATATATATATATATATATATATATATATACATATATATATATATATATATACATATATATATATATATATACATATATATATATACATATACATATATATATATATATATACATACACATATATATATATATACATATATATATATATACATATATATATATATATATATATAAATATATATATCCATATATATATACACACATACATATATATATACATACATATATATATATATATATATATATATATATATATACATATACATATACATATACATATATATATATATATACATATATATATATATACATATACATACATACATCCCTGTTCAATAAGTATGTGTGTTTGGATTTATGCCTACTGGCTGGACAAAAATGTATTTTTTTCTATTTATTCAGAAAATAATCTGCAGATGAACTGATATTGAAAATGATCTTTAGTGGCAACCATGCTTACTTTGGTGTATGACCAAGTAACTGCAGACCTACAGTAATGACATGACTATCATCCTCAACTAGGCTTTGTGTTAATTACTAAATGCTAATCTAAGATGATGAACATGGTAAACTGTGCCTGCTAAACAATAATACCACCGTATCTACAGCCTCAGAAAAGGCTCCAACCATCACCAGTATCTACAATAGAGTTACTATAAAATGTATTTATTGAGGAAAGCCGATATTAACCTTGTTGTCTTACATCATTACCTGTCTCGACCCTTTCAAACCAATGTAACGAGAAAACTCTTGCCAGCTCTCTGATTCTTTGACTGTTTTTCTGAAAGCTTTAGGACAAGGTTTATTAGCAAAAAAAAAAAAAAAAAGAAAGAAATCTGATCTGACACTTTTCCAAACTTCTGGCCTTTCGGGGCATGCTCTTTTTTTTTTTTATTTCAGGGGAGTATGAAAAGAACATTAGAGGACAGAAAACATGATGGAAAAGACGGAACAGTTAAGAAAGTTGACAAAGGGAACCGAGGAGAAAGTTCAATACTTATCACACACATATTTCAAAAGGTTTTTCTGTGAAAACATGACATGCAAACGCAACCAGACAACCCCAAATCATAATTAATTAAACAGCTTTATAATCAGTCACAAACATCTCCAGCAGAGAAACATAAATAGATCTACCAGGTAAAGTACCTTAAGCTTATGCTGGTTAAACAGCCACTAAAGTGCCAATCAAGTGTTTGTTTTCTTAAGTATTACTTTTTGTTTTGTTTTTGTCAATCTTTGAGTGATAAAACAGAAGTATCTTGACGAGGAGTACATGGAAAGTAAAGGGGTAACCCATGTACACACACACACACACACACACACATCTAAAGACAAACACTGATCAGCACAGATCAGGTTTGAGCGGCAGGAGGTTTCCTTTACTTTTTCTACTGATCTCTTTTCACCGTCCTCAGCACGTGTTCATGACTCATTCTATGTCTACTTTCAAGTTATCGTGCACTGTTAGTTATTCTAAATTTTGGCCAAGATATCCTACAGTGCCTTTAATGTGTGCTATACACATATATCTAGTGGGTGACTTCTGTGACTTGAAATTTTCTTAATTGTTCTTGTTCAAATTAAACACTGTTTAAGACAGCGGTGTACAATGTGTACAATCTTTAATAAAATCACTAATTTACTGCATGTGTTAAATGAATTTTGTGTATTTAAAAACAAAATTAAAGTTCCCATTGTTCAAACCATGGAGCATGTATCCTGAAGGGCTTTTTAAATATGTAATGTAACATTGCTTGTTCTTGTGTGTTTGATGTTGTGTTTGAAATGTTAGGGGACGGTGAGAGAGTATTTCTATTTTAAGAGTCATGACTAACTAACATAGGACTAAAATGACCAACAGTACCCTTATACACTGACCGGTACACTTTAATCCAGCACAACATCTGTAGCATAAATTCTACTTTTACGAAGCTTATAATTTTCAAATTTTTGCTGACACTGTCAAAGAGGTATTCATTTAGCTATTATGTTTAGTGTCGAGGTCGTAGTTTTCAGTAGTGTTAAACGGGACTGCATTATATTGAGAGGTGTTTCTAATATTTTGACCATTTACATACATGAAAGGGCCACAATATTGGGAACTGTTCAATATAATGCATATATATCCAATAATAAGAAAGGACATTTATGAAATAATTCTCAGTTACACTCTGTTGCACTTTGCCTCTGATGAACAGGACGAGACAGCCGTGATCGTGTGTCGTCATACATACACCTCAGGTCCAAGAGTCCTGCATCTGACCCGTTCAGACGTTACAGATGAAAACAGACAAAGAACATCTCTTGGGGGAACATGTTTGCGCGTCTGTCTTGTGCATTCAGGTGTCACCTCTACACTTTCTCTTTTCTTGTGTTTCATATCACTCCTGTCAACAGCACAACAGTTTGTGGTGATTTCATTTGCTGGTGCAACAGCGCTCTCTTGTGTCAGAACATCACATCCCGTCACTGCTGTGTTGTCACAGCACAGCAAGCTCAAGCAAAACCACTCACTGTAACCACACTGTACATATACATGGAGTGTATATATATACAGTATATTCACACCACAGAGGAAAAAGATCAAACTTTCCTCTCCCCGCTCCCTCCCACTGCAAGTGCTTCCCAACGTGACTCATGGTTTTCCATTGACACTGCTGCCAGACGTTGAGTACTTGTTGCGGCTCAGCCAGGAGGACAGGAGGTTGCGGGGCCTCGGCGGTCCAGAGGGGGCCTGCGCCAGACGGACCATGCGCGGTGAGCGCCACACCTTAATGGTAGAGTCATCGCTGGCAGACAGCAGCAGCTCCTGGTCAGCAGAGCTGAATGCCACTGAGTTCACCACGTCGTCGTGTGCCAGACGCGCCAGGCAGATGTTGTAGTGACGGTCCCAGATGTAGCCGTGTTTGTCCTCTGCTCCACTACAGGTAAGGTGGAGAGATAAGTCAGTGAAGGCTTCACAGTGAAATCATTTCAACACTGTTGTCAAAGCATTTGCTTCAGTCTGTTATTACCCGGGCTCTAATCTGTTGATTATTTTCTGCAATAATAATGATAATTTCATAATAATGCCCATCACAAGGTCCCAGAAGCTCTTCAAATTGCTTGTTTTGTCTGACCAACAGTCTCTTTACTACCAAGTGAGACAAACCCTCAGATATCTAACGCATGAAGTACATCATAAATAACTCAAACATTCAACGCATCACCTAATTTACATAATTTACATATAACTACGTATATCTTTAGGCCTATTCCTATTAATAAAATCTAATTAAACATACTGTAGATCAGGTGTGTCAAACTCATTTTAGTTCAGGAGCCACATAAAGCCCAATAACAAGGGGCTGTCAATTTGGGGTACCCCGGCAAGAGATACTGATAAAATGTGTCCAAGCTAACACAAAGGCAAATTTGTCTTTCAAATCTGAATGATTGTACAAATATGTTTGCTTTTTTATTATTCGTTATGACTGCACTCACTTATATACAAACAAAATACAATACTTTAATACCTTTTTGTACATGACCAGTTAATGACAAAATGTAGGCAAATTGTGAGGGTGTCAGGTGTGAAAGCTGCATCTATTCTTGGAAAAAAAAAAAAGTCAGTCACCCACCTTGCAACAAAGTCCCTGCTGACATCGAGGAAGATAAAGAAGCACTCATCGTTAGGCGTGAAGGCTCGGTGAGCGCGCAGGCTCCTTCTTTCCTCCCTCAGGTTCTTCAGGTCGATCACATGGAGGTCTATCTCCTCCGCGATGGGAGGAGGACACTTAGGGTCAGAGATCACACACCCGGCTGGCCAAGCCCGGCTATTCACATAAAGGTACCTGATCCATGAACGGAAAGGAGCACATTTAGAGTCCTGATGGCATATGTAATCTAAAAAGTTGTTATATATGTTGCGCTGGCACTAGACACAAGGTCTATGCACACATTTATGTGGACACATCATTTACTCACCTGTGGTCTGGCGAAAGGCCCATACCGATGATGTGTCCATGGATATCAATGACGTGGTCCAGGGAATCAAAAAACTCATCTGAACTTCGCTCTTTCCCAAGTACAGGCCCAGAAGTGGTCATCTGGTCCGGCTTGATACGCTTAATACCTTAAAAAAGACCACATGAGGTGATACGTCTGATGGTATTGTGTGTAATTATTCTGATCTTTCTTGGATGTATCTGCATGCTTTGGGAGCACTCTTACCTATCTGGTGAGGGGAGTATGTAAGGCTGCCGGTGGTGAAGAGTAAATAAGTTTTGTCTTCTCCGTCGCTGCTCTCAGAGGGCTCGATTAGGCTGGACTCAGGGGGCTTCGTGTGGGCTCTGCCCATCATCTTAGCCACGTGGGTCTCGATCGCCAGCTCCCTGGCCCCTACATTTTTACATTTCTGACAGGACGGAACAAAAGAACAAATAAGAGGCAGAATGACCAATGTGATTTTTTTAAATGGATGCAAATGTCAATACTCACCTGCATAACATGCTCCAGGCCTGAGATGGTGGGCTGAGAATGGAGGCTGTGACACCTCGCTCCCTTCTGGAGCTGCTCGTACTCCTCTTCCGCCTCTTCTTCCTCCTCACTGCCGGAGGTTCCCAGGTCAAAGAGGAGGGGCTGGTGGTGCTGGTCCTGCTGCTGCCCCTTCTGCCTTCGAGCCTGAGACTGAGCCTCGTAGTCCAGCAGTAAGTCCGGGTTGTCGTGACGACGGCAGTGGGCCACCATCACTGTGCGGATGGTACTGGCATTAATGTTCTGGATCTTGAAAAGGCGCTTGACCACGTTGACGTTCTCTGATTCAACATCCTGTCGGAGAAAAGAACAGGATGAGGTGGAGCCTTGGTACAGGAGGCGCATATTCTACTCCGGTGAGCTACCGTACGATGTGTATTGTTATTTTTGTTTTTACCTGGAAGGCTTTATTGAGCCAGAGCACAGAGCAGGACGTCATGTTGCCTATCCAGTGCAGGTTCCCCGAGATCAGGTGAGTCTCGTTCAGCCAGCAGCCAAACACATCGTACGGCTTGTTCCTCACACGCGACAACAGCGTGTAATTTTCTGTAGTGTGTGAAGACATTTTCATGGAAATAACTCACAAATCTAAAGCCCCCAAAATGTTTACACAGTTGTAAATTAACAGCTTCAACATAAACTAAACATTATAACCATCATGATTTACTGCAGGTGGACCTAGGTGTGCCTAATAAGCTGGCAACTGGAGTGTAAAACAGCTGAGACTTTGAGCATAAAGATGATTTAAGGGTTTGCTTTCCTCTTTAAAAGAAACAAAAGAAATGCATCTTCTTCCACGAATTTCAACCTACAACAGGCCTTCTTCACACATACCTGTTATTTGTGTTCTCAAAAGGAAATCACACAATCTGCCCACATCTTAGTGTGTGGGAGGAAAGACTAGACTAAACTAGACAAGAATAGATCATTGTGAAAACTAAAATTATCTTCAAGCCACAGTAGCAGGAAATTATGAGAGACAAATGTTTTGTGGGGGTTTCTGGGGATTTTGTTTTTGTTCTTACCCAGACTGATGACGGCGATTTCCCCAGATGATGAATGGTGTGGGCCGAGGTAGACGCCAGACACGAGCAGCAGGGTGTCGTCAGCATTGAACTGTGAGAACTGGGTATAGCCCCAGTTGAACTGCCGCATGCTGGAGCTGTGCACCAGCGAGATATTACCGTCTGGCCGCTCTGTGTCCCATAGCTGCATACAAGAAGCGAGAAGACATGTTTTGGAGAGAAGTGAGTGGATGTTAAGGAGGATGTGAGTTACTGGTGGTGGTGGTGACACATTTCAGGGATAAGAGAAGAAAGTTATCTGAACAACGTGAAAAAATAACTATAATACTAATAATAATTAAAAAAGATTTCTGGCTTGAGACTTTTGTTTCCATGTTTCTTGTCAAGATCTACCGATCAGTAACGAATAAGATTACACAGAGATGCAAACAAGAGGGCTTAAAACTCACCAAGATTTATGAGAATTGCTTCTAGAACTTTTTGTCCAAAAGTTTATCCTGTCAACTATGTTTTGTCTCGTTTTAGAGTAAATATGCAGTCTGTTATCGTCTCAAGGCAAAATGAGAGTTGAAACCATGATCCGCATTCATGTGATTGGCTGAATAGTTGTCACGTGATTGTAGTTCAATGAGGCCGGTGTGTCCCAGAAAGCACTGGGGTAACAGGTTCATGACCATACATGTCATTTTATGTGCGTTCCGTCGTTGTTGCTGATGTTATACGTACATGAAAACGATGTCACCTTTAAAACGCTGAATTAATTACAGTTAATCGTCAAGTTTTACTGATCAAATGTCAAATTAAAATGACACAGCCATATGTTCTGGCTCATCTTTTAACAGTCAGAATCGAGTTCTTTTTTTCTGACAGTATCTCAAACTAAATGTGTCCATTCTTTTATTTTATTGTATATATTATTATGTAAAGGTAACTCTTCAGTGTAGATTTTACATAATTACATCAACATATCATAATGATTTCTCAATAACCTGCTTGTCCTCATCTAAACTCATAATAACATTTATTATAACTCAAGAAAACAACTCATTTGTATCTAAGAATTAGGTCTGCAAATGCCTGTGGTTCATCCTAAAAGCACAACAAGCAAGCACCAACATTCAAAACCGGAAATACAATTGAAATAAGATTTAACATCCTAATGAAGCCCCTAAAAGTGCTTAAAACCTGGATAGTTAATAAGAACACAGAAAGTGTAAAAAAAGATGATCACATCACGAGAGAGTCTCTTAAAACTCTTTAAACACACACGACTCCACTATGAGTTCACCTGTTGAACCCACGTGTGTAAACTAGAGAAAAGAAAAGCCCTACAGTTAGGTACGTACAAAACGCTGAACACAATCATTGGCCACGCTGGCACAAAGAAAATAAGATGAAGGTCTGATGAAGGATGAATCTCAGTAATCTTTTTAATCCCTACCTTAACAGTGCAGTCTTTGGAGCAGGAGGAGAACCGGTGACCCCTGTGAGAAAAGGCCAGGTGGAGGACTTGGTCACTGTGCTCTCTCAGCGTCTGAACCTCCACACATGGGATACAGTCAAACAGACGTCTGAACTCCCTGTACCACGACACGGCCGCTGCACAAAGGTAGATCAGGAGTTATTTAAAGCTGCATCTGGTCTATACACAAAGCTGTTATCTGTGTGTTTTATGCAATAAATATATATTTTATACCTGGGTGTCGGGGTACAGAGCGTGGTATACGATAGTAGCTGTAGAACAGCTCCCTCCAAAGGAACTCATCTCTGGAGACAGCCAGCCACTGTCTGCAGGTCAGACCAGCTCTCAGCACGGCTTCATGGGGCAGATGCAGGAAGATCTCCAACACCAGGCTGTCCGGCAGAACTCGGCCACACTCCATCCTAACATCCTGTGTAACACACACACACACAGACACAGACACCAGGCTAAAAATTACTTTTTAAAGGCAACAATTGCCTCGGTCTCAGACAAAAGAGGACTGGATTTAGTTTATGACCGATCAAGATCACAGCTTCAGGGATATATTTGTTAATTGTCTGGGAGGAGATATCAGCCAAATCTTCTGGAATAAAATTTGGCTTCCTAAACCACAAAGAGTTTATCTGCAAAACAGCGTCCGAAAGAACACACAAGCAGTCTGTAAATACTGCAGGGCGATGCTTAATGAGGTGACTTAATGTAGCAACCACGCCTACAGAGTAGGCTAAGCAGGCTATACTGTCTGGTCTTGGTCTTAACTCAGTCTCAAACCCTCAGTCTTGGTCTTGGTCTTGGTTTAGTACAACACTGCCTCCAAATACCACTACAGGATGGTTTCATGCCTTAGTTTGAGAACATATATGACTGCAAATCCTCACATTTGAGCAGCTGAAAAACTGAGTGACACAGTAAATTAATTTTTTAAATATCTGGATTTAATAGTCCAAATATAAAGATAGATACTACATAAAAAAGGATACACTATAACTTAGAGGAAACCGGTCATACTGGTTTTCCCTGTGCAGCCATAAATAACTGGAGGCCTCACCTTTACTGGGACTAAGTTGAGCCAAACAGCTGAGAGCTGATCTACTGGTGTGTGTTACAATGCGCACGCAGCACTCCTGCTGTCAGAGCAGCTCATTTAAGCTAACATCAATATGTCTGTTATGTACAAGCGCTTCATTGTGGATACTAACATCTTCCTCTGAGTTGTCAATGAAAAGAGCTGTGTGATGGAGGGATTTAGAGCCATGTTAGCGTGGCATTCCCTCTATTTACAAGCTGACACTACCGTATAGCATAAGAAATTTCATGTGCGCTACATTTACAAATACGCACCCGTATCTAGCTCGTGAGTAAATGCATGCAGCGCTTCTTTGATAAACGTCGTGTGAAGATGACCTAACACGGACATTTTTGTCGCCGGTGTTGCGGTTTAATGAGTGACCATGTTAACTGGCGACCGTCTGTGTTTGTCGTACTTACGACAGCTGTTGAAACAGGAAGGTAATACGCAACTGTCAAACAAGACACGAGTCACTTTGTATATTTTGATACTGTAACGTTGGTATATAAAAAATAAATAAATAAAAAGGCATTCGCGACGACAGTTATGCATCTTCCTGTTTTCAACGGCTGTCGTAACTACGACAACCACGGACGCATTCGGCAGCCGGTCGCCAGTTAACACGGTCACTCGTTAGACCAGGACACCTGTCAAACTCAAAACAAGTTGCTGTGTTTACACCTGAAAACAGGCTGTCTAGCATCCACACTGACCTACGACACATTAACTAGCTAAATGTCTGTCAACTGACATACATGTGTGCATGTTTGTCAAACAAAATCAGCCAGTTTACAGCTACGCTAACTAGATGTCTGTCAAGCTAACGTTAAGCTAGCTATCTAGTTAACAAGGCAGCTAGCCGTTAGCTGACATTTGTTTTCAACTTCTAGCCTGACGACGTTTATTTCCGACGACAAGCGGCTGCTTTTATGAATAAACGCTTTTGTTGAATGTGTCAATCGTCTCGGCTCAGTACAAAGTTGTTGACATAAACTGTGACCCACCTGCTGGATCAAAGTATGTTGCAGAGAAAAACCAAGCGGCTAGCTGCTAGCGTTGACGGCTAGCTGCAGAAAAATGACAACAATCCAGCAGACTCTACTAACAGATAAACAATGTCATCGTCCGGCAAAGCCAACTCAATCGACGCCTATTTACAGACGCTTAATTATGACTAAAATATCACTTTATTTTTCTTTCTTGAAGGCTGAGGTTATTCTATATTATTTTCTAGATCTTTATTAAAGAAAATTTTATTTTAGCACAGAGAGACGCTAAAAAGTCCATGAATGCATTTAATTTAATACATATAGACATATAATATTTATTTATTTATATATAATGAATAAATTAAACACCTGCAGCGAAATTGAACCCGTGCTAGGATTTTTACAAATAGTATAAAAAAGTAAAAATAAATAGAACCACAAATATAAATAAAAACTATATACAATTAAATTAGGCTGTAGACAACGAATGAATGACATCTCAGCATAACAAACACTAGAGATATGATGGCAAAGATATTCCATCTTTGCCATATTTTGATTGGACCTTTAACTTGTGTTAATGTTAATGCATGTAAATGTTATCTTGTGTTTTTTTTTAAATTATTTGTTACAAAAATGTGTGAGATGTCCTTGTTAGGTCAAGTTCCTTGTGATTCCTATAGTCCAAAAGTAGAAAGGGAGCCTTCAGCTATCAAGCTCCTCTTCTGTGGATCCAGCTCCCAGTCAGGCAGACACACTCAGGGTTAAGACGTTCCTTTTTTGATAGAGCTTAGTTAGATCTGGCTCAGGTGAGTCCTGAACCATCCCTTAGTTATGCTACTATCGGCTTAGACTTCTGAGGGACTCTCAGTGTGGAGTGACGTCAGAGTGAGCATCTCTCTGAGGAGTCTGTAACTTAGAAACGCTGGCGTGGAGTGTCAGTTCACACACATGATTATCACACCTAACAACACTGGAAGAGACGAGCTAGACTTCAAGTTGAACTCGTAAAGAAAACATTAAAGTGGAACCATGCTCTGACTGCTATTCTCTGGTAAGTAATAAAACTTTCTGAGACGCATATTTTAGCCAGTTTTTAAACAGACTTGAAACTTTATGGCAGAAAAGTGATGTTATTGTGAATAATTACATATATTTTCACCATAGACCGCCTTATTAATTTCACTCTGTTGAAGTGTTTAATGAAATAAGTCATGACAATACACTGTACAGTAGGAGTGTGTGTAGTATAGAGCCTGTTAAACCCGATAGGGGTGGGATCAAGTTACCTGTCACAACATTAACTCAGCGGAAAAAAGACTTGTCTGATACTACAAACATAAAATGTCTCCTCCACTTTGTCTTCCCTCAGGACTGCGATATGTTGCTGAGCGGATAGCTTCTTGCTGTGGCTCCTCAGAGAAGCGCAGCACAGCAACAGGATGCTTTTTCCAGTGTAACGGTGCTGATTATTTTAGTGAAACTGTACCAATTTGAAATAATGATGCATGCAGCTCTGTGATAAGTGAACTTCTTTGTTTTCTCACTGTGCAGGACAGAAAGTGTGGACAGTCTCCTGTGATGAGACAACAAAGAGTAAAGATCCATCCTAAGTGGACAGAAGAGATGCCCACATTTCCCCATCATCTTATTTATCTCTGAACCTGCAGCATGTTGACGTATAGTTGATTGGTACTTGTTATAATGATGACTTGTCCGAAAACTTCTTGTAGGGAAGCTGGATAATGTCTGACAGCCGACAAGTGACTCACAATCTACTGTATGTAACAATACAATAACATGGTTGTTAAGACCACGTCACTGTGTCATTAAAGTGTCCTTACACCGTTTCTCCAGAAGAGGCCCAACTTCTTTCTTCAGACTCTCTTTTCCTGAGTGTGTGGCGTCATCATGTGGAAGAAAAAACAACTGCAGGAGACACTTACCTCTGAAGACAGACAGAAAAACTGGTTCACAAATGACTAAAATGAAACAAAATGAGATAATTCAAATACACATTATAGCCTTTCACAAGATAGTGCACTTGAAGTGTGTAAAGTAAAGTGCTTGTTGGTTTCTTTATTTATTAACCATGACTTGCTACTTTTATGTGCATGAAACCGTTTTAATGAAAATGGAATAGGATCAAATACAAGATCAATTTTACTCTCCACAGAGGTGAACTGTCTTTGGCATCTGGCAGCACTTTAAAACATGAAAACAGACACAAGTAATCCATCCATTCTGTAACCACTTACTGTACAGGGTCGCAGGGGGTTGTGGAGTCTATCCCAACTGACTTAGGACAAAAGGGCAAGTCGCCAGCTCATCACAGGGCACATAGATACAAACAACCACTCACACCTCTGGGAAATTTAGACTCACTGCAGTTTAGACTGCATGTCTTTGGACTGTGGGAGGAAGCTGGAGTACGTGGAGAACATACACACAGGACAGTCCCAACAACAAACCTTCTTACTGTGAGGCTACTCTAAGTAGTACAATACGAAAAATTAAGAAAAGCTTTTTATATACAGAGGCCTTGACAAGTTGCCAGTCTATAGCAACACACACAAACAGAAAAACACATTCACAGACTGTTGAGGGGGTAACCAGAGCAAACAGAGGAAATCATTGCAGACACAACAAGAACAAACTAACATCTCAGTCTTCAAACTGTACCTGCTGCAAGGCTCCACACCACTGAACCTATGTGCTGCTTACCTGTCCAGTCCCTTTACGCTGCCACTTGCCTAATGTCCACTGGGATACTGAGTCACCAGTCCATGTGATGCTGCACAGGGAAGGCAGGTAAAGCATCATCAACAACCGTTTCTCTAAACTTACAGTCTAAGTCAGGTCTGACACGACCCACAGAAACAATGAATCTAGAAAATAACGCACAAAACTTTGTTCTGTAAAAGGCTTTCACTACATTTTGGTATCTTCTGTAAGCAAAATCCATCACAGCTCCAACTCCCTCATGATGCTGACTAAAAACATTATAAATCTAACTTGTGTTTTGATTCCATTGAACAAATCATAGCCAACACCCTGATATGACCAACAAAAACAGACAAACATGTTACTTAGTCATGTTTTTTCTTAATTACAAAAAAGTGAGGTTTGCTATTTTTTATTTACAACTCAATTTGTACTTCGTTTACAGTTAAATAAACTAGACTCGATTATCAGGTTGAATCTGAGCTGAAAAGCTGTCCATCTCAGTCTTTCTTCTGGACATATTATGAATTATTATAACAGATTATAATGTGTGTAGTCTTTTAGCAAAGGCAGAAAGCGGAGGATGAAATTCACCACACTGAGCAGCTCATAAATCATATGTAGAAAGAGCCAGTTGCTGACGTGTTCCTACAATAATGACCATCATATGTAATATCATATCATATTTATTTAGAATAGAAGAAAGCACAAATGTATTTACATTCACATGTACAGTAGCATACAATACAATTTTACAATTACACAATAGTATAGTATCCAGTCTGTGCAAGGTTAAAGTGACAGTTTCAATTTACAGTGTGGAACGATGCAGCTGAACAATGTACACTGGTGGCCACGTCCCTTATTTTCCTACTTACTGTACAAATCTCTGACTGAAATTATTATTTGTCAGGTCTTGAGGTGTTTTTCCTTCCAAAATACAGACAATCATTTAAATCTGCTGGATTTTTGATGACATGATAACCAAAGAAACAAACAATACAAATAAGGCAACACATTTAAATGTCTTTGTGGGATGTTTCACTATCACATCAACTCATTTGTTTCCTTAATGAGGGCCTGTCTCATCAGGATCTCCTTTCCTTTCTACACAGCTAGAATCTAAAGTGCAACGTTGTTCTCCACCGGGCCCGTTTGCGGCGCGTTGCGTGAGCGTAGCGTATTTAGTCCGTCCTGCACGCGACCTCAACCCCCACCGGGAGAGTTTCAGAAGCGAGCGTTTAGCCCGCCAGACTTTGGGGTATTTTATTTTGAAAATCCACCGGATTCTCTTTGCTTTTTCTGTGTCTGGCTTCCGCCCGCTTGAGGTGGTCTGTGTTAAAAGCGTCAAAGTAGAACAGACGCGTAATTCACGAGTAGCCGAGCCTGACACGGACGACTACGGAGCCGGTGGGGTTTGATACATTGACTAGAATGGCCGCGTATTACTCGCGATGACGCGACGCTCACGCAACGCGGTGGATTTTGAGGGTGACTGTCCCTCCGTGTTTCTGTCATCATAGCACCATTGTGGGGATGTGGTGCACCAGGGGCATCTGGTGCTGGTGGGACATGGCCGTCATCTGTGGTGGAGGTGGGGACACTTGGGATGACACGTCGGCGGCGTGCGCTACCGGTTTGTGCCGTGCGCTCTTCTGGTGCGCCCTGAGGCCCGCCAGCTGCGAGTATGCGCTCTGACAGACATGACACTTGTAGGGCCGCTCGCCGGTGTGCAGGCGGACATGATTTCGGAGCGTGGACGACTGGCTGAAGCGGCGGTTGCAGAAGCGACAGACGAAGGGCTTGTCCAGAGTGTGGATGCGCATGTGGGATCGCAGGTTGCTGCGGGAGTTGAAGCCGCGGTGGCAAATGACGCAGCGCATCCGACCGGCTGTGATGGAGGACGGAGGAGAGCAAGAGGAAGGGCCTTCACAGGAGTGGGGCTCTTCTGTTAGAGGAAACAAAAAAAAGAGGGGGGTGGTCAAATATTGCTGTTTGTCTTCTGCCTGGAGGTTTATCTGCAAATGGTTTAAAACTCCAACCACCCACATACAATGAAAACAGGCTGTAACAGCCCTGATAATTGATCTGTAAAATTACTCACCATTCCTGCTTTTCTTCTGCTGCTCCTCATCTGTTCCTGGAACTCCAGGGATTCCCAGGAATGTGTTGTGAGTGTTTCCATACCAGACTAGAAGCTCCTGGTCTGGCGGGATGGTCTGAGGAAGGAAGAAGAGCAAAGGTCAGCTAACTGAACAACTCTGTGACTGGTGCAACCTGACAACCAATTTAGCTGAATTACAGATTCCATATTCTGGTTTTTGACCAGAAGGCGGCGCTGTTCTAAAGAACATTTACATTCTTAGTGGTCCTCAGTAAAACTCATAAAGCCACCGAAGGCCCAAACATGTATTCAGTTAATTCTCACCTCCACCGCCTTGTAGAAGATGCTGCTGCCGATCTGCACCACCTCCAGGTTCTGCTCCTGCTCATTCCGGGCGCACTTTATGTAAGTCATCCAGCTGCGCTGGTCCTCCTGGCTGGCATCGATGAAGTAGCGCACCGTGCCGTCTTCATTGAACACCTGAGCGCACAGAAACAACGTCAGACAGTGACTCAGGTGGTCTCTGGATCACAGGTTCCACATGGGCTTCACATATATCATAATCATCAGGATTTTTAGAGGGAACTCACCTCCCACATGAGGTTGTTATTCTTGAGCAGGTCCACGTGTTCAGGGGACAGGACTCTCCCAGTGAAAGGGCCCATCTCGGTTCCTGCTTTGATCCAAGTCTTTGAGAAGATCCCCAAACCTTCTCCAGGGATCGAGCTTTGGGCGATGATCACTTCACTGGGCAGCACCAGACTGGACAACTTCTGCACCTCTGCGAATAGAAAAGAAGAAGAGATGTGAGATCAAAGGGCCTGCGCAAATATAGATATTAGAAACAGAGAGTGTGCATCTAAAATAGATTTATAAAAATGTGCGTAAAAGTCCGTAAAAAAAGCGCCTCATGAAACCAGATTGTTGGAAAAGTCCAGAAAGCAGCAAATGAACTGGATCTTATTTTAGTCACGAAATATTAAGCTACACCTTATCCTCCGTTTAATTCGATTATCTGGTTGAATTGAAAGTTTTTGTTGTGCAGAGAAACCCCCCTCGGAAAGCATTTTCATCCGCATCAAAAAGGGGAAAAAGAAAAAAAAAACTTGCGCTTCTTTAATGTCAAAATCAAAGATTTTTTTTTTTTTTTTTTTTTGAGGCTGTGGAAAAAAAAGCCCGACCGAATGGGGGTTAAATGGTCCTCTATTGCTCAGGGTCCAGCAATTTGTCATGCTTCAGATGTGATATTCATTAAAGTTTACTGGAAAAGAAACGGCTAATTCCAAATTCATTATCCTTTTAAGAACTTTGTAGCAATAAATTTGCGCTGAATGAAACGAGGACTTGTTTAAAAGACTCAGGAATTTCTGCAACAAAAAAATGGAAAGGCGATTAGATGGTTGACATGCAATGAATAGCATTAGATTTAGCCTTCACGGTGCATTATGCGAGGAACAGCAAATCTTTTAAGGAGAAAGAAAGAGAAAAGCTCCGGAGCCCCATAGCTGCCAAGAGAGGAAAAGAGACTGTCCGGAGATTGATGAATGCGGGATAAAAACCCGGGACATCTCAAAGAAAGGAAACCTTTCTCTCCTCGAGGTTTAAGTGGAAACTTTCCCAGGTCAAGCACAAAGTTAACCAAATGAATTTAATGCCCTGCGTCCTTCAATCAGCGGCAGTTACACGCCTAACAAGCCTCCAAACGCGAGGTCTCGAAAGCTCTGAAAGGGTTAATGCGTTAAATGGGTCAAAATAAAAGCAGCAAAAATGAGGAAAAATGCAGAAAAACAGCAACAAGTTTGTCAGAGAAACTTTGGGAAATAAATGTTTGAGAAGGACAGTGAAAGTTGTTGAGGAGAAAATTAATTTAGCTGTCACTTTGCTGTTGGATTTCAGTGATAGATGTTTTATTTTTTTTTATTTTTAGATTGGATTTAATGAGGACGTTCATATATATATATATATATATATATATATATATATATATATATATATATATATATATATATATATATATAATCAAAACATGATTTTTATTTATATAAAGCCACATTAACTAATTAACTACTGAATCACTAAAAAAAATATGTTACAAACCCACAATTAAAAACTTGCAAACATGCACAACAATATGACAAACCAGTCATGAAAATAGTCCAACATTAAACCAGCATGTGAACTCACCTCCAGCGAAGGACTGAGCCAGCACCTCGGCAGTGAAGGCGGTCTTGGGGCTGCAGCCGCTCTGCCTCTCCTCCGCCAGGTGTTCCCCCAACACGTTCCTCCACCTGCCGTACAAGAAGCTGTGCAGGATGTCCGAGGTGATCACGTCTGACAGCGAGCGGCTCGGACACTTAAATCCAGACTTGAGAGCCAAAGCGTCGGCTGGTAGCACGGAGCCCATGTTTGTACAAAATAAAATAAAATAAATAAAAGAAACGAAAAGAAAAGCTCGAAGTGAAAAGAGCTGCTGCAAGTGGAGCGATAAATATACAAAAAAAACCCCAGAAGAAGTGGACAGTAAGGACAGCTCCTCGGTGCGTCCTCCTGCTCCAAACTCTGTGCGTAAAGCTGCCCTGCCTGGCTGAGAGGGTCTCTTTATATAAGTGGCTGCTGTGACCCCTGTCTAATTACTTATTAATGACACACCCCTCACCGCGTGGACCTGCCTGCTGCACCGCAAGCAGCCAGCAGAGCCATTAAAACACAGCGCGCACACACACAGAGAGAATGAAAGAGAGAGAGAGAGAGAGAGAGGCCAAAACTTTATTTTAGTAATTATCTGCACTTAAAGCCTGGCATTAGAGATTTTACGCAAAGCTGCACGTGGATGCTGATTGGATAAAATGACAATAAATATGTATATATTTAAAGTTTTTAAGGTTGAAAACATGCAAAATGTAGTTTAAAGTGCGTTAAAAGCGTAAGAGTTGTAAAAATATCTGTAGCACTTTATTTAAAATCATGTTTGATTAATAAATGATGCAAAACAGACTCAAAGAGTGTATGAAGACTGTTTTTTACGCACAGAAGTGGGTCAGTGAGTCTGGGAGTTGATCGCAGATTTTTTTCTCATGCATTTCGTATTCATGTGGTGGTAATATTAATTTTTTTTGTGCAGCACTTTAGCGCGGGAATAACAAGAATGGAAACAAGTTGTTTTTTTTTCTTGCAGCATTGTTCGCACGCCAAAAAAAAATGCAAAGCTGCTTTGACGTGGTTCACTTTTTCAAGCCCTTGTTGAGGTAAGCGGTTTAATATTCATGGATGTTCGGAGCCCCCTTCAGTATTGTGACAACGTTTAGATGAGTATATACGAGCCTTTTCTTCTCTATAGTCACAGTCCTCTGTGTTTTTTCCTCTCTTGCCTATTTTTCGGGCTTGATGGACTGGGGCTAAATGGGCAGTTTTCCTTCTTTTCCAGCAGAGAGGACATCTTTATTCCATCCCCGGCTCACAGGTTTCCTATTCAGCTCCCCTCCAAGTAATGTCAGGGCCCTGAAAAGTGCTGCAAATCAATCTTTCATGGTGTTTTGAGGGCAATTTGACATCCATGCACTCCTCTTTTCACTCCAACATCTACAAGGGGATTGTCCGAAAAAAAATGGGCAAGTTGTGCTCTCTCTCTCTCTTTCTGGACGAATATGGCAATGTAATGGGAAAAGAAGATATGGCAACTAAATACAATAGCGGAGGGTTTTTTTCTTCTTCTTTGAGCTGCAGAGATAGTGAAAAGGCAAGGTGAGTGACAGGGCACGAAAAAAGATTACTGTGAAACAGCTGCTTTTTATGAGCAGGGCCCCTCCTACATTTGTCTCCTTTTCCCAGATGAAATTTCTCTGCTCTTTCAATGGGATTCTTTCTCATCTAGATTGATTTACATTTATAGCATTCATCGCACAAATCCGAGGTAAATGGCCGGGACAGGGGGGTGGGGCCGCTTCTTTATTAAAGAGGAATTAAATGAATTGAATTGGGGTAACGCATGGATTTGATTTGCTTATTTATGCATTAACCTATGGCATTATGTGGAGCTGGTAAAGCCGCGGGCATGTCAGCAATAGCAAATCATCCTGCTTAGCTGTTCCATTGTAAAACAATTTAAGCTATTATTCTGTCCATTTAAAGCTTATCAATTTAATGTGGATGATTGACAATTATTGCACAAAGAATGCGGTAATTGTTTGATTTCAAAGAGCCGGTGGGAAACCTATCAAAGAAAAGCATTTGTTTGTGGATAAATAGGAGATTTTTAACGCCTATCAGGGGAGAAACCGAGGAGAAGTGGTGAAAATAGACGCGATCATGTTAAAATAATACATGTGAACATTTAAACTTTAATAACTGAGAGAAAGATACGTTATTAAACACAGAAAACATTTGAATTGTAATACGTTTATTTTTTTTGTGTGTGTGTATTTTTGCTACTTAAAAATAAAAAATGATCCAACATAAAAAAAAGAGATATCCAACAATTACTATTAAAACACACACACACACACACACACACACACACACACACACACACACACACACCGTCCAACCAGCTGGGAGAAAAGAGTGCAGAGTCTCCGGGGATCCTCCGCAGGGTCATTAAAAGCAGATTAAGGTAGCTGCCACAGTGTGGAGGATCGGCTCATCTGTTGCAAAGGTGAGAGAGGTGCAGTCCCTCTTCACAGACACACCCCTCCTCCCCCTTTACTCTCCTAAAAGAGCTTTTATTTTCTCCCCCCTCTGCTGTGGGACAGGAAAAAGGGGGAGTCAGGACACCTGCTTGATGTGTGTGTGTGTGTGTGTGTGCGTGTGCATTTATTTACACAGCAGTGTGTATCCTCTCCATGCATGGCTCAAATATTAAATTAGAAAAGTCCTCAAACATTAAAGCAATAATTGAAATATCATGACCAAATTTAACTGCATGCTTTAGATTTAGAAAGTAACTAAGTACATTTACTCAAGTACTCCGCTCAAGTACAAGTTTTAAGGTAGTTATTTAATGTTATGATACTGTACTACATTTTTGAGGTACTTCTCACTTCACTTCATTTATGTGACCGCTTTGCCAATTCAAATAATGAATATGAAATATAATCTACTAATAAATGATGATGTAATGTCAATCAAACTAACTGCTCCACCTTTACCAGCTGTAACATTAAAGTGATGCACACATTAATGCATATATATTATAATACAACAATATTATAGATATAGGATTGTGAAATGGGCCTTTCTGTGCAATGAACTTTAGGCCGTTTGATACTTATACTTAAATAAACATTTGAATTCATGACTTGTAATGGAGTATTTCTACTCTGTGCCATTACTACTTCAACTAAAACATTAGAGTACTATTTACAGTACTTTATGTAAAATCTCAACAGATCAATAAGCCTCAGTGAAAACATTTGCTGGTATAAAGAGTAGTTATTTATTGAAGTTTTAATGAAGTAAAAGTAGAAATACCACAATGTAAAATATACTTCATTAACATGTTGAAGTCTTGCATTTTAAAACGTACTTCAGTGAAAGTACATATGTATTATAAGAGAAATGTATTTAAGAGTGAAAAGTGTCATTGTGCAGAATTTCTATGTTTTTCATGATGAAGTTTCATCTTATCTGTTCCCTACTGCTGGTTTAATCAACAGAAATGCAGAATATAAGCAATGAATGTAATTTAGAATGTAAATAATAAGTAATTATAGCTGGCAGAAAATGTAGCAGAGTAAAAACTACAATCATTTCCTCAGATTTGTAGAGTTCAAGTATGAAATAAGCAAAAAAAAAAAAAAGAGGAAATACTCAAGTGACTTAATGCACTTTCCATCTTGCGGTACAACACACATCTACAGAAACTGCAGTACACCAGTTTAAAATGTGTTTTATTCCACAGCAACTACTTGTGTAGTTATTTTTGTCCAGAGAAGAGTTTTGTGTTATATATGTTTGGTCATTTTTCATGTTGTAGATTGTGCTGATATTGTATTTGATTGCATTATATTGTAAAACATAGATAATCAGTTTTAATTGAGCAAAAATGTACAGATTTGCCTCAAAGGGCTTTACAATCTGTACAACAAGCCTCAATATTTCTTCACTTTCCCCTGACAGGCTTCAAATGCTGCAGCGTTAAAGTAACCCCTGGAGGAGAAAAGGTGTCCAAAAATGGCCTTTATTGATAATAATCGTGCCTCTCATCCTCAGTCCGAGAGTGATCCGGGAACAACTAAATTATTAGACCGTCACAAAGGACCACCAGGTCAGAAGTGTCCTCCGGGATGGCACGTCAAAATAAAAAGGAAGAGGATCAAAATCAAGGGCTGGATTTGGAAACAGCTGCACCACATCAATGCATGGGCCGGTATGGGGCCATGCAGGGTCCACTGTGGCAGGAGTCCCCCCCTGCTGAGTGCAAAGATGTGCAGTGACAAAGCTGGATGGGCTTTGGAGGGGGTGGAGAGGAACATCTCACTGGGCAGGAGCCTGAGGGATGTTGTGCTACTACTGCTGGTCGACAGTTAATACGTACAAGGAGCGAGGAGGTTACATTGATTGTTTAGGGACGTCTCTGCAGAGATCTGTCCTTGAACACAGTAAACACAGTCTGTAGTGGCCTAAATGTAAAACCGCAGCCTGTTTAGAGCAGAATGAGTTTACTTTTAAGTTTTTATTGTGGCATCTGAAACCACAGGAAACCAGCTCAGCTGACACAAGAGAGGTGTGAAAATCTGTGCTATTGTAGTTTATGCTCATATAGCAAAAACCTAAAAAATTATGAGTTACACATAAGTTAAATTTTCTTCTTTTATGTCACATAAAAATGTGAACTCTGCAAACGTTCAATAGATTTAGACTAAAACTTCCCCCACAAAATGAAGCATCGCGTGAAAAACTTGTGTATCGATTTTTTTTATCTGAAAACCTGAAACAATTGTGCCATTTTGTTTAAAATATTCATAGGACGTGATACTATTGTACGTGTTTGAACATGCAGAAATAATCTGTATCATGTGTTCTTAAAACTTTACATTAAACTAAGCAGCGGAAAAGCGTTAAGAGCTTGAAACGATAGTAACCACAAGAGAGGCTTGCGGAAAATTTATTTGAGTTTGAGAACTGGTAATAGACTATAGAAAATATATATTCTCATCTTATAAAACATGAAAACATACAGTTGGCCTATATATATTCTCCATGTATCACCCGTTCGTATACACACACGCACAAATAATAGAGCTCTGAGAAAGTTTCTTACTATCAGAATACAACAAAAGGATATCCAAACATTTATAATAATGTCATCAAACAGAAAATCAGCTTAACGAGTACACAGGTAGTCTGGATGTTTTTAATACATGGTTAACTGTACACATAAGGAAAAAAACAACACCATAATTAGACATTTTGAAATTATATCCCTTTTCATTAAGAAATGACGTTAATACCAGAATCATTTTTTTCATAATGATGCATCATTTATACCATTTATATTAGATCACACAAAGAAATAAAAAAATTAATTAAAAAGTTATTAGCATTGGACTGAGTCCAACGCCCCACTGAGTCCACAGCGAGGGCTCAGTGGGGCGTTAGTGAACTGGGAGGTACCAAATAAGACAAAAGTTTTTTTTTTTTTGATCATAATACTTAAAACATAAAAATACTACATTAATTATTACACAGGTAGAAGTACAGAGGCTTAGCAGTCTTGAATAGTTCAGGTACAGAACATACACAAAAATCTACCACTTCTAAATTTCTTCATAACAAGATGCAACATCAAATTTCAAATCACACATTCACAATCTTTGAACATTTTCAGTATGAAAACAGAAAACAGAAAAAGAGGGACAATTTTCCTGCAACGCTGATCACAGGAAAAAATATTTTTATATAAGTATATATATATATATATATATGAAACATATATATTTTAAATTAACAGTCAAATATATGAGCATATATACATAGTTTTACAAGGTAGCAAAGGCAAAAAAGCTATTTGCAACATCCCCCTAAATCCTATAATATCAGATAATCGTAATAAATTATCCATGACATTTTCATTTGAAATAAGAAAAAAACAAAAACATCTTAAAACTACAAGTTAAAAGTCTGTCAAAATATTAGAGAACCCATCTTTGTTTCAAAAGTGAAATAAGATATTGCACCTTTTTTTAAACCAGAGTACAATAAAATGACAATGAAAAACAGCATACAATGCACAACAGGAATTAAATTAGAACTATTGCCACTGGATGACATTAATCCTTTTTTTTTTTAAGCCTTGTAACAAAAATACATTTCCTGTAACAAAACATCACAGTTTCATTTCACTGAATTATGTAAAAGGAAAAACATTTTTAACACACTCTTTTTAAACATCTTATGACATATGACAAAAACAAGAGGTATTCAAGACTGCTAAGCACATAACCATGGTTTCATTTCAACATAACTAGAAAAAATAGATCATATTGCCGTGTGAAATGTTACAACTTTTGGGTTCATTTTGGCGGTACAATCTGAGTCAAAGACAGGAAAATATAGAAAAAAAAAAACGAAACAGCTCTCTCAAGTCCAAAAAGGGATCCCAGATACTGTCTATTCAAAATAACAGTGTACACAAGCATTTAGTAACAAATAAATGTTCCTGATTTTTAGAAATATTACTTTATCATATAAGTCATTCTACAGCTAGTGTTTCTCACTAAGAAAAAAAGTCTTCAAGGCGTTGCAAATCTAGAACCCCCCTCTGTTAAAAAAGGGTTGTTTTCATCCTCAGTGATTCAAGTCTTTCACCTGGGCGCCTTCTCTAATGATCCTGTGGAATAAAAAACACAGCCTGTTAATCGTTTATCCACGTCACAGCTGACCCAAAGGGTGCTTTATAGTTTTTTTTGGCCTTTTCAAGCTTTATTTTCTGATAGAGACAGCTGAAGAGTGACAGGAAATGAGGGGAGAGAGACGGGGATGACATGCGGGAAAGAGCCACAGGTCGGATTCGAACCCTGGGCTTCGGCAGCAAGGACTGAGCCTTCGCACATGGGGCGGCTGCTCTACCGACTGAGCTAAACGCCGCTCCGGGTGCTTTATAGTTTTTTAAAATTACATTTATTTGCCGTTTAAAAGAAAGCAGTAAGACCAAAACCAACAAAGATCACACTAATGAGTCATTATTGTCCAGAAACTATTAAAAAAACTCATCACACCTCTGCACTCGCCATGCACCCTCATTACTATGAACATGGGTACTGTAGTTTAGAGTGTATTTATGTTAGCAGGATGCATGTGGGAGTGTTTATACAGAGAGCTGCAGCTAAGCATTACCCATTAATCGATGGATTAAATCATTTTATTTTTATAATTTTCTCTATAAAAATCTAAAATCTAAAAATGTCCACTGAAATTGCTCAACTGTGGAAGTCATTCTTGTTTCGTCCAACCAACAACCCCAAAGATGATCCATTTAGTTTCATCCAAGACAAAAGACATACACCAAATCGTCACATTTGAGAAACTACTTTTTTTTTTTGCATTTCTGCTTGGACGATGACTCAAAACGATGAAGTGATTATCAAACTCGTTGCAGATTCATTGTCTGTGGATCGACTAATCGTTTCAGCTCCACTCCTGTTTAAGTAACATTTGCTAATGATTTGGTTTCAAGCCGTTTTTGTTTTTATGTCTTCAGTTCAAGCTGTGAAAGCTGACTATGAAAGTCAGGTAATGGTAATCAGCAAGTACTGAGAGACAGACTCACACTTTGCTGGTTTTATTTTATCATCATGCTGACAGATCTGTACTGTCAAACACTGTTGAGACGCTTGCTTCTCACCTGAAGGCCCGGGGCTTGTGTCTGCTGTGCGCCCTGGTTGAAGTAGGCCATCGGCTGTCTGTAGAAGTCCACCCAGGTGTTGTAGTCAGGATTAGAGGTCTGCTGAGATCCGGGACCAGCTGTCTGGCCTGAGGAAGCCAAAACAAACAAACAAACAAACAAACAAACAAACAAACAAACAAACAACACATTAGTAAAGAAGAAAATGAAATCACATTTGCAGGTTTGAGCTGCTCAATTAATATTTGTGTTGTACGTCCGTCTACGAGTACGCACCCCAGGCTTTGTTGTACTCAGGAGCAGTGCTCTGGGCTTGGTTTTGCTGACCTGTAAACAAACAGAAGAATGACTTGAAACAGCTTCTATTAAAAAGATTTATTTTGAAAGTGTTTATTTGGTCTGTTTTTAATATAAAATCTAAAATACTCTGACAGTAATGACCAGGGTTTTAAACTAAAGTTACAAACAGGATTTATGCTCATAATGCTGCGTAAATGCATGATTTCATCAGGCTTGTGTGAACAAACACAAGAAAAGGAGAATTCAATTTAAAAGTGGGCGTTGAGATGGTTGTTAAAACAAAATATCCTTTCCTCTCTGAGTGACACTTGCCTAGCTTTTTATAATACTGCTCCCAGTCCATCTGGCCCGTCTGGGATCCATTGTGACCTGAAACCAGACACACATAACACCACCAGAAGTTACTGAAAGTGGGCTTTACTTTTCCCCCCTTTTCACCTTCTGCTCTCATCTGCAATTCTGTATCCTAATGATTTCCATTGACGGCAAATTTAAAATGTGTCTGAACAGGAAAGAGACGGTTAGCCACAGGGAACGTAACCATCTCATCCCGAGCCTGCAGAAGACTTTGAAAGCACAGCCAGGCTTCAAATTTATGGCGACGAAATGAATTCAGGAGGTGAAAACTTTATATATTCTTTTGTTCCCTTGTTGAGTCAGGCACTGACCACATTTATCTAGCTGGGGAAGGATCAGAGCTATTGATTTATTGTGTTTTTAATATTTAAATCTGGTCCGATAGTTTACACTGTGTCTCCAAAAGCTAGAATATTTCTTGCCGCATTTACTTACTGTGCTCCTGTTGGCCTTGAGGCTGCCATATTTGAAAAGTTGTACCCCATCCTCCAGTCATGAACGTCTGAGGCCCACTTATGCAAAAATAAAAAACAGACCATTCGATGTGAATAATTAACTAACTGAAATTTATGTCAGAATGTGACTCCGAGGAGTTGAGCATTACTGTTGAGGAGGAGTGGTTGGTCCTTGGTTGTAGGGATTCATGCCGAAGCTGCTGTTGCCCCCCATTCCTGGACCCTAGAGCAGAGAAAGGGAAGAGCAGAGTGAGGGACCACACTTGTGTTTAAAAGGGAGCCAACAGGCAAGGTCAGAGGGCAGGTCCGAGCGCTGATGCACTCCATTAAGTCCATTTGATGGATTCTTCATGTTTAACCTCTGGTGACATCCTGCTGGCCACCAGGACCACAGCAGCCGAGCTCACCCCAGCAGCTCTCTGCATTGACATGTGCGCTCATGAATATCAGGCCAGACAATAGTGTTTTGGGCGAGTACCAAAGTAGGGTGTGTGGGGGGGGGGGCGCAGAGCCAGACCACCTACCCCAATTCTCTCATCGATCAGCTGGCGGGCCTTCTCCAACTGCTGAGGGGTGCCTCGGATGGAGAAGATGCGCACGTTGGGGTCGGTGTTGGGCGGTGGGTTTCTCTGTAGCTCCACGTGGGCACGGGACTGCTCTTTGATGTTCTTGATGGTTTCTCCACCTGGAAAACCATCAACAGGGCTGTGACTAACATTTATTCTTATTGTTGATCATTCTGGTGATCATTTTGAGGCCAGAAAATACAGAAAAATCCTAGAACCTGAAGAAACGTCTGAAACCCTCCAACAATTTTCCGATGTCAAACAATTTTTGTTACGTTCCAACACCAAAAATGATTTAGAAGTGACAAAATAAACTGTCTCCTCTCTCAAGCTCTCTATTCATTACTCCCACCGTTTCTTCTGTCACCATTCATAGGTACAAAAGAGAGAAACACCATGAATGCCTTCAAGATGAGACCGTCTGAGAATGTCCGTTGCTACCCCAGTATTTAAACGATATTGCGTCTGCTCCCTCTCTTTGACAGACGGCTTTTCGCTCAACTATGCACCTTCATAACAAACATTAGTACTTTTGATTTCCAACGTGGTCAGACGACACGTCGCATCAACTGGTTATTTTCTAGCACAACCCAAACCTGATGCCCGTGCCTGAAAAATCGAGCAAACTTTGAGGCGTCACATCAGCTGAACGCCATCGTTTGATGTAATTAAAGCGGTCAACGTACAGAATTCATCCTCCTAATTTGACCAAGTGTGTTATCATACAGCAGTCATTAATGTTTCCCCATGTCTCCCCACCAGCATCACATCGACTCGCTCGCCTACAAGTGGCGTGATAGTGCTACCTTATGAAGACTCCGGCATGTGTCCCACCACTTATCTACCATTCTGTGGTAACATCCATGCAAATCAGGAAACAAAAGGAGACATCTCTCCTGCACACCTCCCCCTCCTCGGCATCAGATGCCAGCTTCCCGACGTGTGGGGAGAGCAATTACACCAGCAGGGAGAAATGAAACATAGCTGGCAGGAGAAAAGGACCAAAATTGAAGCGTATCCTCCTTCTGGGATATCGTTTGTCTCTTTTACCCTTTTCATTCTTGACTCTGTGTTGTCCTCTGTGATGAGAGGCGGGAGTGAATGGGGGGCATATAGCTGCCACCACCCCCCCTTCACAATGCCCATCTGAACGAAAAAGGGCTGAGGGTGCTTCCCGGGGGGACACCAGGGCTGTCCCAACATCAATTACACATTTGTTCACTTGTGGCTGACACTCGGATGACCCTGGCTGACCTCCGAATGAAAACGCTCATCAAAAACCTCTCCCCTCCCGTAGCCTATTCCTTGCTGCCAACAGACTGCACATGGGCCATTAACCCATTGTCAACCAAATGAAACTTCTGCCTTAATGAAGCCATTATGAGCTCTTCTAGTCAGACAGCAGAGAGCAATGAAGACCCTGACTATTCATTTCATGGACTGGGCTGTAGTGAGGACAGATAATACGGGCCTTATTAATGAGACTGGTTTAGTGAGCTGGAGAAAAGGAGGGGATACAAAAGTGCAACTGGTGACGGCATTCATGGCCAAGCCAAGGGACTGGTTAGCTACTGGTGGGGGGGGGGGGGGGAAAAAAAAAAAAAAAAACACCTCTCAGGCCTCAAGGGAGAATAACATTAAATAACATGGAAATAACTAATGCAACCGCAGCTTTACATCAAACCAGAGGCAGGAAGTTTGATGAAAGTGTTGAAGAGACTTTTAGAAGACAAGTACTCTCCAGCGATTTAAATTTGGCTCCTCTTCATTGAAACTCTGCTATGTTTAAGTTCTAGAGCTGAAATGATAATGATGGTCGAACATTAATCGTCATCCATTAGTTATACCCGTTTACCCTAGTTCAGAGGGTCAAAGGAGACGATCCCAGCTGACACACTGGGTGAGAGGCGGGGTACACCCCGGACAGGTCGCCAGTCAAACACAGAGCAGACACAGAGACACAATCAACCTAACAAGTCTCTCAATCATAGTAAACTGAATATTTTCTGACTTTTCAGATGTCATTTGACACCATTTTCTGACATTTTATAGACAAAACAATCTAAAATAGTCACCCCTCGGTCCTGTATTTATACATTTTATATAAAGTTCAGGCTGTCCAAGTAAAAAAAAAAAAAAAAATTCATTCATTCATTTATACAGCACTTTTACTCAAAGTGCTTTTGTGCAATTTGTCTCTTATTGACCCATTGCTACAGCTGTAAAGTATGTGTATATCAGGAAAATGTATGAAAAGTCATAAAATGGGAAGTTTACGTTTCATTTGTGTCAAAAAAAATCTCACCAACTTCTTTTTGAATACCATTTACGTCACATAAACATCAAATCATTACAACACAATTCCACTTGAAGACGAGAAGAACGTCAAATGGCAGGATTATTTAAATCACTTTTAGTTCTCATTTTTTGGGGCAGTGACAACAAACAAACAGAAACCGTAATTATTTAAAGAGTACAGATATTAAACTGAAAGTTGAAAAGTTTAACTATGTTAGGAGGAGGATAGAGCCCATTTTAAGTCAGCAGCAGCATGACATTTTTAATCATTCGCATAGCGAGCAAGTTCTTTTTTTTTTTTTAACAGCAGTTTGACAAAGAAACCTTAACTTAAGGTCCATGTGCTCGCTTTGAAATAAGTAAGAGTCAACTTTTAACTGAGCAAACTCGACCTGCCAGAGAAAACTTTTGAGTTTAGATGTTTTTAAGTCAGAAATAAATCAGTAAAGCTGTAGGATGCATGCACGTCTCTTGCACTGAATTCACGCTTGTAGTAAAGTCTGAGCAGGTTGGTGGGTGGCTTGATTCATCAAGCTGTGTGTGAGTGAGTGTGTAGGGGTCAAAACAGAAGGGCAATGGGCTGCATATGGCATCGTAAAGATATTAATCACTGCATCCTTTAAGGGACGGCTGACAGCACCCAGACCCACCGCCATCTCCACCATATTGGCTCACTTCATATGCTAATGCACAGAGAGGGGGACGCAACGCCCAGGTTTATTTGTTTCCCTCGCCGCACTACATGCACAAAAGCCACTTGACATTTCTATTGCCATGTTTTTATCTTAGGTAAAGAGGCCCCCTCCGACCCCGCCCACCACTGCATGCACGCACACACACACCAAGGCGACATGCATGCACACATAGTACACACACACACACACACACAGCTCCTTCCAATGCAATGGTCAATGACTTTTAAATAGCTGGCAATAGAGTGGGCATGAATAGCCAATAAGCTAATTCCTCCTATTCATTCCCTTGCTGCACTCTATTGGGCTGAAAGACCCTCATTAGATGCCAGGCAGCCTTCCACATGATTGAGGGCTGTTATTATGCACCTTTAACAATTAATGTCACATTACACGCATTATCCCCGTCATTAAGCCCTTAGTGAAGCCAATGAATGCCACTTGTGCTGTATACATGAGCCCTGGAGGGAGAATAGGAGGGTGGTCACTCACCCCCTCTTCTCATCAGTTTCACGCAGTGGCAGAACACTAAACGGCATTCAGTTATTAAAAAGGTAAAAGGCAATCTGGCGAGCTGGATATACTCTTAATAAGATCGTTCATATTGATGAACTCTATTATTTATTTGAGAGTTGTGAGACGACCTCACAGCGAGAAACCGGGCAACTTTCAAATACAAGCTACTAAACAAGAAGGTTGTAGCTTTACATACAAAGCACACACAAAACTGTTCACTGGGGTCCTCGCAGCATTAATAATTGTTTAAATCAACTTCGAGAGAATTAATGCAAACATATTTTATTACCTTTTCCAATCACTAGTCCACACTTGTCAGCAGGTACTGCATATGTCACCTCCTGCAGTCCTCCAGGTCCTCCCATGTTACAGTCACCTCGCCCTCGACGTCCCATTATACCTCCAAACCCGTCTCGCTCCTACAGGAAGAGAGACAAAGAAATATATTAATTTGACGAAAAAAAGAAAGAAAAGGAAAAAAATGGCAGTTACATTTTTTTTTCTTTTGCAAAACTTCCTAAATTGCTTCAATTTAGAGTTTATTTCAACATTTAAAACCTGTAACAAACTTGTGCAAGCTGACAGTTTGGTTTCTGCAGAAGTAATCTTTATGTTGGGTTGTATTATTATACTGTTTGTTAACAATGTGCCTTAGCGACGCTGATCACTGCCCTATTTTCCAAAAACCCCAAAAACCACATCAACACTGCACAGAAACAGAACGAAAGGGAACAAGGGACAAAGCAGACACACCTGAGCAGTTTGAACCAGTTCATTGATGAGGTGGACCGCATGGTGGCAGTGGTCGGGCTGGCCCATCACCTGAGCAACTCGGTCAGGACTGACTCCATCATCTGGACGGCAAATGCATGGGACAGAAACGGTCTTTAACTGCTCCAAGATTGTATACACGTTCACTATCGAGTGCTTTAAATACAAGTCATTGAGTAAAATAAGTAGGCATTGTGATATTTGCAGACTTTAGTTGTCTGCAGGTTTGGATTTCTCAGCTCAAGTGAATAAGTAAGAACCACGGTACACACGGTGTATGTTTTAATTATAGTTCTGCACGTGATTTTATTTGTTCACCGCTGCAACACTACATGGACGTGATTAAGACTACACAATTTCCCACAGTGTAACTAACTGTGTTTATGTATGCATAGAGCATTTTTAGTGGAGATTCCCTTATTAACTGTGTGTTATGGAAAAGTCTTTCTTCAACTTCCTTAATGTCATCTTGTCTATCAATGATCTCGTTTAGCTTCAGAAACTTGTTGGAGAAACACATGAAGCCAATCGCAGCTCCTGAAAACACCTCCAGTTTTAGAGATTACACATTTTTGCTTTGATTGATTGCCATCGTACGGTCTTGTTTCATCTCCGTACCTTGTTTGAACTGGATCCTAACCCCGGCATCATTCTGAATCTTCTTAATCATTTCTCCGTTCCTGCCAATGATGATACCGACAGCAAATCTGGGCACGACCACCTGTATGATCAGGACAGAGAGACGAAATCAGAAAAGATCAAGCATTCTCTCGTGTGAATAAATAAAAAATCAAATTATCTTTGAAAAGAAAAAAAGAAGATCTTACATCCAGACTGCTTCCTCCCATTTTGGATCCAAAGTCTGCCCTGCCAACCCTGAAGTCTCCTTGGTCCTTGTCTCGGATAAGCTTCACCACAAGTTCACGGGCTTGCTATAAAAAGACACACCAAACTCTTTATGAAAAATATTACATTTTAACAAAGAGTGCTGCATGGGATCATAACAAAAGTCTAAAAACAAAGATGTTTTAAAATGTTTGTGTGAGGGCATAAAAAAAAAAATAAAATGTGTAAAACTGAGTGTAAACTGGAAAGATAGCAACACACACTGAGCTCTTCTGAGACGGACCTGAACTTTGTGGGGATCCCCAGTGATTCTCAGGGGCTTGTCTGCTCCGGTGGGCATGGGGTCATCCTGAATCATTATCATCTGCACTCCTGTTCTCTCCTGCAGGGGTACAAACAAACAGGAGCACAAAAACACATCAAAGAGCTACCTGGGCCCAGTAGACCATTCACTCTGAAAAGAGAGAAAAAAAAAAAAAGTGGAATTCTGCCACATCTTGGCAATTTATACCAACAAGGGAATAACTGATATGATAATCTGAAATCTTTGTCATCAATGTGTAGTTAAAATAAATATAATACAATGTGAGCAGATTAAGTTTAGGAAAAAAAACAAAAAAACAAACAGTAATCAAGTCATTTTTTTATGTGAGCTCAAAACTGATGGTCATGATTACACCACACGCTTAAATTATTCAACATGTTAATCTAAATATTTATCCAGCTACATAAAGCTAAAGAATATTTGTCTTAAAGATTGTTTAATGAAACTGTTCAAGAAAGGAGCCTCCTGTGTACCTCTGTGTTGACATCCACAGAGAAGCGCAGAGGTTTTTTTTATTCCAGCTCCAAATCAGCCGCCATATCGGTAATTGGTGAATTTCCCCCTCTAAAAATCGAATTATTATGGCTCTACTATTTATTTCTATAAAGCTGCTGGCGTGGAATTGTAGAGTGCACATTTTACCCTGAAGGTTTTAGCAGTACACCAGTTGTCATCTACTGCATGCCAGTTGGCTTAGCCTGGTTGATCATGCTCATGTAATGTGGCTGCCATCTGAACGGACCCTCCTATGACAGTTTAGACTGACTGTACGGGAGCGTTACATTTTTCCAGGTCAGTTACAGAGAGAATGGACAAATTTAGTAATCGACATTTAGGTTAATATACAGGAAGTCGCGCATTGGACTTGTCAGATAACTAATATTAAAAGTTGCAAACATCGACACAAAAAGCTGAGTGGAGAAAGAGATCCAATCGTGTCAGGTCCTCAACCTTTACAAAGATGGTGAGTAAAAATGTTAAACAGCAAGAAATATAAGGTTGTCAGATGCTTTACTGTAACTGGCCTACTAGCAGACCTGCAGTTGTTTGATGGTCTCTCCTCCTTTGCCGATGACCAGGCCGACTTTGTTGGCAGGGATAAGGATCTGTTGGATGGAGCTGTTGCCGTCCATGTCGCTGTGGAAGCCCGGACCATACCGACACTGCTCCACAATCTCACTCAACAGCCTCTTGGCCTGCCTGCGGGGGGGTGGAGTGAGGACCAAGAAACAACATTTGTCACCACAATTACAGACTCTACACAAGAAACAGTTTTTCTTTGTTAAATGTGAAAGAAGTGTTCAGGTGATTCAGTGACTGATTAAGAGGAGATGTGAAAAGGGATTTGAGTTCATGCCCTCTGTGTCACAACAATGGGGCACACTTTCCGAATGCTCTGTGGAGTTTCAGTAAATCTGTCAAAGTTGAGAGGTGAGACTTACTCAATGTTCTCTGGGCTCCCAGTCAGTGTGCAGGGCCTGTCCAACATGCCTCCACTGTCTGTTAGAAAACAAAGCACAACAATTAAAGATACTGCATGTTTTCACAGACATAAGAATGAGTAGTCAATGATATACTCGGGTGCTTTCACAAAAACTTAACATGAGTTATGTTTGTATCACAAGGAAAGACATAGCAACTGTTTCATTGTATTTCAAAAAAGGACAGCTGCAACAGCTTTGATGCAAACTGTTTTTCTGGCTTCTCATTATGCAAACTGCTAATTTAATTTCTGAAATGTCAACAGAAAAAAAGTATTGCTCCATGTTTCCAACAAATTTCAAGTCTTATGTCACAAAATCCTGCTTATACTTGCACGTCCTAAACAGTTTTAGATAGATACTTCCTGCAGCCTGTACGTGCCCTTCATACATACATAAATACAAGATACATTGAGACAAGAATATACACACACACATTTCTCACATTAAAACACATAACCCTCCCTGTCCTGTGCGTAGCACCCCCTACGGTGGTTACCGGGGTGCTTTGTTTAGGGCTGCTATAGCAGAGGTTACAAAGCTCCTGCCATAGCGAGCACGTTTGCAGGTCAGGGTCCTGTATCTGCATCACGATGGTAGCAGTATGAATGATGAGTTGAGGGGGTGTCCGGGGTCGTGTGCTATACTGAGAGCTCTGCGTGCAATGGCTGTATTGTTGAGGTCTGAGAGATTGGGGGTCGGGAGACCAATGATTTTTGGAGGCGTGGCGTGTAATGCATGTCAGTATGTTCTTATTTGAAGCAGTTAACATGTTATAGAAGCAGGTTGAGCAGTAGAGGATGACGGGTTGGACTATGCTCTTGTAGAGTAGTAAGAGAAGCTGGGGGGGGGGAACAGAAAGTGCTTTGAGTTTGCGGATGGCAGAGAGTCTTTGTTGGCAGCGTTTGGTGATGTCAGTGGTGTGATGATCGAAGTTCAGTTTATTGTCCGGGGTGAGTCCCGGACAGTAGATACTGTGGAGTCCAGGTATTTGATGGACTCCACAGTATCTACTGATTCACCGTTGATCATTGTGGGGTTAAACAAAGCTTAGCTTAAAACAAAGTTATTGTCGTGGAGTTTTTCACTGGAGGTGGTCTTCTTTTCTTGGGGGTATTTTAAGCCTTTAGAGAGTCAAAAAAAATCTTTGACCTTCAGACTCCACAAGGCATCTACTGTTTTAAAAGACCATTCTCAACACACTGCCAACAGGGAACCTTCAGGATGCATATTACAGGGAATATTCAAGCTGTTGCCAAACTTGACTTCTTGTGCAATCCAACAGCAAACAATGCAGTTACCATGCTGGCATTACACATTGTGTCTTATCTAAGATTACGCCTAGGAAGTGCAGGACAAGGCCAAAACCATTTTCAATTTGGCCTTTTCTGTGCTGCTGTTGTACTGTATATGCTGAAAATGTTTGTTCATGATTTGGACTTTTCTTATGCGCTATGTCCTTGTCAGTGCCCATATAATAAAGACCATAAATTGCTTAGGAACCTGAGCTCCAGTGACAAGGGAATTTCACCCGTGTGGGATCATTAAAGTCTATCTTATCTTAGTTGTACTGAACCCAAGATTTGGTGACCCAGATGTCACGGCTGTTACTATTGAAAGGGCAAAGAGTAAAAAGTCACTGCGGTATTTAACTCAGTGTTAATCAATCAGGCGGCGGAGTTACAGGATCTTTAGGAGGAGATAGGAAATCCACAGTACACATAGAAGTGATATAGCTGGGAAACTGAAGATTAATTTGAGATGCAGCTCAGCACAGTGTGTAAAGCTTTAGGGTTTAATGTATAAGTGCTTAGCACGTTATGGCTGAAGGATATGATGGCCATTCCCCATAAATTGATAAAAATGGTAAGAATCTCTCTTTAAAATCCCACATTAAGCTACCAAGAGCCTGAGGAGCGCCATAGCAAAAGTCATGCTGTTATTTGGTCCCAAAAACTTTTGACATTGTAATTGGAAAGCAATCATGTTGTGGAAATTGCTCAGAAACCCTCCTATTGTTAATATACCCTGCAAAGCCATCCAGCCACTGAATGCCCTAGTTTGTGGTTGTACAGTTTCATGAGGCTGTGATTATCCTAGAGGTCACTACAGGTCATTTCATACAGTCAGGTCAAGTTTCAAAAAATGGTCTCACTACAATGAAGTGGTTAGTATGGGTACTAAAATCATCACACATGAATACAACTGGGCTTACCGGAGTCTCAGCTTCCCAGTCATACTCAATTTATGCAAGTATGCTGAGCCCTGTATGCAGAATTATTCAAGTACATAGGGTGAAAATAACTGCAGTATAAATAAATACACTGCATGCATAAAACTGCCCAGCGCTGTATGGGGTGAGAATAAAGTGGGCATGTCTGTAAAGGGTCTTTGTGGGTAGCCAACAGAAGCTATTCTCATTCAGATATCTTGAGGTGAGAGGTCAAGGGACTCTGTTTTTACATAGCCAAAATTAAGCGTAACTTGGGAGCGTAATAAATGTGTTCTGAGTTTGTCAGACCAAAGGCTTGTTGTGTTATCAACCACCCAGCCAAATCTAGATGATTTAAAATATCGCCAAGTTTATGAAATTAGGTGTCAAAATCACTCGTGGGAGCAGTCAAGCAGCAATTTTGAAGTGAGTGAAATGTGTCAGATGAGTTCAGAAAATGACATGACTAACTTTGAAACACTGAGCAAGATTAATTAATCTATCTCTCTGCTAGGGGTGCAGGGGAATGCTCAGGGATGGCCTCAGCGTGTCATCGAGCCACGCTTTAGGACCGCCCAAAAAATCCTGGACTGAAAACTGAAAAACTGTTTTAACCTCCAACTCCACATTTAAGTAATTTATTGTTCAAAGTCTTTTCACATGTTTTCTGCAACTATTTAAAAAAAAAATAAATAATTTAATGTATTCTGAAAGAAATCTCAGAATTGCCTTTACACAGAACATACCTGAAGCAATCTGGATCTTACAACCTGATTCCAGCTGAATTCTTGAGATCTGCTCTCCTCCTTTTCCAATGACTATGAAGGAGGAGGAGGAGGAGGAGGAGGGAGAGAACAGACTATTTTAAGCCTTTTTGAATTTAGACAGGGGCCACAAGCAGTGACCCAAAAACTGAGTAAAATGTCAATATTGATGATTGCATGTCAAACATTAATACAGACTATAATGAACTGAAGGGCTACTTACTGAATCCAACCATCTTATCAGGCACTTTGTAGTCTTCTGTCGCAAGAGCCCTGGGAGAGATTGGGACATGATCAATAACTCTGGCAGACCAAAGAAAATAAAAATCAAGAAAAAAAAAACTTAAATAATTAGAGCTGCATCTAGTGATTATATTCATTATACAAATTTCAAAAAATATTGAGGAAAAAACGGCCAACAAAACAACTTATTCAAATTGCTTCTTTTGTCTGACTAACTTCTAAAAAGATATTCAGTTTCCAATCATAGAAAAACAAATATTTACATTTGAGAGCCTCGATCCAGTTTAAAATTCATTTATTGATTTTAGAAGTAGTTTTAGAGAAAAATATTCAGAAACTGTTTTGATGGTGTTTACAGATATTTTGCTGGTTCCAGCTTCAAAAATCTGACAAATTGTTCCTTTTTTTAATCGTAGTGAAATAAATTACTTTATTTTTAGGAATGTTGGTCAAAGTAAATTGAAAATGTCAACTTTTTTTTTGTTAGAGTTCATAGACCTAACACTTAGGCAATGGATCAAAGAATAGTATAATAATGAAAGACAAAGTGCAGCTTAGAAACTTCCAGCATAAAACTCAAATTAACCAACAATAACAGCATATAGTAATTATATCCGACTCCTATTTTGGTCAGATGGAGAAAGACCTTTTATCTGTCTTTTAGAAAAAGCTCTATAGTTAGGTAAAATAAGGAATTTGTGATCTCAAAACTAATTAGCTTGAGCAAAGTAAAAGTAACAGAATACATGCAGAGTGCATTAAAAAGGAAGAGAAACAGAAATGTGAGTATGCTCTGCTCACCTTTGATGTACCATTGCACTGAGGTGGTTCCCTACTGAGAGAATTGACAGGAAAGCAAACCAATTAACATGTTGAGAAACAATCTGAGATCATGATTAAAAATAAATACTTAATATCTGTTCGTGTGATATCTGACGAAGCAGAAAAATGAAAAACGAATGAGTCAGTGCTGGAGGGGACGTGAGCAGATGGATATATAGTCCTGCCAATCCTTCGTGTTCGTGTCTGACCCACAGCGGGGGACTTTCACCAGCATGGTAATCAGGTCTGTGAGTGTTTCAATCAGAGCCATTCAGGAAGAGCGAGGCAACAGCCGGGTCAGTGGTTGCTGGTCATGAATTGAATTTTGACAGGTAGCACCTAGCAAGGGTCCTGCAGGGTCAGTGGAGGATGCGCTGCCATGAACGCGAACACCTGAGTTGATATCTAGGAGCTTCAATCAATTTTATGGTTGTTTGCTCTGATTTCACTTCTTCTGGAAACGCACCGGGGTTAACGCTCGAGAATGGAACAGCTATGAATATAAAACAGGAGGTGAATTCATACAAGGACAAGACTGCAAGATAAAACGAGAAAGACTCGAGCGCCTTTGGATACTTTTATGTTTGATAATTAAAACGCAGAGAGATAACTGCAGTGCTACATTAGTTCCCCCCGCACTGTGGGACAACCTTGATGGGAGAAAAACTGAGGACGAATTGTTGCAAACAATAACAGTGCGTCAAACAAACCTAAACAGAATTGCATACAATTTATCTATCCATGCATTCAGAGCTGAACTATCATACAAACAACTGTGACAAGATAAGAGGAGGACGGGATAAATGACTAGAGCTTCCACTTCATGGATATGAAATGGATCAAATCTTTTGTACGTGTGCAAGGCACGGCGAGATAGAATGACACATTTTTCACTAGACTGCCGTTCCAGACACTTAATACTCCATGCAAACATGAAAACATAAAACCACGGCTCTCACTTCAGATTACAGTCCCCTACGCAGCTCCAATCTGTCGCGTACAGCCAGGCCGGCCAACAGCAACACAGAACCATAACATTTATAAATCAATTCATAAAGCTGAGTAAGTGGCAAACAAGTGGAGGAACAGAGCAGTTGTCACTAATATTGGTGACGGAGTTTGACAGGGGAAAAAAGGCAAAGTTTGAAAGGTATTTGTTCTGTTTGATCTAGCTTATTATCCATCTCTCAGGTAAAGCTTCAAGCTTTAGACCAATCAGCGCCCGACGAGGAGTTACAGGTGTGATTTAACGTTAGGTGTGAAAAGTGGTGGAAAATAGTGTCTGCTAAAGAGGTTAGTGTAGATCCTGATAGCATCCATTGCCACTTAGCTTGGTAAGAGTCTCAACTTTTGATGGACTGCAACTCATTATTATGACGCCAACACTGTATTTCTACTGTTTAACGGTTGCTGCAATGATTCTTTGTTAGAAAGGTCAACTTTATGTAGCTTAGTTCATTGCCCACACTGGATTTTTTTTTTCCCCAGATTAAAAATCTGCTGTTGTGCTCAGTAACCATTTCCCTCCGTGGAAAAACAACCCGTCAATCAGACCCTTTGCAGGCAAGATTAATAACAGGGATGTCATGTTGGGTTTGACTGAGATTGACGCAGCTGTACAGGTTTGTATGTTGATTTACAGAAATAACTTTTAAATTGGCATAATTCTGCTATGGGCATGAAAAACCTTTGAAAGGTAAGTACTCCAAGGAGGCGCTGCTTCAGCTTTTGTCGACTGAAAGGAGAGAAAAAAAAATAAAATAACAACCCTTCCCAAACAGAAATGGCAACTTGTCAGAGTGCATAATGAAGTGAAACTGCAATTCAGTCCGATTTTTAGGCTAAACTTTATAGGTTTGAGCAAAAGCTGACATAAAAAGGAACACAAACGCGCAGTTTGAACAGGCAGAAGACGGCCACTTAGTGTGTTTATCCCCTCACTGTAGAAAGGAGATGCTCTGAGAGCTTTTATATAGCAGGATGGTGTTTTTATGAAGGTGTCCACATACATGTTCTGCAGGATAAAAGCATCCGAGAGTGGTTGCGAATGTAAGAACAATACATCAGCCTACAGACCAATAATATGCATGTGTGTATAATTTTAGGCTTACCTCCATTGTCTAGTGAACGTTTCTGGCCTCCAAAGCCGTACAGGGAGGGGTCTATGACCGGAGAGGAGCTGTTCATGTTGGGCATCTGATCTCCTCCCATCTTGGCTGCCATCTAGACAACACACAGGACAGGAGGACAGATGGAATAAAGGGCGAAAAGTGGATATGTGATGATATTCTCTTTGAACATACAAGTGTGACACATTCGCTTTTCTGTTTGTGTTTGCTGTGAAGTTGACAAAGCCATCTGTTTCTTTTTGACAGCAGCTGGGAAAACCCCCCCCCAAAAAACCTGCACTTTGTACAACTTCAGCGCGAAGCAGCCTGATACGGTTCTTGTTGAGGCTGCCGATGGTGGCGCTTTCTCCGAGCTCTCTCTCTCACTTCTCACTTCTAACCTTTTTATGATTTCACTGACAAATGACACAGATCATCATGACAAACAGCAGTATCTCAGGTTTGCCTGTTGGAGATGTTATAAGAGACATGACAGCTACCTACACAAAAAAACACATTTCCGGTGTGTTGAAGTACGATAATTTGACATCTCTGTACTTTTACCTCAAACGTAACATGTTAATTGTTGTCACTCGCGTAGCTACAAGAACTTTAGTCTAAAATAGGCAAAACATGTCATTTAAATAAAGAACTATCTAAAACAAAGCAAAAATAAACAAGAATAGGATTACACATTTGATGCCAGCTTGCAGCGAGAAGAGTAGATGCACATCACTGAGGTGCAAGGCTATCAGAATACGCCTGCGTGCCACAAAAGTTTAATAATGACAACGTTTTGATCCCACTTGGAACTTCATCGGGTCAGAATGAAGCGGGAATATCATTATTAAAAAACGTCATTATTAAACCTCTGTGGCATTAAGTGTGCAGGCGTTTTCATTAAAGCCTTTCAGTACATAACTGTTTGACAGTTTTCAGTACCAAAAAGGCGACTAAACATTTAGTCCCCAAAGAACAATCACTGTGCATTTCTGGCCACCACAGAGACATATTTCTCCTGATGTGATGGAAAATATCCAACCCCTGCATTCAACTTCAAAGAAGAAGGCATCTCTTATTTGCATTACAGCTCAGGTGAAAACCACTACAAGCTGAAGTAGATGCTCGTGTTCTGCTGTGATTTAAATCTTCAGTTTTGCTGTAGGAGAGCGCCAACAGCATTTTCCACTCCCCGTTAATCTAACACCTCTCCTTCCACACAAAAGTATAGCATTTCAGAAAATTACACTAAATTGACATCTGTGCCTGACTGGATTTTTTCCCCCCCCCTTCTTCTCCACAATATGAAAATATAGTGACGGCAATTAGAGTCTTCCATCACCTTCAGGGATGATTATCTACTTCAGAGCCCGCAAGTGGAAGTGAGAGGGGTGTAATGGAAATAAGAAGGCAGAAAAGGAAGCAGGTGTGGGGTTGCCGTTTTTTCCCGTGACACTGCGATAGCCTGAAAAGCATTTTACATGAAGGCAATATTCAAGAAAACGCTTAATCTTTGTGTGAAATCAGTGGTTTGTTTCACTGAATCTGGGCTGATACCTGAGAAGCATTTCCTCAAACACCTGCCTGTTTCGTCAGCTGTGTGGGTGTACGGTGTCGTTGTTATGACAGTAACTCTATTGACATGCTGAGCAGTTCAGTTCACCTGCTTTGCTCCAAAAACAGATCTTGTTTTATTAATTACATACATCATAAACACTTGCTTGTTTAGTGACAGCATAATTCAAATTCATCCGTCTGTACAGTATTCGTTGTGACGCCACAGACTGGCAGTACGCGCTTTGTCCATTTTGAACCCGATCTATTTTATCTATTTCTTACAGCCCTCAGTCCTCACTAAGCCTCACCCAGAAACTGAGCTTAAACTATTTCAACAGTGGACAAATCTGTTTTGTGTCTTTTTTATATGTAAGAAAACAGAAAATCTGTAAAACAATGACACGAGATGCACTACCAGACGTAAGGACAGTTTTTACCATCAGACTTCTGAGCTCAAAAATCGAACAGGACTTCTGTCTGCACAAAATGCACCACCAAACATGACTGCTGCTACTGTGCGAGGACTTGACTTTTAGTTTTTTGTGCAATACTCCAGTAAAAAAACTTGTTACTTTACTCTGTCTGCAAAAATGCAATTAAACAGGACGGCTGCTAGAGTAGCAGGACGTCGTTTTACTCTTACTCTCAATATTTTGAACAGTGTAATACCATTTATATAGTTCATATCTATTTATGCTTTGATACCCATCCAATACTTGTCTATGCCTGATGAAACCTCGTCACACTTGTGCAGCGTATACAACACTATTCTACTTTACTTCTCTAGCTTATTTTTATACTTTGTGTGTAATGCCGTTACACAACTGGAGCGCTGAGCTGACCGGTTCTTCTCGTCTAACACATCTTATTGTACTGTTGACCCTGTGTTAACTTGCACATGACAAATAAACCTGAAAACTGAAAAGAAAAACTGAAACTGAGTCTGGCCAGTCACAGGCGCGTGGGGGTGGGGGACTGTGCGGCATTAAAGTTAAGAACTTTCTGTTCCCTCAATTTAAATGTCACCATGACAGAACACACTGCACAGCTTTTGTCACCCATCTGTAGTTATGTTGATTTAGTCAGACAACAGCACAGCACAGCAGCTTTGAAACAACTGCTGGCTAACGTGAACCGTGATGATGTTTTTTTGCCAATTGAAAAAGGACAAACAGGAAGACATTTAGCCCTTTTTCACAACTGATCAGGTGTTTCACTGTGTGCAGAGGTCTCTAGATGGTTTAATGTAGACGTCATAGGCATAATGAAGCGTGCTTGTTTGGGATCATTTTATAGTAGTTAATGGTTGATTATAAATATAAAGTCTTACCATCTTACAGAATAAAAGCACCTAAAATAATGAAAGAATTTGCTGATTTAGCGGAGTGTACCACACACGTGCGCGTAACCATATTCCTCGCAGCAGTCGGGTGAGATTTACAGTCGTGCAGTCTGGTGGATTTTGTGGCAAACTGCCTGGTACAAACCCCTCGATGCCCACTGAGGCCTCTGGGTAAACACCACTGTGGACTGGACCAGCCTCTAAGACCGATTCACTTCTTTAATGCAATCTTTGCTGAGTGAATATACATTTAAAAAAAAACAAAAAAAAACAGAGCAACCTTAAGTAGTAGGTTTCAGACTTAAAGCCATAAAATGTGTACCTAAATGTCTGATTTGTCTAAAAATATGAAATGTAATCATGTGACATGTGGTCACGTGGGAACAGAAGTATGTATAGTTTATATTTAGGGCACAAGAACACCTCGTCCATTTGGGCGCTGTGGCACAACTGTTTCGTCTACACTCATCACAACCCTGCCATCTACGCAATTTAGTTTTTTTACATTTTACAAGAAACTGTTTGTTTTCAGCTGTTTACACAGTGTTAATGTTTAGGATCAAGATGGGTACATTTAATGACACTGAGACAGTGGCAATTTGAAAAACACAACACAGACGCAGAAGGAGGCAGAATGCAATAATTAGCACATGGCAGGCCGACTGCAGAGGTCAACATCTGGTCATTTAGGCTAATGAGTTAATGGACCTTTACACCGAGGTGTGCTTTGCTCGTGTTTGGTCTGATAAAACAGAAAAAATAATAAATAGATAAAAACAGCCCTTGATTGAAATTCAGCTTGTGCAGCTTCAAGATCAAAATGTCAGTCACTTTCACTGACTGCTCACGGAGCACAGCGAGGCAAGTTAGACCTGCTGCATCTGTAGGAACTAACACCATGCATGCACCAAATGTAATATCAGATCAAGGCTTCCACTTCCCATCTCTCTGACTAATGCCACACTGATATCATGTGATTACTTCCCTTCTCTATAAAAGCACATATGGGCACTCGCATGGTAACTCACTGGAAATTCACGTCAGCCACAAACCATATCAGTCAAGACATGAATCGATTTTTGTAACACTAAACGTGTGATTAAATCTGACGTTTATCTTTGATTATAAATAAAGTGTTTGGGCTTTCACATGTCGCAAGAGCGAGCTTGAAGCCCACGATCAAAATGGCTTATGCCCTTACCGCTAAGAGGTTAATGTGAAACCTTGTGAACGGGCGTGAGCAAACATGTGAAAGTGGAAGTTTATAGAGGGCTTTAAAAATCATCGTGACAGACATTTACGGACAGTGACACGTATTCGAAATTACACTAAATGCAGCCATGTTTGATTGTACTGATAATGTGCACTGTTATGCAAGATTTGTGAGAGTATTCAAACACGCAGGACACACTACTTGTTTATATCTAGGCGATAATCTACACAGGGGAAAGCTCAACTGGTAGCCGTATGACTAAAGTCCAATTTACACACTTAACTGCAGTCGGTGGTATGCTCATCTTTTTATTACAGCTCTACTTTTCCCAACTTAAAGGTCGTCTAACTGCAGTGCACAGCGCTGCTACAGCCTCTATATGAAAGTAGGCGATATCTCTGTGTGCAGTGAAATGCAGGATTGTATTTTAAATTATATTTTTCCAGGTATTTTCCAGGCAGCAATGGAAAAATCCAAGTGTGCTCAACAGGGGGAGTGGAGGGGGGGGGCTTATTTGAACAGATGACGTTACATTACATGGCCTTACTCCAACGCTGCCTGTTAGGACACATAGTACCACACACACACACGCTAGCTTAGCTAGCTCTACTAGCATGATCACATGTGTTATTATGTGAAAGATAGCGCTACAAGTTGAATATATAAAAGCTGATAATTGAGTTAAAGAAGTGGACAAGAGGGGATTTAAACGTTAGTACTGAGCGTGATTACTGATTAAGCTCCCAGTGTGTGTGTTTAAGTGGGGCAACAGCCAGTTATACTTAAGCTAACTTCAAAAAAAAAAAAAAAAAAACTAGCAGGCTAACTTTGTGACAGCGTGTCAGACACTCGGTCCGTCCAGGCTTCGTGTCCAAACTAAACACGAGCTTCAGTCACGTCGTGGGTCAAGCTGCGGGCTATCCAACTTGTGATAGTAAGTTAGCAAAGCTAAGCTAACTGCAACTTCTGTGACTTGACAACAGGTTGCAGTGTGCTCGGCTTAACTTACTAAAGTTATACAAACTTCGACATTTCAAGAGGCCTTCGTGTTTTGCGTGAGACACGACTTAGCTGGTCGTCTGGACAAGCGTGGACACTTTTAGTTAACGCCGTCTCGTGTAAACTCTAATCTGTCCTCTCAGCTATGCTGTCTCGGCTATTTAACGTTAGCTTGCTAGCTTGCTGGGTGCATGAGGAGTGTTTGTAGTAGGTAGGGGGTGTCCTGACTTTAAAAAGTCCTGCCTTTGCTCCACATGCAAACACGCTGTTTGTGGTCCGAAAGCTGTACACTTGTGTTCGCCGAAGAGCGTTTTACCTGTCGGACCCGGCGTATCGTGTCTGCGAAGTCATCTTTCGTTCCGGGCTGAGCCACCGAGGCCTGTCCCTGAACCAGCTCCGCCATCATCATCATCCGCCTCGGCAGCTGAGAGCCACACTTAAAAAAAAAAAAAAAAAGGAGTAGCACACGTGCCAAGCCAAAGCTCCGCGAGCCACATGATCTCGCGAGTTGATGGAAGACCACATACATGCAAGGAAAACACAGTTAATACAGCAAAATAACACAATATACAGGCTATGATACACCAAACGTCATATCCTCTCTAATACAAGAGTATTTGATTGATATCAATATATATAAATACATTTTTCAATTAGTTAATTAGTCAATAAAATGTGGGAATATCAGTCCAAACCCAAGCTGACATCTTAAAATGTTTAGTTTTGTTCACACAAAATGCAAATATATTCAATTTATAATGTTGCACATTGGAGTTCCCTGCTGCTTGGGAACCGGAGGGTTGCCAGTTCAAGTCCCAAAGTATGAAAGGTGGACTGGTAGCTGGAGAGGTGCCATTTCACCTTCTGGGCACTGCTAAGGTGCACTTGAGCAAGGCACCGAACCCCTAACTGCTCCCAGGGCACTGCTCGCATGGCGTCCCATCACTCCACCATTTCTCTACATTTGCATGTCTATGAGTACTTTGTGTATGTGTGGTTGTATTTCAGGTAAAAATGCATATAAAATAACTTGAGTGAAAAAAAGAATTTCCCATCAAGGTATCTATAAAATAAAAACATGTTTATTTCTGCTGTGGAGTTGGACATTTTAATACGAGGATTTATGGAGATTGACTTGTTCTGCAGCCAGCCTCAAGTGGCTGTTTGAGTTTGAGTAGCACACGTGCTATGATATGCTATGATACAAAACACCTCCTCCTTTCTAATGCAATGGAGTATTTGATTGATATCTAATATACATACATACATTTTTCAATTAAATAATAGTCAATAAAAGTCAATAAAATTGTGGGAATGACAGTCCAAAACAAAGCTGACATCTTAAAATGTTTTGTTTTGTTCATGCAAAATGCAAATATATTCAATTTACAATGATATAAGAGAAAAGCAGCACATTGGAGAAGCTGCAACCAGAAAATGTTTGGCATTTCTACCTGGTAAAGGACTTAAGCACTTAGCAATGTATAATAACTTGAACAATCCGATGTGATCCAATACAACAACTCTGCCATAAATTCTAATTTTATAAAGCTTTTGTTGACACTGTCAGAGAGAGCATTAATTCACCTTTATGTTTATTATTGAGTGGGTGCTGTTGTTGTACAGGACTGCAGCATATTAAAAGGTGTTTCTAACATTATGTAAATGATGTGGCTAAAATATTAGAGACACATCTCAATATAATGCAGTCCAATTTAACACTAATCAAACTAAAACCTCAGTAGTAAACATTAAAGAGTTAAATTTATACCTCTCTGACAGTGTCGGCAAAAACTGAAAAATGATAAGCTTCGTAAAAGTACAGTTTATGGCAGAGTTGTTGTATTAAATCACATTGTTTTGTACAAAGGTGCCTAATAAAGTGGCTGGTCAGTATATATCATCTCTTATATTGTTATATATCAATCTATAAATTAGTTTGGACACACCTTCTCAGTGTTTCAGTGTTTTTTCTTTATTTTCCTCATTTTCTACATGGCAGATTAACACTGAAGATATCAAAACTATGAATGAACACATATGGAATTACGTGGTAAACAAAAAAAGTGGAAGCAAAGCAAAAATGTGTTTTATATTTTATATTCTGATGACACCTTTAGCACACTGTTGGCTATAAACACCTTCTTTACATAATGTAATACTACGATAAGCAGTTTTACTGAAATAAACTGACATCTGGAGTCGCATATCTTTTTATGTGTAAACATACCTGACAAAAGTTAAGTTGATACTGACATAATTAGGCCAATACTACATTTGATAATGCACTGAAATATAGTCATTGGAATACTGTTGAAACAAGATGTATAAAACAAAACAAAACAAATTACTGGAAAACTTTAATTTTAGCTGGCAGAGACATCTGCATGTTTGTTCTCTTCTGTAATCTGTTCGTCTTCAGACTAACTTTATTTTTTCTTTCAAAGTGTTTGTTAAAAATGAAAAATGAAACAGAGAACCCAAACATACACACAGTCACAGCTCCCTCTACGGAGCCACATGGATGTTTTAAACTGACTTTTTTTTCTATTTATAGTTCCAACATTGTAAGCTGTTTTGACAGAATCAAAAAATCCCATCCGACACGACAAAATGAAGATTGAGGAATACTGGTTTTCTCTCTCGCTTGCACATGTGGAAACATCTATTGTTGCACATCTGGAAAAAGCCAGCAGCCAGACAGAAGAAAGTAAAATTGCTGCAAATTTCCAAACTGTTTATGCAAAACAGTTCCTGCTCCATAAATTGTATCCAAACCTCAATGAGCAAAGTCGACCAGTAAGGACTTAAAATGACTGTGTGGTCCAGCAGAAAGAAGCAGTTCAAATTTATTGAAGTGTTTGTTTCTGAGTATCTGACGAAGCTTTTCTTCAGCACATATGCATTACTTTAATTTTCTTAATGATGTACAGTGCCCAGCACTATCTATTGATATTAAAGGATGAAATCTGTCAGATTTCTTATGTCAACACAAGAGGAAATACACTAGCCCCGAAGCCTATAATAAATAACTGTTTCCCACTATGGTTACTTATGTGAAATGCTCATGCAGCTGCTTGAAAAGGCATGATTGACCTCGAATTTGAGACAAGCAGATTGGTGTGCTGCGTCTTACAGACATCCGTGCAGATATCAATTTCCTTTCCTTGTCAGCCCCGGGGCATGTTATCACCTCCAAAAAAGAAGCAGGGAAATTAAGAGAAAGCTGAAGGCTGTTCCCAGACGAACTCCTCTAAATGAAGACCTCCAATTTAGCATGACTGAAGTATGATCCCTGCCCTGGACCTAACATATTGCTACCATGTGCTGTCCAATGTATTCAAGGTGGCTGGGAAATGATTTCAGAGCTGTGGTATCAAATGGTAAGTCAGGTGGTGGTCGTCATATATAGATGATGTATATGTCTGACCATGGATGCAAGAACACACACACACACACACACACACACACACACACACACACACATAGATAGATAGTTATAATGAATTCAGTCCCCATCTAGTCAAACAGCCTAGAAAGTAAAGGCAGTTAAAGCAGGTGTGGGTCGCTGGCATACCGCCAGTCAAACAGTGGGAACTGAGTTAGTGTGTTTATGTGTGTGTGGAGCTGTGGTTACCGTAGCAGGCTGATCAAGTGTCACACACAAACACAGCTTCCTCCCTGTCATTGTCTTGCAGAGAATGGACTCCTGTTCCCAGGGTTCACTGTTGTAAAAACCGTAGGGCCGCTCGTCAAAGTAGTGCATGTGAGCACGCAAAGCATTTGGTCTCTAAAGATTAAAAAAACTTTAAGAAATCATCATCGTGGGCTGAGTAATTTAACCATTTTTCATTGCAGAGAGAGCGAGCGATGTTTTTGTGGTCAGGAATACATGCCCAGCTGGACAACCGAGCATTTGGGGAAAAAAAAGGAACATCAATATTGGCACACTTATTCTTTTTAACTACTGAGCTTTTACCTCCTCCTTTCTCCTCCTCAATCTCAAAAGAACCGGCCATATGAAACTGTAATTGCTTTATAATTGCCACGGTTCTGCTATGGGCGTACATTTCTAAAGACAGGATAGAAGAAACGGATAGTGTTTCATCCAGAGACCTCTGAGGTATCTCAAAACAGCTTTTATTCAGGAGCACATTGTTCATGCAGAGAGAAGAAGCAGTGCATAAAAAAGTGGTGGCTCTCATATTAATACTCAGAATAGGCCAAGCAAAATCTGCAGCATCTAACATAAGTCATGTCTAAACATTCACTCAGTTCTACTTTTTGTATGAGCCTCATTATTTCAGTACAGTTTATAATTTACTCCGTTTGTTTTATTGTTAATAAAGGACTCAGTTTAGCATAGCACTCCCTTTTATTCCTCTTCTTCCTTGTCAAATCCTGGTGCCTACAATGCCCACAATGCAGCTCATGTGTTCAAGGGTCAAGATTTGGGTGTGTTATGCTAGTAGTGGCTAATGTAAGGGTTATACAACTTTTTTGACATGTGCAGTCATACTCCCCAAGACCTGTAAACAGGCCGGCATGTGTAAAGTTGGTAGAGTTCCCCTTTAAATATGTTGTATTGCTGTTTAGAAAAGTGCTAAATAAATACAGTTATTGAGTTAAGTTATTAACAAGTCTAAACTTAAACCAAATCATGTGCACAAAATTTAGTTATGACATGTACGGCTGGTTTTTATGTCCAGTCACTCTTTCATAAACACACACACACACCGATATATCTGTGTATAATAATAATATAATAAAGCTAAAGCACCATGTTTTTCTCTTCTAACTGCTAAATTGATTTTCCAATAAATAGTTCTAGCTGTACTTGAATTATGTTATTGGTAAGTTGTGTTTATTTATCTTTATATGTGTTCAGAACTTCTGCACCAATTCAGGAATATACACATAAAAACCAAGTGCCAACCCAGTTTGAATATGTCTGTGGAATAAAATATAAATAAATTAAATATAAAAAAAAAAAAAGCACATACTGAAATAACACAATAAAAAAAAGAGAAAAATAAAAAGCAGGAGGCAGGAGTGTCATGGGAGGTGACAGAGTAACATAAAGGACAAACAAACAAACAAAAAATCTCTGATGGGTAACATCCTGTCTTGAAAGAGAAGATTGACAGATGAAAAGGATAAACAGACCAGCTTTGTCAAATAATGGGAGAGACACACGTTTACCTCCTTGTTTTTTTACCTCTCTTCCATTTTACTTTGCAGCCTCCTCCTCCTCCTCCTCCTCCTCCTCCTCCATAAGCCACTTTGCTTTGAGTCAGCTCTGTATCTGTATTTTAAATGACTCAATTACATGGGATCCCGCGGTGAAAATTACGGATGTTTTTCACTATTTCCTCCACTGGGACACCATGGCCCCTCCCTGGCTCCAATAACCCCCCTCCTCCTCGTCCTCCTCCTTCCTCCATCCCTCTCTCTTGGCCTCTCTCTCCACCTGTCCTATTTTCCTCCTCTCCCAACATCGCCCATTTTTCTTGATAAACGTTCGCTTTGCTGTGCGTATCTCCGACTGAGAGGAAATAATAGCTAAATGGTCTTGTTTGTGAGCTTTCTGCACAGTGAGCTGACAAAGAGTGTTTTGCAGGTAATTCTTCTGCTGCGACCACACAACGAGCCACCGAAAAAGGCTTTCTTAAGGATGACACAAGGCGCTGTTCAAATCCAAACACCAGGCATGACAGAAATAAAAGTATATCAGCAGGCAGAGTTGCAGAGATGGACAGAATGTTTTTTTTTTATTCATCCAAAGCAAAGCTGTATTGTGATTCCTTTCAGCACTTTAAACCCACAGTTTATGGGGGTCTGAAACATTTTAAAAGTGGAATCCATCTTTCATGTAGTTTGGCGGTGTTGAATCTACTCTCAGGATAAAACCCTCACCTACTGCTGTGTTGGTGTGTGTACGGCTTGGATCAGTTTTAAGGTACATCTACAGGTCTCAGGAAGCAAAACATGTCTTTCTCATTTCATGCAAAGTAAGGAGGACAGATCTCGGAAGGCTGTCCAACAGACAGCTGGAAAGCGTTTTTATTGCTATGTCATTGTGGTACTCTAAAGGCACTGTACTGAAATTACTTAAGAAAGCTTTTATCCTCATCTGAGACAGACTTCATGAGTTTTTGGATTGCTTTTTTATGACTGTGATTTTTGTATGAAAGGTCCAGTGTGTACATATATACTGGGAGAGTTCTGGTGGTTCTGATCTTATTTACTCATTTTTTTTTAAGATTTGTTTATTGATTTTTTAGTGACACACCAGAATCAAAAGGGAACATTTTGAGTATCAATACAGTGTCAGATATAAAATAAGTAAAACCAACATCAAATACACAAAATAAAAACACAAATTGGTCACTCACTTCTAAATAAAAGTCAAACATGGAGTTCGCTTAAACAGAGATAAATAAAAACCCAAACCCAAAATCCCAGCATGTTATAAATTCACACAAAAATGTAAAAGACAATCAGGCTGGCTACTCTGGAATAATCCTAAAAATAAATTCCTCTGCATGTGCAAAAAATGGTCCCCAAGTTTTATTAAACGTTGCAAATGAACCGTGTATTGTGCACCTAACTTTCTTCAACTTCTGATCTTATTTACTTATCACAGAAAAATTATTACTATTGAATGATGATTCTTTCTTCTTCAGCCCAATAACAACAAATAAGATATTGCTTGTGCGATGGAAATATTTGCTTTCTTTTCACCATTTTCATTGTCATATGTATATTGTTTTCTTGATTTACTTTGTATTGGAATATCAATAAGAAAAATATATGCAATACACTGTCAGTATGCGGACTTATCTTAGGGTGAACAATTGAAGTGTTTGTCTGTGTCTATCTGAGTCTTTTTACTTTCACAATATCACCACTGAAATAGATTCAGAGCTATTAATGTATCTATTTATTATCTTATTTCTACTTTTCTCTGGTTAGGGCAGGAATGGCGTAGTCATACTACATTGCCTGCTGCACCAATACTTTATGTTTAAAGAGGTTTAAAAGCAATAAAAATGATCATAAACAAGAAAATCTTTTAGCTTTAACCATCATTTTATAACATATTTCCTATAGACTCACCAATGAAGACGAGTTAAACACCCAGCCCAAACAGCCTGCATACCCTGTGGTGTAATTCAGGCACAATCGGAAAGAACCTACACTGCATTACCATCCATCATAACACACCATAACAACCAAATAACCAGCGCTATTAAACATTTAGATCGTCCAAGGGATTCACTGAGAGTGGGGCAGACAAAGCTACAAGGATAGCCACCTTGAACCTGATAGGCCCCTCATACATTCACCACCTTGCAGACCAACAGATCGAAGAACATAAAGAGTGTGTGGCTGCAAACAAACCCCACCAGTGCACCCCCGGGAGGAGAGGAGGGGAAGGGAAGAGGCACGAGCCAAGTCCCTTTCAAATGAAGGAGATAAATCTATTGATTTGAGATCAGCGTGCTGCATTACTGCTGCTGCCCAAGGGGATCTGGGAAGTGGAGGAGGGTGTAATGGTGAAGATGGTTTGTAGCCAGTGCTTGGGGCATGGTTCTGGAGATGGTAGTCTGTTTGTCGGTAGGCCCACCACTTCAGTCCAGACTGAAATATCACAACAAACTACTGGATGGATTGGAATGAAGTTTTGCACCGACATTCTGACTTTGCTATCCTGACTTTTCTTCTCATCCTGTTACTTACTGATACTTTGGGCATTTAGTGAAATGTCTTGACAACTGTTGGGTGTGTTGGCCATGGTGGACTGTCATGATGTGACTGTCTGCCTGTTTTCCCTTCCCTTGTGTTTCTGTCTGTCTTGTCTTTGTCTCAACCTCCTGCGATTGTGATTTTCTCTAACCCTGAACTCTCTGTGCTGCAGGATCCCGGCCTAACACTCACCAGCCACGTCCAGCATTGCCTTGTTATCACTCCCATCTTAGGATGTTTGCCACCACCCAGCACTGCACCGCTTGGATCTCACCACCAGACATCCACCTGCCCCTGCACCATTTCCCTCCAGGTTTTTTTTAATAAACTTTTTTGAACTGTTCTCAGTCCCTGGTGTGTTTGCACTTTGGGTCCACTTTGTTCTACATAACAGGCACAGTTGTTCATATTTCCCTCAGGGTGAGTTGCAGTAACTTTGGTGATCCTCTGACTTTTCATCTGGCACCATCATCTGGTCATAATTTTTGTCCAGTACTTTGGTTATGATCAAATATCTGCAAAGCTTTTGTGTTTAGTGCTAGTTAGCAAATGTTAGCATCACACCACACTAAGCTAAGATGGTGAACATGGTTACACCTGTTTAACATAAGCATATTAGCGTTGTACAAGTACAAGAAAAACCCCACAGAGCCTCTAGCATGGCTACAGAGTCTCAGTCTTGTTTTGTATCAGCTGGTAATGGAAAAGACACCCTGCATGCTGAAATCCTGAATTTCTGAGATGTGCAGATGGGGTCCCAACCTGAAGTTGGCCTATACATTATGTATGAAGTAGGATGCCAACAACAAGCTCAACAGGTCTGAACAGTTGGCAAAAGACTGACACTGCTGTTTAGCCTGCCACATGGATCTGGAATACAGCCAGCCATATATATATATACTGTATACTGTAGTGCACAGATTTGCTGCTGACTAAGACCGCATAATGAAAAGCACTTTCATTACATTAGCGTCGGTGCTATGTGGTGAATGGAGAATGTAGGAAGTAAGTTTTTATATTTGTAAATGGATTTGTCATAAAAGTCCTGAATTTAAAGTTAATGATCACAATATCGAGACTGATTTTACAACAAATGCTCAATATATTATATATAATTGATTTTATATACTGCTGTTATCATTAGTAACCATCCATCAGTTTTCTATGACCAATTATCCTTATCAGGGAGGTAGAGGGCTGGAGCCGATCCCGGCTGACTTTGGCCAAAAGGTGGGGTTCTAAGGTTGTACAAACATATTATCAGTCTTTCTTATTACATTCTCATCAAGAAAGCAACTGAGCATATTTCCCCAAATATTTAACTATACTGTTAAGCGTTCCCATTAAGGATGGAAAATGCCAAAAAGTTAGCAACCTGCACCTCAACTTCAGCTCCCAATTATAGCAGCGTAACTTAATCTGCCATCGGAAAGGTTATTGATTCTTGTTAGCCCCGTAGAGCCTGCAGACTCCAGTCTAGTCAATGTTAGTGGGTAGTTGAGCTACATTTTGTTGTAACAGGAGACAGGAAAGTCCTCACACTCATTAACCCTTTTAGATGGGCAACATTGAGCAGCAGGCAAAATATTTCTATTTTTCCATCAATATTTTATCACCGGCTCAGGCCAAACAAAGCCAGGGGCTTTGACCGTAATGGTCCCATCTGTCTATAGATCGCAAGGACATCAGCGTATGGGTGTCCTTTGACACCAGAAAATCGGCTTCGACATCAAGGAGAAACACTGCACTCACAATCGCAGGATCCATGGATGTTAGCTAGCCTGGAAGGCAAAGTGTATCCTGCTTTATTTTGATGGTTCCTCACAGATGGTCTCTTGATGTTGTGGCAGGAGATCAAGTTTCATGAGTATGAATGAAGTGGACATTTCAGCTATTAGGACAAATCAGCTCTGTTCGAGTACATCAATGGCATTTATACCCAAAGTGATCTGAGCCACAGTATTAATTAACAAATGAATACAACTCACAGCTGCTGGAAATTTCTATTCCCCTCTCACCTGATACAAAGTCCCAAACTGCCTGGGTTTGCTCAGAAACACTTTCATAATCCTAATTTAGTCAAACCACATTAACAAAACATTCTTCACACAATATGTGCTGCTCATCCTCTGATTATTACTATTTATGCTACTCCATCTAAGTATAAATATAAATAATAGATTATATTAAGCCAAGAGTATTGGCATTGTATCCTGGCCTGTAAATCTCTTATTGTTTCTTAGCAATAAGAGAGTGACCTCATCATCTTTGCCAGGCCCATTAGCTTTCTGCACAAACCTCAGGGGACCAGTCCATTAACCCCTTACCTGCTAAGTAAAGTAGCATTAAGAGAAATGTTGAGAAACAAGGAGTTGACAGTTTACTGAGATATAATTTAGAGTGTTCTTGGTATATGTACAAATAAAATATTGTGTGATAGTGGTAATGGCAACAAGGACAGCAACAGACAAATAAAAGAAGGAAGCCCACTTAAGTTAAAGTAGGAAATAATGATAATAATAATAATATCAATGCACAAGTTAAATCTGGAATGTGGAAATGGACCAGAGACAAGGCGACTGACATTACAATAGAGCCCCAGTATGGCTCACTGTGCTTGGGTTACAAAAACCATAGTGAAGGAAAGCAACTTTGACCTCTAATTGATGGTAATTAACCTCCCATGGTCATTGTTCATGTCTCATTGTGTTTTAAGAGGAGAGGTCAGTGAACATGGGAGCCTTTTCCATACAGACAGGTAAATGAAGAGCACAGATTGAATGACCACAAAATATTCTGATGGGTAAAAGACATACTAATTATTCTTTTTGTCCCCACAAATGAATATCACTGTTGCTGAGTAAAAAAAAAAGGTAGGCAATTTTAACGTTAACAGTGATTTTCAGTTTGAACTCAAAAAGCTTTATTGTCCCTCAGATATGAATAAGTATGAGTAAGTCGATAGGTTAAAAGTTATTTCTGAGAAGATGAAACAAATACGGTACTAATAGTGGCCTTCTCTGCATCTTCTTGGATACTCACCCCAATATCTAAGTCAGTTACAGCCAGTGTTGGTAGTGTTGGCTGCTAATGAGTGTTCTTGTTCTAGTGTCTGTCATTGTTAATAATAAATTCTTATTGACACCAATCTTTAGGTTTTATACAATGTTTTGATTCACAAGATACATTAAAATATATTACATTCCAAAGAATCTAATTTAATAATTGATTAAAATACAAAGATAACTTCTGAATTAAAAAAAATAAATAAATAAACAACTTCCTGCAAAGTGTGTGATATCTGCTATTCAAATGGTTTAAAAGCGGATATTGAACTGGGAAGCCAGACAGGTAATATTACAGATAATAGGTATTCACCCAACAATGAAATTCAATTTCCACTTAGGTAGCAGGAGACACACAAACATAACAACAGCTGAGTTAAACGGAAACAAGACTAAAGAGTTTACAGTCGTGCTACCGGCTCTGTGAAGCTGAACTAATGCACAAAAGTGCTTTGAGCTAAATGCTAACATTATAACATGCTCACAATGATATTTCTAGTATATTGATGTTTAGCAGATATAATGTTTAGCATTTTAGTTTAACTTGTTAGGTACTACTATGTAGCTAACAGAAGTTTTGACCTGACGATGCTGCTTGATGAAAAGTCAGGAGATCAAAGTTTTCATAATTAATTCTCCGGGGACCATAAATGTCTTTACAACGTGTCAAAGTAGTCAATCCAGAATCCAGCATGGCTAAAATGCATAGGTACCACTTTGTAATAAAGTGTTATAACAATCAGATTCATGGTAATAAAGAATAATTTACTAATGAGTTATAGATTATAATTAGCTTTAACAAGAACACATTTGGGGTTGCCAGGTTGTGAAAATCACGTTGGCTTGCCTCCTGGAAAAGACCTGTGAAGAATCCAGACCACAATCCAGGTACTGACAACCTTTTTTAACTGCTGACTGGGTGAAAATAGTGTGTAAACCATTTATTATTGACTTATTAACATTTAGAACCGCTTATGAATTATGAATGTGTGAAACCCAGGTACATTTATTAATGGATTACCAACTAAATTATGATCAAATGGAAAGATAGCAAAGGGATAACACAAAAGTTGTTCTTTTCAATACCTTATAACTTATAAATAAACATTTCATATGTAATTTATTACTTTCAAACTACAAACCATTAATAAATGGGTGCCTAATAAGAAAGTGGAACAAAACAAACAGAACAAAAACTGCACTTCACGTGTCTCTACACTTTCTTGTTCTCCCAAACCTTCGATCATCCATTTCCAGCATGGGTGCCCTCTCATTGCCGGCGGCTCTGCACTTCATCTCAAGAGGTCATAGACCCTGATCCTGAACAATAGCCTCCTTTGTACGTGTGCTGTTGGAGAGTGACAAGGACTTGAAGGTTAGTCGACCTGGACTCCTGAGGAGACACGGTCGCACAGGAGTGTCCATTAGGGCCCGCAACGCCACCGACTTTCATGTTGTGCTATTGTTACACAGCTCTCCCTTGAGAGGTAGACACAGAGTGGGTAATGAGGGGTAATTGGTCCAGGGTCAAGGATGATTAATTCCCTTGGTCAGGTGTCAGCCAGTTTTTATACCTGGTTGGCTGGGTAGACAGGTAGGGGGGAGAGGAAGGTGGGTGGAATATGAGACGCAGTAGATGAGTGGGTAAGTAGACGTGGATCCAGGCGCGTACATACATGCACAGCTAGTTGATCAGAGAAGTTAGTATTAAGTCCAGAGTTGACTTTACATACAGAAACCAGCTGTCTGTTCCTAAAACAAAAGACAGCTATTACATTAATACAAATTTCCAAGGATCATATCTTTCCTTCCAGAAATAAAGTTGAAAGGTCACCACGATCCTCCCCCTCCAACCACTGAAGCCAGATTGAGATTGATAGCTGTCCCCGTCCCTCCTACCTCCCCTTCAGCTTGACTGACTAATCTGAATACCTCTCCATCCATCCCTTCATTCTAACAGAGCAATTTTGGACACTGATTATCTTGCAACCTGTGTGTGCACGACAGTAAATGCAGGGGCTGGCTGGTAATTGAACAGGCAAAGACTGAGACGCCTGCCGTGTAATTGAGCGGTGGCTGAGGGGCTCTTTAAGGACTGAAAGGGTCCGAGGAACCCTCATTGCCCATTAGACCTGGCAGGGGGTCTCTTGTGCCTGTGGACTCCACCTTGAGGCCCACACCGTACCCAGCACTTCAATGCAGGACTGACATCTATCAGCGGTGGGGTAAGGCACAGAATCAGCTGCTGTTGTCCTACAGACTGAAGCATGCTATAGTATGGAGCATATTGTAGTGAACAGAAGACAGAATAAATTACTTTAACAACTAACATAATATATGAACCTCAAATAACCCCATCTTCTCTGAAATCACTGTCGTAGATGCACTGAACTACATCTTCAAAACTTTTCATGACAGAGATTTGACACTGAACATTGAATATGAAGCTGTGAAGCTGAGTGAGGCTCCATTAGCTTCGCTTAGCAAAGCATAAAAACTGGAAACAGGGTAACACAACTAGCCTGGTAACCACATATCTAATTTGGTCAATCTCATTTCTGAGGGTTCAATATTGGTGGTGTATTTGTTAGCCATGCCGTTAGTGCCAACTTTAGTGAATATTAGCATTTTTTAACTGATTTTTTATTATTACATTTGAGTTTAAAGGTTAAAGGTACAGTGTGTAAGATTTGGTGGTATCTAGTGGTAAAATTTCTGATTGCATTGAACTGAACAGTCCCAAACTTCTAACAAAACACAACACAGTTTGCCAGAACTAACAAACGCTTCTTCTTCTTCCTCTACGTCACGTCCGTCTCCTTTTTCTACAACATATTTTCCTGCTGGAACAAACATGGCGGCGCAAGATGTCAGACTCACTCTGTCATATGTTGATATAAAAGGCTAATTCCAGGTGATTATATATTATTGAAAACATAGTCATGCATATTATATTCCATTTTTGCCAAAAGATCACCCTTAAAGTTACACACTGAGCCTTTAAGTTTCTACATCTTCTGGTGGAATGAATGTGTAAATGTGGAATGATTTGTTTGCCTGCCACACAGAAATTTGCAGGTTTTTGTTACTTATATACTTATACTTACTTTCCAAGCTGGCGCACTTCATAGTAGGGATACAACATTCATCAATTATCTGTGTAGCTCTCATTTAATAGTGAAGGTGAAAGAAAATCCTAAAAATTCCTGCATCCAAATAGTCTAATATTTCTTCCTATTGACAATTTTTTTTTAAAATTCAGGGACAATGTGAGACTGAGAAAACAGAGCACTATCCAAGGTAATAATGAATGATACAATACCTTTGCCTTTAAAATGCTTCCTCTTTCCTCTGTTCTCTAACCCTGGAGACCCCATGTGGAGGAGGGAAATATAAATATGTGGCCAATTGGTTTTCCTTCCATGTGACTTGTGCCATTTGAGCTCAGAAATGGCCTCATTACTTCTGCTTCAGTGTTTATCAGCGAGCCACCTTGTTGACTTTCGCCTGTGCCAAACCCGTGCACTGCTACTGCTTCATCTACATATTGTAAATATGATACAGTGTCCTCACTGCCCTGAAGTCTTCACGGGGCAGTGACTGTACAGCACCAAGAGTTAAACAGCCAGGTATTAATAAATAGGCTGTCGGCCAAAGACGTGAACTATTAATTACTAACACATTCAAAGTGACGGGGGATGATATCTATGACGAGTGTTTGCATGGAAGCTGATGATAAACGTTGATTTTTTTCTATAAAGAATTAAGAAACAAGCAGAGGAAGAAGAAACACTATTCACTTGATTTTATTTCTGAAACAAGGAACTAGTTTGCTCATGTACTGACATACTAATGCCCAACAATGAGGAAGAAATCAAATCATATGAAACACATTAACAAATGCCTACATTATAATTAACATTAATCTGTACACCGGATTCAAACTGTTTTCCTATCATGAGTTTACATTTTCTAGATTATTCTTCCTCCAATCTTCACCACCTAAGAAATCCTTTTACAGTATATACTACAGATACCCAGATGCTAACATAACTAACGGTAGACAGTAAGGCAAAAGGTATACAACGGAGGCACAAAGTCTAAACCTATACTGCTTAAACTGGAGGTTCACAGGACTGCAGCAGTTATTTCTTGGTGCTGGAGAGACCCTGCAAACGATGGTGTTCCCTTAACCTGAAGGAGAAGAACAAGAAAAATAATATGATTTAAAGTGTAGGTTTAGGCTGTGTGTAGATTACTCTTAAAGCTGAAGGGATGCTAACCTGACAGCATTAATCCTGATGAATCCAGAGGCATCGCATGGGTCGTAGTCTCCCTGCACATCCATGCTGGAGTGAAAACAAGTCAAGAAAGAGGCAGGTGAGACCAAGAACTGAAGGAAAAACTTACAGGATATTCTGGTAACAATATGAAATGTTTGGTGTCATTGCAGTAAACATAAGAGACGTGGTGCCTCGTCAACTACTGGGATAACTGGATCTTTGATAATCTGCTCTTGTGAAATAATGGTCCGATCGTTTTTCCTCTGAACGCTTCTCTTTAGCATTGTTTGTCCTGAATAACAGAGAATCAATATCGCAGAATAAAAACACACTCGTGTTCAAAAGCACACAAAGGATACACATAATACATTTTAAAACAATCCCATCATATCAACCCCGAGCTAAGTGTTGAAGTGATGATTTTGTAATCTGATGTTTGTCTTCCACTTCTTCTAAAAAAAAAAAAAAAAAAACGTGAATCTATAACTTGTGTGTTCTATGTTGTTTAGGCTGTTTGTTGTGAAGTCATGTCTTTTTAGTGTGTGTGTATGTCTCACAAAGAGTGTCTGCGTGCCGTGTAATTACAGCAGTTTCTACCTGCAGTGCTTAATACACTCTCACTGAGTCCTCTCCTCCCTGCGACACCCCCAACTCCCAATGTACAGCTTGCACTCATTCTTCAAAAGCACTTAGCAAAAGAGGAAATTGCCAACAAATGATAGGATAAACACTATAAAAAGAAAGAGCGACAACTAAATCATCAACTCTCAATACAAGGCTCCCTACTCGGCACCTGAACACCATTATGAGTGAGTGGCTTAAAAGAATATGGCACCGTGTGTGAGTGTGTGTGTGTGTGCGTGTGTAAGCATGCGATATTGTGTGTCTTCCTTGAAGAAACCCTGCAGTCTAATTGAGAGTGGAGCCAGCGGACAGCGAGGAGGGTGACATTTCTGTCTCAGATGGATGCGGTGACCGGCTGTATTACCACTGTGTTAATGACGCCGTTTACTGTTGCCCGTGGAGAGCCAACAGGATGTCAGCGGGGGTTTCATGCCTAATCTGGTCTGTGTGTGTGTGTATATATATGTGTGATTGTGGCGGGTCGTCATGTAGCGGCAAATAAGTGTGTGTGTGAGAGAGAGCGAGAGAGAGCGAGAGAGAGCGAGCCTGCTGCTTCCAGGTGTATAGCTGTCAGATACAGTATACATGTATGAATGCAGAAAAAAGTTTTGATAATCCAAAATATCTACTATAACAGTGGACTGTACCACTTATAACATGACCAATTACAACCTATTACACCCATAACAGCTTCAGCTTGAGTGCTAATTATGGTGTGTCACAGATATATTGATATGCTGGCAGATTGCAGTGCAGCAAACTGCAGCTATAAATCTCACAAAAACTGATTAATACATATATTTGTGATTTGTTTGTTGTATTTATAGTTCTATATATAAAAAAAACTTCCAATGAAGTTTCTGGTTCAAAATGTTCTATTTCTGTCATATTTGATATCAAAATTAATTGTTGAAATTCATGCCAAAAATCTCAGGCTGCAGGTTGGTCAGGCTGCAGTTGGCACTACATTATACTGCTCCAGCAAAAGAAGTCATGGCTGAGTACTGTGTATGCATCGTAGAGATGAAGCAATTTGTTGATTAAACGATAATCACTCAAAAGAAAATTAGTCTGCAACATTTTGTTTTTTAAATTGATCGATCTTTTCATTAATTTTTTAAACCTAGAATGTCAAGCAAGCTCCTCAAATGTGAGGATTTGATGTTTTTTCTTTGTCGTATATGATGGTAAACTGAATATCTTTTGGGTTTGGAAGAAGCATTTTGAATATGTTTTTATTTTGAATAGTAAATAAAAAAGTAAATCATTTGGCAGATTGATTCAACCATTAGTTGCAGCCCTGTGTGTATGCATGGCTATGCAGGTAAATATAGAAAAGTCTATATCAGACCCAAACCCTGGCCAATCACAGCTGAACAGTCTCCTATAAGGCGTTAGCGTGCATGACCACATTTGAAACTTGATTTGTGATGTGCTCCCTTATGGAGGAAGCACTGCGCCCATCTGTCAGTGGCCTCGAGGTCTTTGTGATGCTGCAACACAACACCTCTGTCACACTTCTGTGTCGTCTCTCAGCTAAGAAATCTGTCAGGTGCTGTTCCGAGAACGCGAGCCTTCGTCAGCGAGAGTTTCTTAGCAACTCGCTGGTTGAAAGATCAATGAGTCGTAATTCATCTTGAGTGACTGAGCAGTAATTAAATGTTTTACTGAAGACAGGATACTCAGAAAAAGTGAGACGAAGTAACAAGCTAATACAATGTGGGATTCAAAGGGCTGAATGAATGCACAGTCTGAGTACAGTATAATCTCTGTATATTTTGCCCTGTGTGAGCAAGAGAAATAAATACTCGGGGTATTGATTTTTTTTCCCTGGCCCTTTCTCTTGCCAAACCAGTCTAAGGAAATGAATGGCTGACTGTGTGAGACATGATTCCTTGTGTCCCTCTTTCTGACCTGCTTAACTAGCATGACACCCATGTACTTTCCTCCTAAAAGTCCAGTGAAATCACCTCTCTCCTCTGGCTGAAAACACCATTAGCTCCCTGACTCTAGGGTAAAAGTGGAGTGTATGTGTGTGTGAAGTGGAGATGGAGGGGCATATGGAGGGGTTTTACTTTGGTCAGTGCTGAGCCTGCCCAGAGGGCATCAGGGGTCAGCCTCCTGAACAAACCCACTGTTACCACGGCTAAGAGGCCACAGGGGTGCAGTAGGAGGGGTTGGGGGTCGGGGTCTGCCCTCCAGGAACTGAGCTTGACACTTCTCTGATGTCTTTGTGAGGCAGGGTCGGTTTAGTATGTTGATGTGGACGACATGAGAGAACTTGGGCAAGCTGACCTAACAACAGGCTGGCCCGGTGAACATGTGGAATAGCTGCACTGTGGCCAGAGCAGCCAAACACAGCTGTCAAGTCAGAACAAGCACACGCTTTGATTCACTGACACATGGCTGCTTTTATAAGCACACTCACGCATACACATATACACCCGCACATGCTTTTTTTGTGCTCCCCACCCCCCGCTTACCTGACCAACTCTTCGTTGTAGAGGGACTTGGGTGACTCTCGTCCAAGGATGTAGGTCTGACCCTTGAAGACAGACAGCAGTACTTTGCCCTCCACGTTCTCCTGGGATTTGCTTATGCAGTATCGCACAAAATCACACTCTGGACTGTACCAGAAACCTGACGGGCACAAGAAAATGGCAACATATTAACATTTAACAAAACGTACGGCTGTAAAGGTTTGTTAAAAACAACTGTTTTTGATTTTTCTTCATTTAAAACACACGGACAAAACCCCTTTAAATGCTCCCACTGATAATGCCACTAGTTTATATGTGCGGTATATATATGATGATAGGATGGACAAGTGGAGAAAGAGGCTCCTTCTCAAATCCTCCATTAGCAGCAGGATTTACTAGGGTTCATGTGATGCCCACAGTTCAATCTTTCACAATCTAAAACTCTTTGGTCTCATTTCTGTTCCAGGTAAAGTTCACACACGCCTTTCTTTTGTTGCATTTCTCTGACCTGGCCCGTCAGTCTCTGAGACAGATGGGCGAGGGATGTGTCTGTATACGTTCAGAGGTCAGGCACGCCCCACTCAGCAGGGGTGCTCCTCTCATCAGCAGCTGACCTCCACCTCATCGTCTGGCCATGTTCAAAGGCACAAACCTTCCCTGCTTTGATTGCCTCTGAATTGGCACGAGGCGACGGACATGACAATTGTTCACAGGCCCCAGTTTACTTTAGGGCAAACTATATTTTAATTATATTTGATTTGATTTCATGATGGTTCTTTCTACGTGTCAATGCAAGCGTCTCTGTATGGTGGGTATTTGGGGAAATTTCAGCAATCAATATTTTCATTATTGATTAATCATTTGGTCTGTAATGTTTCGAAATTGCTCATTTTAAATAATAAACACTTAAACATTTTCAATGATGTGGAACCAGAAAAAACCCCCCCAGCACATTTCCACATTTAAGATGCTGCATATGTTTGGTGCTTTACTTGATAAATGACATCAATCATTAATTTGTTCTCAAATTTTAATTTAATGACTTTTATTTTAATCAACTAAAGCATTTAATTTCTTACAATTACAGATGTAGCTGTCGTTCACTTGTCAAATGTTTGCTGCACTGCCCTTAATTGCTGCAAATTGTCTTGTGAAAAATTGTCTGGGCAAATAGTGACGTATTAATGCAAAACAGATGCAGGCCAGGTGGATTGTTAACATAAGCCAGTGCCAGGCGTCTGCTATCTATCTACAGAGTAATTAATGATTTAAACCCACAATGGGTTTAATCTCTGGCCTGCTTTTGAAGATCGCACCTTTGTGTGCATGTGTGTGTGTGTGTGTTTGCTTCCTGTCTCTGGAGGGTATAACTGAAGTGGCCTAGTAGTCAGTCTCTAATGGCACTGATCCTATTATGTGGATGAAGGTGCAGGGGACTGGCGACTGAGCAGAAGGGATGATTAAGACACCTGAGCCGAGAAAAGCTCACACAAACATGCAAATACACTGAACGCACACGGCGGTAGGTACACATTTCACATGGCTCTTATATAAAGTCTAAAGGGATGTTAAGCCTTCTGTCTATAAGATGACTGATAAAGGATTCCCGCGGCTGATAGTAGTATTGATTATTGAGAGTTAAAAAGAAAAAAAAAAAGAAAATCAGATAACGATAATAGTTTTTTTTCACATAAAGTTATAACGATTTCTTCGTAAAACATGGTAGATACACACTGAGCAGCACATTTCACTCCACTACTACAACTAAATCTGTCAGTGCTGTTTGGTGACTACAACTATGCAGTGGTGATGCCGTTTCTGCATTTCTGTGCTGCGGTTTCGTATTGCTTACATACATATGTGTGAATATACCTGACTGATTTATTAGTCTAGCTCTACTTCTGACATGAAAAACTGTCAGTGGTCACCCATACAAGTTTATGAATGCTACAATTTCAGATGGTGCAAAGGACAATTTAAATGCGACATTGTTATTGACAATAATTCAGGATTTGTCGGCATGTAAAAAACTAAAATCCTGATGAGTGATGTCAAATCTTCTAAACCATCTAATCAAAGGTTATGTATTTTATGGACTTACCGTTGTAGACGAGTTCAGAGAACTTGATACCCAGTCCCTGTTTGATCCGACGGACCTCTTTGTCCATGGTGAAGGTCTCAATGTCTAAATGGGCCTGCAACAGAATTGTGCCTCCTGGAGTTTCATATATCCCTGACAAACACAAAAAAATCAACAAAATGAATGAATGTTTGCACAAAAATCAACAGCAGTTGTTGAAGTTTTCAACCATGAATTAACAGACGAGTAGAGCGATGCATGCACCTTCACCAGGCTGCATGTTATCCGTCTCAACTATTCAACATAATATCTTGTCATTCTCATAATTTTATATAGCCTACCACCTTTCTGAGACCCAAATGATGGCGGATAACAAACTGAGATTGTGCATATAATTCCCTCAAATACACCCCTTAATTTTATTACAACCAGCGGCATCATCATCATCATCAGAGGCCAATCATAGTAGCATAAACTACATGCTCTGTTCATTTCATCTGAACTAACTACAAGCAAACTGCGCTATTAACCACTGTCAGCTGTCTGACAGACAGGCCTTCATAATGCTCACAAAACATGGATGAGCCTGTCCTGGGTAAATGACAGGGTAGGAGGCCCCTGCCAGCCTGGAGCCTGGACCAGGGCTCTGCTTACCCTGCAATTTACCCCCTCTGGACAGAGAGGGAGGGGTAAGAGGAGAAAAGATGAGGTAGATGACGGGAGAAATGAAGCTGTCGCTCAAATGTCAGCTAAAACAAAAGGAGGGCTGAGAAAATGCTACCAGACAGATCTGACAACAGAAATGGGAGCTTTATCAATGACATCCATTTCTGTGAGAGCTGAAATTTTGAAAAAGAAAAACTGAGTGCTGTTTTCCTGTCCAACACATAGTTCTTCACATCATCTGTCAGCTTGAATGAATGGCCACTCTTTTTTTTTTTTTTTTTGATTCAAACTACGCTGCCAGATACTTCACCACAGCCAACAGCGGGCTGCCAAATGTGACAATTTGTATGTTGTTCTCCTGAAGCCTAAAACTCTTTTCTGAGATTTAACAGATGAACGCTATTTAATCTCTTCCAATCTGGTGAGCAGTGGAGCTCCAATCTGTACGTCCCCAAATACTCCTGATCTGAAAATGGAGAAGCACTTACTCTGTGCTGGCAGCCAAAAACACAGCTTAGCAATACTGCTAATTGTTTAAAGCCTCAAAAGGCTGCCGCCTGAGCTAGAACGGCTTGTGGCTTTTTGGTGATCCAGGGCCAAGGAGGGCACGTAGGGACATTTCCGCTGGCTCTATCAGATAAATACATTAAAACTGCCCTCCAACACAACTTGGCTTAAGTGCTCCAAAAGAGAGCTAGCTTAACAGAGGAGAAAACAATGAAACGCTATCTGAGTAAGCTCCAACGGTGGCAGTTTAGTTAAGCTTAAAGAGAAAACACCCCCAGTGGTTTTTGAGGTTTTAATCTTTTATACGGTTACTGCAGGTATTCTAACCATGCCGCAGGCCCAAAGGGGTCAGCTCAGGAATTAAATCTTCCTGAGCTGATCCCCTCTGACCCTTTGGGCAAACTGTTAGTGCAGCATGAACAGGCAACACATGTAAATACAAGTAGATAAATATCTTAGGATCGATAGAAAATGACACAGAGTATATTTTAACGTTTGTTTTGGACATTTCTTTATGAATAATTTCAATAAATGAAAATGCTTTTGAAAACTATTTTTTTAAGTGCCACAAAACTGGAAGTTTGACAGCAGCAAAGGCTGGCCTGTTCATCGTGAAAAGATACAAACATTTATGACTTGCTTTTGATAGGTGAACCTCAGCAAACACCATCAACGGTGCACAGGTCAGAGGCCAGACAGCACTGTGACAGGTGGGAAATGTTAGTTTGGCACACAGGCTTGTTGGATGTTTTGTCACATAGTGACAACATTCTTGACGAACCATTTCAATCCCCCCTCCGCCTCCCTGAACCCCACACAAATAAATATGACCCAACACAAATAGCTATGACATGTCGCCATTCAGTCCCAGCCATCATCTATTGTGATGACATGACTGCCATTCCAGAGGAGCCCAACACGTACACTCCATGGCAGTTATTCAACCACTTGGACACCTCGTGATCCACCTCTTCCTATTGCAGGAAAAAGGTTTGATCTTTTGTTCAGTCGAGGGGAGAGAAAAGTGGGCTTCCCATTTTCCAATTTCTACCTGCCATGTTGCGCCACAGCAACAGTCTGCTGGCCAGTCAATTTGCCAATCATAGCACATAGTGTCGTGGGGGAAGAGGAGTGTGTGTGTGTGTGTGTGTCCAGGACACTGGGCTCACTGCCCTTGTATATTAGCTGTGGTAACACATGTAGAGAGCTAACAAAGGAGCTTTTCCAGTTGCCTACAAAAACATCCCTGCGTGACTGCATGCGCACACATGTGATCGACTGTGTATTTGTTTGTATCCGCTGAAGCATTCGCGCCGTTATCTTACTCACAGTGTGTGTGTTTTCTGTATGTGTGCGCATGCATAAGTGAATGGAGGTTACTTCAGTGTCTGTGTTCCAGGTGAACCAGAGTAAAACACTTCCTTTGAGGAGAGCGTGTTTTGCTATCCAGCCCACTTTTAGGGAAGTGGAACAGCAAGTGTGACACTTAAAGCACTCATGTAAAATAACTGAAAATTGCATGAAAGCCCTGAATACTGAAAAGGAAAGCTTTAGAATGGATGTAAAATTAAAATATTGAGACGTAATCCAGGGTAAGTGCAGTTATGTCCATCTCACTGCATTTACAGTGTAGATCACCGTTTGTGTAAATGAGGAAGCCTGTCAGACTAATTTGGCACAAAAAGAAAAAGGTCATAACCAAGACAGACGAAAAATATCATTTTTAATTCCTTACCTCGGGACTTCATGCCAATGAAACGGTTCTCTACGATGTCAATCCGACCAACACCGTGCTTTCCACTGAGAAAAGACAGACATGAATTAGATACGAAGCCTTTACAATTAAGTAATTTCTTAATTGCATCTTTTTTAAAAAAAACATTACAACATTTCAATTTATATAAAGCAGCCCAACAGAGAGCCAGGAAAGAAATCACTTTAGTAGTTGTGATATTTTCTACAAATAGTCTGTTTCATTCATCATCTCCTCTCTTCAAATATAATATTTTAAAATAGCAAAGGTGGAAAAACTATTTTAGTTTCCCCTCATGGAAATTAATTCCATTAATGCCATTAATTAAGAACGTAATATGACAATGTTACAAAGTAGTCTCTGGTGCACTTAATAAACAAACAGCTTTAATTGATTTCCCTAAAAAGTCCTCAATAGCAGCATAATGAAGCTCAAAAGTGGTAGGGGAATTTTTTTTTTGGCATAAGTGGGCTCACTTTTAGTAATTTAATTTATTCAGACAGTTGAAAGGCAGAGAGGAAGCGTGGAAAAGACACTGGTGGGATTTGATCCCAGTCCAGCAGCAAAAGACAAACATCATTTCAGAAGTGGCAAACTTAACCACCGTCATACCTCTGGGGGCACTTATACACTAAACTGATAAAGAAGCTTCCTTACTTATCATACATGGAAGTTAAAACTGCTTTTTAGTAAATGCTTTACAGAGATACATTAGGAGACGCCACAGAAAAAAGCTTACCCAACTGTATTGAGGTATGAGAAGATACCCAGAGGTGATTCCTCAGACGTGCCGTCCTTCTCATTGGACACCCTGATAGGCACTCCTAAAAGGAACACAATGATGATTTCTTAAATGATTATTACACAAACATACCAATAATAATATAAATAATACAAAAAAGCTTTACTGTTCACTAATTTATAAGATTTAAAATGTCCAGCATGATAGAATTTTATGTATTAGATTCAAAAACTGAAACAGCATTTAATGTTTTCTTTGTAGGTTTATAAGAAAATTCATTTTGAGTTTGTGAAACATCATTCCTTGAACAGACTCTATCCCATCATTTATTTGTTTTGATGCAAAAAAAGAAAAAGAAATGACAACTGCAAAGCAGATAGCTTTTAAATTGTAGCCCTGCTGCATATTTACTCAAACATATTACAAGAAAATTACTTGCATAGCTGTCAGTGTCATACATTACTAAAGTGAAAATTTTCTTTTGATACATGACATATTTCACTTCGTTGGTGAATGATGTGTGGAAAAATACCATCCACTAGTATACAGCAGTTACCTGTGCTTTTAATAAATAGTTAGATTTTTTCAATTAAAGCAGAGAACATTCTTACTATAAAAAATACACATAAATACTGAATACACCACAGGGAAAAGCAGCTTGGTGGTTAGTAAGGATTCAGATTTGGTGGCACTTATTCATGGAAATGTGTTTTGCAAATTTTTCTCATTCAATTCCTCCATCATAAAGTTTTAGGATGTTGTTTTCTGGCTTTGTTGTTGCCAAAAGAAATGGCATAAATCGTTCTAATATTACAGAAATAGAGGCTTTAAACACAAAACTGTTGCAGGTGAAAAACTGGACCTGCATGAATTTTTATGTTATCATATCAGAACAATGGCAAATGTGCCTGAATGCAAGTGTAATAGCAGCAGCCTGTCACTGACTGCCTTTGCTCTTCGAGAAGGGTAAAAGTGATTTTCATTCAGTCAGAATCAATCAACAAAATAACAACCCACAAAATGAAGTAAGAAACAAAAAGAAATGTATAACCTTTACACAACTTAGTTAATCAAGAGTTTGGGGGAAATGGCTTTTTAAAAACTAATGGAAAAATGAATTTCAACCGACTAAACTGTCAAAAAAAATAGCAACAAGTTGATAAAATCTGCTGACAAGTGCTCATTATCTCAGTCACTGAAATCAATAGTCCTCAGCTAAAAGTGAAAACCATTACAAAAGGACGTGGTGAGAAGGGCTAATAAATTCAAAGGCCCTGCTCATTTGAAAGCTGTGAAATTGTGGGCAGGCCTTTATCTAATTCAATTACTCACGCAGCTTTGTTACCCATACTCTCTTTTAGCGCTGAGATTTTTTTGCGCCACTGAGTGTTTGTGTGTTCATGCGCATGTGCAAGAGACAAAACCACTTGCAGAATCATCACCTATCTTCCTATTACTATGTCTCTAACACACACACACACACACACACACACACACACACACACACACACACACACACACACACACACACACACACACACACACACACACACACACACACACACACACACTTCCTCTCTAAACCACTTAAACCACGTACACATCAATCACTGTCACAGACCTGCTTATTCATGGCCTTCAATGAGCAACACGGGCCAAAAGGTGGAAGCAAGGAAACAAACATGACACATGGGTGTGTGTCTATGTGTGTGTGTGTGTTTGTGTTGAGAAGAGAACATAAGCATTTAAGGACTACACAAGAAGAGACTGATATGGACTCTCCATCCGTCCGGCGTTACAGTACTTTAGCGTGCTTGTAGTTGCCAGTCAAATAGCTTTGAAGAGAAGAGCAGCACTTCTGATTGCCTTCCTTTCAGCCAGCGTTTACAAAGCCCTGACAGGAATGACACGTGAAGCACTTGACAAATTTTGTCCGACAAGGGCTTTGTTGATGGCCCATTCTCATATCGCGGGAATCGTGGTGGCTCCCATGAAAGAAGAAAAAGTACCTCCCGGTGCAGGAGACGGCAGTATGGATGATGCATTACTAAAACTGCACCCCCCCATCGCCAATACCTAATAATTAGATTAAAAGTTCAAATAAATTAAGTGTCTGAACGTGGGAGTTTAGGGGCTGGCCTTTCGTCCCTGTGCTCTCTTTTTTCCCCCTCGCTCTCTCCATCATGCAGGTTCTATCATTCACTGAGGGGTCTTTTTCTCCCAGTGATCCCTTTCTTCAGTTTTTCTCAGCCTAACAGTGCAGACAATGGGAGCGCAGACACAGTTGTAGGAAAAATTACTGCTTTACATTTTTCCTCTCTGTCTCTTTTTCCTCTCCACTTCTTTGGTATGAAAGGAGGGAGGGATGAAATTTTTTTTTTTCTTAAAAAAAAAAAGGGAGAGGAATGGGGAGTGGAGTGTTTGACGGGGGAAAAGGTTCCTGTCGTTAAATATTCTTTTTTAATCAGTGAGAAAACTTTGGTGAGAAAGGCAGGGATGAAAAGGTGGGAGGGGGAATGAAATGAAACATTCTTGTGCTGATCTTGTGCTCAGAGGGAGGAGTAGGCTCGGGCCTTTGTGTGGACAACTAAAACAGCTTTTGTCATAGGGTGCTCAATAAAGGCACAGGGAATATGTGTGAAAACAGAGCGCAGGCCTGCAAAGAACCCGCGAAACCAGACTATGCTTTACTACTGCATCACTGTTTTACTAAAGCACATCTCATCTCCAGCTGAACTGACAGAAACCTACTTGTTTTACTGTATAGTTAAACATTTTCTTTGGGAAACTGGTAAAGTGAGATCTGAACTCATTTCAGCATTTAAGTCCTCATTGACTACTGGGTGGGCATTTTAATTTGCACTTTCAGCAGCTTTAATTATCACAAATATTCCGACCAAATGTTGCCAACCTTCTGAACCTCCCTTAAATTACTATTATAGCTCATAAAGCTGCCCATCAAGCCCATGTGATCAGAGGAGCTAGTGTCTCTCAGCCGATTGATGTTGGCGCTCTGCAGCCTCCACTGGTGACCAGGGATGAAGGGACATCTGTGCCATTTGCCTCAGGCTTGGATGTTTCTTGCCGTTTTCTCTTTGCGCAAACATGTGACACTTTCCACTATTCAGCTCAGCCCCTGTGGCAGTATATCTAATGAGCGTTTCTCTTGGCCCTCAGGGCTTGGTGTATTAGCAGTACTTAATGCTTCCGGCCTGTGTGTGTGTGTGTGTGTGTGTGCCCGAGGCCAAACATGGCAGCTTTGGACCTGGTAATGCTGTGAGGGGTTAAGGATAAGTCTGGGTGGTCAGGAATGGTGATAAAGTGCAACCGGGTCAGCGTGAGAGCTGTAGCCCTGCGGCGATAACCATCAATGTTAAGTAACATGAAGAGACGTGGAGCGGACACTGAGGATTCACACTATCTCTTAGTGGAACTGATATCATTCAATAAAAATCATGCAAAGTAAGTCAAACTTCTTTGCATCGTGCACAATATACAATGAAAACTATCACAACAAATTAATTTTGATGGTTGATTGCAGAAACAAAGCCTGTGCAGATTTTGTTGGAATTTAATTAGCCCTGAAATGTGACATAATTTGAACTCAAAGGATTGCATTCAATAGAAAAATACTAAATTTATAACAGGTAAGACCAATTATAAGCCAGATGTTTCCATTTTAATCAAAAAGTAACCGTAATTATTGGATTTCCTGTATCTTATATGTGTATTGCATATGTAAAGAAAAATGACAAATCATTTAAATCATGAGCTCAAATTACTAATACCAATTCTTTCATAGCATATAGGTAAATTCTATGTTTTTTCTTCTATATCAGGGTTCAGGTTTTAAATGTAAAGTAAAAAAATAAATTAAAAAAACAGATTGATCAACAGGTGACACAAACCGTTTCTGAACTCTATCTCCAGTACATCCGGAGTGTTGGGAGAATCTTCTGGGTTTTTGGTCATCAGGTACAGGTCAGCCGGAGCCTGGCTCTAAAAAAAAAAAAATAAAATAAAAAAATAGAAGAACACACACATATTCACTCTCTCCATTTCACACAAATTAGTCTCCTTGTTGAATAACCAGGACCTTCTGAGACCTCATCAAAGAACAGCACAGGTGGATGGAGAGGCTATTGTGTGAGGTGATAACGGACAACTCGAGACACGGTGGGGAGAAGAAAAGAGAGGATGATGCGTGAAAACAGAGATACCTGAAAACACCATCAGGAGTTGACTGAAGACAAAAAAAAAAAAATCAATGTTCCATTTTTCTCCTCTATTTGGTCTCATTTTCCCTGCATGGCCTTTCACCACAGGGGTAGACGGGGAAAAGTGGAATACGAGAAGAAGAGGGCAAAAGAAAGAAATCACTCACATCCCCAACAATAGTGAACACCTGACAAGTCAACACATACCTGATACTATGGCAGAACATACGTGAGTAACATTACATCCTAAATAATATCTGCCTTTCTGTAAAAACCTCAGATCTGCAGATGTGTCTGCGATTCTTCCCTGCCTGTCTTCACCTCCACCAATCTTCCAGTTTTGAGTTTCTGACTGACGTTTGCCGTCTATTTTATCTTCAAATGAAGACTTGGGCATCACACAACAGTCCACACCCTAAATCCACTAAAGTTGTCCTGGGTGACAGACGCTTGTCGTTTTTCCAGTCGGTGGGAGCCGAGAGCGATTTCGGTAAGTCATGGTTGGGACCTAAAAGAGCGTGGCGGTCTGACGTGTCTGCTCAGCGATGTGGCCCTCCAACAATTACACAGCATTAGGACAAGACGATGGCCAATGTGTCCTGAGCTGAGGCAAATTGCAGGGGGACTATGCAAAATAACTACTGGGCGCATTTAAATGGAAAGCTTTACCAGACACTAAATCATCATACAATAACTAATCGGCATCTGCTCGTCGCCTGTCAGAGAGGAGAAAACGAGCAGCGCAATCATTTTCCTTCCTTTTAACTAAACACCAAAATTGACTGGGAAGGCGCCCGTCTTCCTCTCCTTTATTTTCTGCCTCAGTGCCCTGAAAGATGCCAAATGAGAGCGAATGGGAGAGGGGTGAAATGACTACCCTAAAAAGCCTTTTGATGCATACTCTTTGAGGGGGGAAAGATGGACTGAATTTTAAATACCGGACAGTGATAAAGTCTACGATTCCTGTGGTGTTATACGCTAGTTGTAAACAAATAGTTGTCTTTTTCAACCTTCAGATAAAACATATAGTATAGCACATAAGAACTGTTGGCTGGAACAGTATTAATTGATGGCAGGTTTGGCAAGTTACAGGAAAAATTAAAACAGTATTTATAAATTACCTTAATGGTTGGCTTAATTTTGAACATGTTATTTATTAATTAAGACAAGCAGCTCCAGATCTAGTCTTTCTGCAAAGACAGATTGAAGTAAAGTTTTTTTAAATCTATCTCTGGAAAATATTTTGATTTTTGAATTTAAAATTTGCATTTTCTTTCCTGTATCTTCATTGCCTTAAAAAATGAGTGCCTAACTAGAGAAAGACTTCATATCAGAACAATTTCTACCTGATCAATTAACGCTTAAATGTTTTTTTAAATATAAATTCATGCATCTGGCTGAGTAATGCGTGAAAACTCATGCATGCTCCAACAATGACAGCTCAAACTTAATAGGCTATTGGATACAAAGGCAAGAAAGAAAAATAAAGGGGAATAGGCTTGTTTCCAGTGAGCGAGAGATCAATGCATTTCAATTCAAACCCCCTGCAGGTGGACCTGTCCCAAAGCCATGGCCCTGAAAGAGAGGAAAAAGGTAGAGACAGAGAAGGCGGGGAGCGGGGGGTATTGGTGGGAAATGGGGCATGAAGCGCACCATCATGTAGCACAGAGCAGCTCCTTTGGCAGTCTTTGCTTCTGCCATATTGTTGTGCTAAACGTGGCCCATACAGCAAAGAAGAAGGCTGACGCATGAACTTAAAGCAAGTAAATTTCTATCTTTCCACATATTAGTTGCCTCATTGGTTTTCAATCGAAGCCAGCAGAGCCAAAAGAAACAGAGGTGGCAGGAGGGAGAGGGGGAGGAAAGGGAAGGGAGAGTTGAGAGGGAGATAGAGGAGAAGAGGATGGCAAAAACATCTTTGGCGCAATGGGTTGGAAATGACGCTTAAATCACCACGTTTCAAGTCTGTCCTTCTCTTTAAAATGCAAACATGGCAAATTGAGACAAAAATAAAACAATACACACATGATGTGCTAGATAGATATTTATATTCTTAACACCCAGGATGTTTTGGTTAATGTTAGGGCATCAGCTGAATTTTATGAGGACAACAGGCACTTTTACATGGAGGCAAAGCTACAGTGATGCCGAGTTGGACACGGGGAGCACTCGCTAAGTACTACAGGTCAGACCAATCAGACCTGAGGGCAGCGAGGGCACATGACAAACGCTGACCTCTTTGCTTCAAAGCACACATTCACATGCATACATACACCTACAAGCCCACTTCCTTCCCCTACAGGCAGTCTCCTGTCCATCTATGTTTCCATCCAGCCATGCGACCGGCAGAAAACAAGTTTTCATTTCCTCTAGGTGAGCAGGGGCTTTGCGTTACGCTCCTTTACTCCTGGTCAGCACGAGCAGTGGCTCCATCAGCTCCCTGATCAAAGAGCAGAGTGGGCCCGGGGAAGCTCCCTGACAGAGGGTATAATTAAGACTGAGGTGATGTTTTAATGACTCAGGACAAGTGTCAGGGTGCCTCGGGCTGGGCCCTGACTGCTCATGTGTGGAGGGACAGAGACGGAGGGAGGAGATAGTGAGGAAACTGCAGGGTATTGAGCCATCTAACAATTGGTATGTTGCTAATCAGATCTGATGAATACCACAACATAAGACATGTGGCATAGCAGAGAGGAACAAAAATCCAACCTGTTAACTCAGGGCGGGTGATATGGTTCAATTTTCTGTGACAGTATATGAAATTTTACATCGCATTTCCAACATAATATATTAAAAAGAATTCTGGAAATTCAATTGAGGAACATTTATAGATGAAATGACCATATGGAAAATTTGTTTCTGGCTAATTCTGTGAATTAAATACCAGACAAATCATAAATAAAAACACCGTAAATCTAATATTGCCATAAAGAAATCCTGTTCACTATTTGGTAACATTGCCTACTGTGGTGAAAAACAGGCAGAGATATTCTCGATTTGAATATTCTTCAACGGAAGATGAACGGTTGATGGTCTTCATCGCTTCATCGCCAAACCCTAATGCCAACAAAACAAGAATCTAATGCAGGAGCATGATTTGTTCAACTTAAGGGCAAACGCTACCTTAATGCAGTCAGCAGGTATAACAGATAGCTGAAGGTGCCCTGGGTGCATGTCTTCACATAAGTTAACACTGCCAGATGGAGGTGAGTAAATAAAAAAAGTCTTTGTGCTGTAGGCAAGGTGGTTTAGGGTTATCAGGAAGGATACAGTGTTAATCATAGAGTAACCTGAACTCTGCTGACTCTTATCAACAGGAGAACATATGAGCGACCATTTGGACATTTCCTAATCTGACTGTGTTGAGCAGAGAGGGGCCTTTGTATCACAGGTGGAGGGTATAGGGGGGGTTTGAATAGTTGGGGTCCGCCCCGGGCCTTTAGGGCTGTAACTGGAGGAGAGAGAGAGGCTGATACAGAGAGGAGATACTTAGAACAAGATGACCTCTTTCAGATGACCTTCCAGGTCGATCAGGATCTGTCATGTTGGTTTGAGAAATTCACTTTGTTGTTCTTATTTTTGTACTTGCATTAATTTCCTGCTTTAAAAAGCATTTAATGATGTTGTGATGTTCACCCTGATCCCAATTTCTAAACATACCTGGAAAAAGTCAAATTCCCAGAGGGGCCAGAAAGGCTACTGAAAATTACTCAATTATAACAACTCTTTCAAAGTTCACACTATCATTTTGTGCCCTGGGTAATATATTTAAATCCTTTTACCACTATGGACCCCTGCACCATAAATATTTCATTGTATTTAATGCCATTAATCGATTCAATATTGGACTAAATGGTCCAACACAAAACCCCTGAATGAAATCGGTTACACAATACTGTCATCATGCATCGCTATGCTATTGAGCCGGTCTTGTCTCATTCTTTTCAAAACATTTCTCCACAGGCCGACCACTAAAGAGGCAGTAGAGGGGTGGGAAAGGGACAGAGAAAGAGTGAGAGAGATAGAAGTCTGTGAGTTACAGTGGCCCTGCCCCTGCATCTCCAATCCAGCAGCGCGGGACCCCTCGCCTCCCTGTGACACCCCGTCCATTGGAGACTCATCTGTCTGGCGCGCTGTCTTTGTACTTTACTGTTACTGGTGACATTTTGGTGTCACGGTGTCACGATGAAATGGCTCCCCTCCCACGTTGCAGCCCGCGGCGGCGCAACTAGTGGAACAATGAAGTCCCGAGGAGTTGGGGCTGGAACTCAGGAGGCCCCAGCTGGGCGCAACGCCCTAACCCTTCCCCCTCCCTGGCTCCCATGAAATCGGGAATTAGTCGAAGCGTTGCTGACGACAAGTCAGTGTCTGTGTGTCCCGGGCTCTTCCCAGGGCCCGGCGAGGACCCGGGGTGAGGAGAGACAGAGACACAGACACAGCAACCAAGGGATGGGAGATTTCGAGGTCACAGGGGGCAACCTGTATGTACTGCTTTGACCTCCGACCCTAGCAGAGATCAAACTATGTCTCACCCATGGTACTGTGGGAGAGTGAGTCGTGTTTGTCTCTGGTCGGACTGGCATGGGTCAGCAGAAGGGACAGTAGCCTTACTGCTGTGTTATTTGCGTGTGAGGAGGTCAAATGAGATTATTATTAATGTACTCAATAGTAAACTCTGTCAGTTTTAGGTGTAGGTTGACAAATGTTCGGGGTATTTCTGCCTCTGTTTGTTTAAGCACCAGATTATATCATGATGAACTAGTAGTTTAAAACATTTTAAGAAAATGTACTGATCTGAAGATGACAACGACTGTCCAGATGTTTATGTGGAGTCTCAAGTCATTTTATCTTAAACTCTACAGGTTTTCTCTTCACCTGTACAAATGCCTTTGTGTGAAAGTAGTCTTAAATGTTATTTCTTGGTATTTAATCAGTGCTTATTCATTTTTTTTCCAAGAATTTGTAGACGTTGGGAAGTGGTCTTACCTTAGGATTCTCCAAGATGCCAGACTCATAGCTGTAAAGAAACATAATATAAAAAGTCTGTTAAATTGTGATAGAAATAATAAGATATTGAAACAGGAAGTAAAGAAGGCATATCACACAACTTCTACCCACCTTATATGCATGAGGTTGGCATCCATGCTCCAGGGGGCCCGAGGAGTGACAGGCACAGGGATGCCATGTTTCTATAGTTTGACAGAGAAAGCTGTCATGTTACAAACTGTTGCACCTGAGGGTTAAAGTACAGACTTTAAATAAGAGCAACACTTGTCTGTCCACAAAGTTCTGCATACAAAGAACCAAGCAAACTATTTCCAGTGGCTGGTTTTTGGCATGCTGTGTGACCAAAATACATCTGTTTCCCTGCACTGCTTTTGTCTTAAGTGTCCACAGTGAAAAAACAAAACAACATCAACAAGGAAAGATATCTTCGGTATGTTCGATGGAAAAGTCGACAATTCAGTGTTTTTAGATTGCGTGATTTCACAAGTATTCCACAGGTCAGCGAGAGAGTGGCGTTGACTAAAACATCATGACCACCCTCTAGTGGGAAAAACGGGTCAAACAGCCCATAAATGCGCGTGTGGTCTAAGTAAAGTAAATCTGAGGATAAGGGTGTATATAGGTATTGAAAATAGGTAGAGCCTAGGGAAGAACTAATACATTATATTGTATTGTTTTCACTTCAATGCACATTGTAAGGGGATTTCATTTTTTGTCAACACATGGATAATATAACGTTTTATTGATCCCAAGGGGAGAAATTAAATGTGTTACGACAACATAAGAGACAGGACAGATACAAAAAGGATTCAAAACAGGGAGAGCTCTAAAATGAAATGAAACCTAGATGCAGATACAAAATAATTAGGAATTCTTTGTGTTATAATTTAGTAACAGCTTTTCTCTTTTGCTGCTGAGAAATCATCCTAATTCAAACAAAACTAACTTTTTCATGCCAAAATTTATTCTACAATTTCTAACATCACTGATAAGTAAATGCAGTACCTCAAACAGATGAGTCATTTTAAGACATTACTTTTGGTCCTAGTTATTCTGATGGCTCATTTTATAAATCAAATGTTGAAGCAGGAATTACAAATTCAAGTAATCTGTAGTTGGCGGCTAAACTGGACTCTGATTTTATTTGTGATTTTGACATTAATAATTGATGGAGTTACCTCAGCATATTCCATCAGGTCTTTCCTTCCCCGGAAACGGTTGTAGAATTCAGGGATCCTCCACGGTGCAATGATCTGAAAAGCACAAACAGAGAGAGAGAGTGAGAGGGAGTGTCGGCTCTGCTGCGGGAGCATCATGTCAACAGATGCTGCGTCAAACAGTACAAGTCAAAACAATGAAGCAGCAAACTTACCTTAACTTCAGGGTAGAGGGCATAGCATGTGAGCTCAAAACGGATCTGGTCATTTCCCTGAAAAACACAGTCACAGTGGTTCAGCTCTACAGTATGTACCACATGTGAGGTGTGTCGACATTCATCTTTATTTAGGTCAACATTTTCAAATCAGCAACAGTAACTGAAAGTGGGTATAGAAGGGCTGAGACTGATTATTGTTTTCATTGCTGATTATAGAGCAAATGATTATTTGATTAAAGTGTTGGATTTTCCTAAATCTCAGGTTGACACACCAAACAATCTTGTTTTTACCGTCATAGAAAACCACCAGAAAAACCCCAGAAATATTCACATTTGAGAGGCCACAACCGGTAAAATTAGCCTACTTTTATTATATTACTTAAATCAATAATTAAAATAATTGGTTACTTTTCTGTCAATCGACTAATCAATTAACTGCCTAATAGTTCTTGTTGGTTGATGTTTCCCACTGTCTGGATTGTCTGGTGACATTTGTCAGGATCTCACCCTGCTTGAGTTTTCAGTCTTACATTTTCCTGCACAGTGCCTAGTCATATATGTGGGTTTGAAGATAAATACAAAAAAGATGAGGAGTGATCTCATTGTATCATTTACCAACAAAGAGAAACAAACAAACAGAAACAGCTGAAAAAAGGTTCAGACAGAGATAAAGATGTTGAAGGTATTTTTGAGCGCTGCATTGCCACTTTATGATGTGGCATATGTCTCCATCTACTGGCAAAACATGGACACTGCATTTCATCTGATGACTGTCTCAATTGAAGAAATTTGGAGAAGAAATAGTAAAAGAAAAAGAAATGCTTATTACTTCTCTCGCGTAATCAGTAACAATAAACAGAGATTTCTTTTTTACAATGTAGCTAAACTTACTCAAAAGCAGCCATCTGTCAGCTGCTCACCCTTTATGGTTCATGATTTCTTAGATTTTTTCTGTAGTAAAATAGATGAGATTAAATACAGAATTACCCAGCTGGTCTCAGTTATTTTTGAAAAACTCATGAGACATCGTCTAAACTGGTTTTAGGTTTAAAATCTACTATTGTGATACGATTTGTGATACTGGGCTATACATTTTTGTATTATAATTAGTATTTTTATTATTATTATAATTAATAATAATAATAATAATAATAATAATAATAATATATTATTATTATTATTATTATTATTATTATTTTACAACACTTACAACAGTTTATTTAAATAAATAGAGAATGCTGGGCTGTTGATTAGGAGTAATACATTCCAGATTATCTGAGTAACAGACGAATGCAGCAGACAAATATGACAAATGTCATGAGGGGTTGAAACAGACTACCTCTGATTTTTTTTTCCAAGGAACCCAGGCTAACATTTTTCAGTCACTGCTCTCACATACTAATCAGAACAAAGTCATTTGGCAGGCCTCCTAACCACACAAATATAATTTTCCTCTTTGAACTGCGGTGACTCATATCATTTAGGTGGTGATTCAGAAGTAGTGTGTGGTTAAGTGATGGCAGTAGAGATAAACACATCTCTTTCAGATTTGCAGGAAATACACATTTTCTTCCAATGAAGAGATGACTAAAGAGACGAAAATTACACTTTCTGAATGAAGAAGGGAAGAAATAGCTCAGAGATATACAGGGTATATCTCTAACTTACTGTTGTTGTTTGAAAAGTTAATGTTCAATCCTGCAAACATGTGGCCTAGACTATGAACAGTGACCTTGTTAACAAGTTTGTGCTTAGAAAAAAAAAAAAAAAACTGGCTTATCTTGTGGATCAGGTCCAGGCACAAAGCATTTAACCACAGTGTCTAGGATTACATTCCCAGCCACCATCAGAAACTTTAAATCTCATTACGCACTCTGTTGTGTCCCAGCTCTAAAAAAAAGGCAGGAAAATGTGATTTATCTTTCAATAAATATCATTTAGGTAGCTGGGATTCAGCCACGTTAGCACATTCGTGGACATTCAGAATGTAGTCTTTTGTCCTGCGTCTGGTTTACCTTTCCTGTGGCACCATGGGAGACAAAATTTGCACCCTCCTTGCGTGCAATCTCGACCTGACGGCGGGCGATGCAGGGCCGTGCTACAGATGTGCCCAGCAGGTATCGGTCCTCGTAGATGGCATTTGCCTGAACTGCAGGCCAAATGAAGTCCCCCACAAACTCTGCACGCAGGTCTTCAATGAAAACCTACACAGGAACAGAGGTCAGAACACAGAACAGGGCTTTGTGTTAATCTCTGGGTCATTTTTATGTGAGAAGATTTAATGAATCATTTAGGACATCATTCACTTCTAGGATTGTTCACCACAAAAGAGCTTTGGCTCATACTGTAACTAACGTGATGTGAATAAACATGTTTTCTGTACTCAAGAATCAGAAAAAGCAGCTACTGATTTCTAATCATTGGCTGAAAAGCACTAAATTCATGAGTTATCAAACCCAGACAAATAATAACTGAACATGCATAAAATAAGGGCGTTGCAGTGGTTAGCACTGACACCTCACTGCAAGAAGGCTCCCACAGAGCAAAGACAAGACATGTAGGTTCATTGGTGACTCTAAATTGTCTGTAGGTGTGAATATAAAAGGTGAATTATTTTTCTGTCTCTATGTGTCCTGTGATGAACTGGCGATTTGATCAGGGTGCACCCAATATCTCCCTATGTCAGCTGGGATAGGCTCTAGCCCTCATGACCCTCAGGATAAGTGTTTACAGAAAATGGATGGATGAAATGATAAAGTGAATTTGGTGTCTTATTGCAGAAGGTTGGTTTTCTTGGATGTCAGCGTTTCCCACAATCATAAAAATGCTGTATCACAGTATTACATGGAAAAAATAAATATATACACCATATGAGATGTGAAACCATCTGACAGGTAAGAAACATGCAAAATTACTAATGATGTCCTCAAAGCAACATCTCTTACCTTCTTTGCACCAAGGCTTTCTGCCTTTTTCTGGGCAGCTTCAAAATCTTCATCCTGACCAATGTTGGCCTAGAAAAAACACACATTTAATTACACATTGAGTGATGCAAATACACACATTTTAATAGCTATTTGTAACTAAAACTATATCAACACAGGTAAACTGTGCAGTTAGTTCAATCTAGAGTTTCTATGCAACAAAACGCAAGCCCTGCATGTATAAACATGCAGGCTCGTGACTGCGCAAGTGTTAATTCTGACAATCCACCATCTTGTAATTCAGACCACGTCTGTAGAGGAGGTGTAACAACCTCCTCGCAGCTAAGATGGAGCATGAACACAACTTAAGGCTGTCTGATCTCCTGAGATGAACACTACACAAGGGAATACTTTGCTACAAGGACATGATCCTGATCATCTAGGAAACAAAACAAGCACAACTCCTTAAGCATGATTTTAATCACAGGATGAGTCATATTCAATGCCGCAATTATACATAACCTCATTATGACATTGCAGCTGCACTATGTCAAATTCTTTTTAATTACTTGTGAATTACACTTACAAACCAGAAGCCTTATTTGATTTTATTTAAACGCATAGATAAACAAAACCTCATCACTGCTGCAAAAACACATTCCAGTCTGCATGACTGCCTGACGCTGATGTAATTTTCTGTGACATGGTGACGCACGTGCATCCTTTTGCAATTTGATCAATCATGCACTGGATCAGTGGCTGCCATTCTTCTTCTGCTTCCCTGGAAAAGCCTAATAGGTTTGGATTGTCTGCACCTAACATGCCAGTGCGGCAGGGAACTATAAGCCAACACCCATCCACCCCCACAGCGTACCACAAAACCACTGAAAGAAAGGTTAGACTACAAGAAAATCTGCCTACTGCGCAGTTCTAAACTGCCACGGGGCAAAAAGTAAATCCACCTAGATTTGTGATGCATTATGAAGGCAAAGCCAGTGAGAGTAGGTACGTCTGGTACGTTCTTTGGGGACAGCTGATGGAAAGCTCCTATATGTCTCTGTGACAAATTGCGTCAGGTGTCTGGAAAGCACAAATTGTAAAACTTCAGAGTTACACGACGTGCAAAAGCAGCTGGCTGGACACACAAACAGGTGTCTGTTGCACACATGCTAGTCTCTAAACCTTACCAAGAACGCGATTACATCGTAGCCCTGTTCCTTCAGCCAAACCAGAATACAGGATGTGTCCAGTCCTCCGCTGTAGGCGAGAACCACTGTGCCTTTAGACATGATGAGGGCTGCTCAGTCCAACTGGTAGAGAAGCTGTGCAGTGGAAACAGAGAGGAGACAGCAGGAAGGAAATTACATCATTTATTAGCCTAGTAGGCAAGTACGTGTCAATATAGTGTATAAACTGAGCACACTGAGGAGTTAAAACAACATCCTGTAATGTCATTATATAATAATAACCTTTTCCAACTTTAAAAAAAACCCTCAATAAAATCACTTGACAGCATCATTTTGTCATCAAACTGTCCTAAAATGTACATTTGTCTGTCTGGTTTGCTAGATTATCCACCTTGACAGAATGAGATCTTCTTCTTGTATTAAAAACTGGAAATAAAAGTTTAATCGGCATGACGCGAGGAGGATGATGAAATCTTCACAGGTAGTGTCCTCGCTTCCTCAACCCACATCAATGACATGTGCAACTCGTGGATCTGTCACATCCACAGTGAAACTTATAACTACGGAAACATGTGATATTATGTGCCATCCAACGTGTCTTTAGCGCCTGGATGAAGGATGATAAATACATTAATTCATGGTTGTTATCCATCAGTGGGTTTCTTAAAACATCATTTTAAGACACGTTGGGACACGTTTAACTAGAATACAGCGTAAAGGATGATGCCTGGCACACCACAGTTATATTCAAACCACTAACGCGTACTGACCATCCTGACCTCGTGTCTGGGGTCACCTGTATCCTAACAAGATGTACATTAATCAGCTAAACACGTTTTCCCGGTATAGCTAGGTACATTATTTGGAGTCAACAAAAAATGGCGTTGCTGACTTACCCATCGAAAAAAAACTTAAATGCAGACGCTGTGACTTACAGATAAAACCTGATATTGAAATATGAATGGATAAATGTGGATTATACTCACGATAGAGTTGGTTTTGAGTGAAATAAATGAGCCGGAGCCGGAGCCAAGTTTGTGTGCGTCCGTCGCTGAGGCGTGGAGGAGAGTAGTACGGAGTCGCTGCTGAGGTCTGTTGACCCGCCTCTGCTGATGCTGCTGTCTGATTGGTCCAGCTCAGGTTGCGTCATCCAGAACTCCTCTCACGTCAGTTCATTCATAACGTCATATCCCGAAAAGTGATGAAGAATAATGATGAAAGCTGCTCCTGAGTTACATTTTGGACAACGTGTCTGGAGCTGGACTCATGCCAGCAATTAAACCAATAATATTTTGATTAATTTTGATTATTGTTATTTTAATCTCAAGCTTCTCTAAAACAGAGGTGGATTAAGTATTCAGATGTTTACTTGAATGAAAGTAAACGTACAGAGGTATTATCATCAGCATTGTAAAAGTTATGGTTCCTGTTACTGGTATAGTAACAGGAATAAGTACAATTTTGCGGTACTTGTAGTTTACTTAAGCATTTCCAGTTTCTGCTACTTTATACTTCGACTTCACTAATTCACTAATTCAGAGGCAAATATTGTACTTTATACTCCACTACATTTACCTGATAACTTTAACTACAGGTTCTGATTATTAATACAAAATATAAAACCAACTAATACATTATGATGTATTTATTCTGGGTGAAGCTACACTGACTACTGACTATTTACCAGCTGTAGCATTAAAAGTCATGCACACATTAATCCACCAATAATCCAGCGATATATAATACATTATTCTGAAATTAACCATTCTCCATTCTTTTGGTCCTTTAAGTATTTTGATGCTAATACTTATATGTACTTTTACTTAACTAACCCTAAGGTTTTGAATGCAGGACTTGTAATTTATCTTAGTAAAAGATCTGAGTACTTCTTTTAACTACTTTGTAAACTGTTTGGTATTTTGGGGATTCCTCCTTAAGGTCAAAAGATAGATCTGAGAGACTGTGAGATGATTCATTTAAACTTTTGACTCTTTGCTGTTGCGAAATATTGGACAGTTTGATCCAGTATGGGTGTCGATTAGTTATTTAGAGGGTAAACCTTGTGACTAAATATATTTATTCAGTCCTCCCATACTGTATATGGCAGTTTACAGGCCACCCAGACGTTGCTCCACATTTATCTTTTATGACAGAATTCTGCTTTTAGGTGATTTTAATCTACAATTAATCAGACTCTTTTGCTTTGGACTTTGTTAACTTGCTGAACTGTATGAATTTTATTCAACATGTTAATCAACACAGTCACAACAGAGACCATGGCCTGTCTGCCAATACCTCTTCAGTCGTTGATTTCGTTGATAGGAGTCTCTGACCATTTCTGTGTCTTTACTGTCAATGGTTTTATACAACATATTCAGCACAAACTGTTAGGAAGCACTATCTTAACACTGAAGAGGCTGCAAATTTGATCAATCTTTTACAAGACAGAAATTTTACCCTCCTTTAATGTTAAACTAAGGTTAACAATTGACAAAGTGGCTCCTCTAAGACTGAGAAAGACTACTTCTAATCCAATACCTCCATGGGGAAATGAGAAAATTAAACAACTAGAGAGAAACTGTCACAAAGCTCAAGTACTAATCATATACTGCTTTTCATAGCTACTATGAAAATATGTAAACTCTAAAATCAAAATAACATTTTGTTGGCTGTGATAGCAGAAGACTGGTGGTCTGTAGCATATAGAACTATGTCACTGACACATCTGACAACGTCTGGTCAGTCAGTCTTTCTTTCATAGTTGAATTGCTAGTGTTGCAGAATCTGACAGATTTTTTGATAATAGTGTTTTTAAGTCATATGGTATCATATTACAATAATTATATTATTTAGAATATTTATAACAAGCTGATAATGAATAATATATTGATAAATCACGTTGTTATGCTCTACAGATCAGTATTAAGATGAACAAATCAGGAAAAGTGGTCAGGGTGTCTACAATGTATAGGTAACATATATTTGACATTTCGTACATGTACACAAGCATGTATGCATCCACTGTAACATGTTTATACAAACACAGAGACATAGGCTTGAAAAAAACAGTGTTATTATTTCCTGGAGTCCGGCATCTTCCATCAGATCTGAAGCAGTCTGTGTACATTTCCTCATCTGGCTCAGGTTTCTATGAAACATTTCTTCTTCTTAGGTCTACTTCATTAAAATAAAAACGTCTATTCTATGGAATATTTGTCAGTTCAGTTTAGTAAGAGCTGTTTATTAAAGTTCACGGCATCTTGTATAAAGTTATATGGATAAACAGGTCTGTTGTGAGTTTTTATTTTCAGCAGGTGCGACTGTAAACAACACACACAAAAAGATTTATTTCGACCATGGCAGCAATTACAATGGTGCTGTATGTCCGTACACATACTGTGTTTAATCAGCTTGGCTAAGAAAAAAAAAAAAAAAAAAGAAACGCTTCATTGCAGTAAACCTTTACCACCAGTAGAGGTCAGTATTGGCTCAGTCTTTAACAAAACAGCTGATTCCAACACCTGTCCAATACAACACCTGTATGCTGGTTTCAGTCTTATGTGGGTTTCATTCACAATGATTTCATTTCCAATGTCTGAGAGGCTGCCATGTCCAATGGGTTTTAACAGAGCCTTTACTATACTGCATGTTCATATTCATACTTCAGGTTTGTTTCATCGGTGGAGAATTTACATTAATTTGATTATCCATTGTCCTTCAACCTCTGGTAACATGGTAAGAGCTAAAAACCTTGACCAAGACAGTGATTTATAGTTTTGAATTTTTATTTCTTCGCCATGAACTTCCAAAATCAAAAAACAAATGATCAAAAATACAATATAAACTTCTGAAAATCAATACACTGAATATTTTTTTTTAAGTTTCTTACACAGGGCAAAAAACACTGAGCAAAGACAAAGTCCAGGCGGCTAGTGACTCTGCTTAGTCCTCTTTGCTTTTCTAGATCGCAGAATATGGTGTTTCACAAACGTTGAGCCTCCCCCCTATTATCCCCGTTCATATACAGTTCACTAGTTAGGCATTTGCCAAAGACGTAAAGTGCCCAATGACAAGTCCTGGAGCTAACAATTGTGTTTTTCTCAATGAAGCACGACCGCAATCCACCACTTTGTATACAATGTACACGCCCCACCCCTCCCCCTCGACACTCGACTCCCAGTGAACAAGAGTCAGTTGAGACTGAAAGTGTACAGATGTATTGAAAAGGCTAGAGTGTCAGAGAGAAAAAAAATATAATAAAGACGGGAGATGAAACCTGGAAAGTCGAGACGAGTTGCTCTCAAATCGGTGCCCAAGTTCTCAGGTTTGATATGGTGAGGAGTCAGTCACGCCAAGATCCAATGGCAGAAAAATATCAGCATCCATGGAGGGGGGGCCTAAACTACGCAGTATCCAATTTGCTGGTTTCAGTCAGAGAATATGAATCTTAATCTATTATAATTTATGGCATTCCACCTATAAAATACAATAAATCATTTTCACTCCTCCTGCACACGAAACAAATACATCTTTTCTTCCGTTTATCAATTAGTTGTTTAGCTTGCACTTTGAAATGTACTGGTGTTTTGTTTTTTTTATTCTTGTCTTGTCATGGAGAGAGAGAGGGTTTTGAAAAAATCTGGTATTATTAGATGTTCAACTAAAAAAAAACCACAACAGCAGTTTGGAGGAAAATACAAAAACCTGTCCATAGATGGGTGAGATGGTGTCTGTGGATTTGGCCAAATAAAAAATAAAATAATAATAACCTAGAGAAAAACAAAAACACTGTGTACCCTGATGGGAGGGGGGGACTGGAGGAGAGGTTCTTTGTGTCCAGTTCTGTGGGGAAGTTAGTGGTGCTGTGCAATCCTCTTATCTTGCCCCCCCTTTGCCTACCACTCTTTCTTTTTCTCATCCATGGACACTCCGCCAGGTCCGAGTGCCACCACCAACAGCAGGCCGCCGATGACCGAGGTGGTCTGGAAGAAGTCGTACTTGAGGAAGTCGTGCATGGGCTTGTAGGCGGGGATGGTCCAGAAAGCGTTGAAGTAGACGTTGATTGCCAGGAGCCACACGACGAGGGTCAACGCCGCTAGCTTGGTTTTGAAGCCGATAGCCACCAGGATGATGAGGGCAGTCCCAACCATGTTCTGCAGGATCTGTGGAAGAATACGCGTTACAGTAGGTTAGTATGTGGTCATCATCTCACAGGCGTGCTCACTGACAACACATTTTAGGCTATATTAATAAAACTGGCTTTATATGGTTGAGAAATGATCATCTGGAAACAGCTAGCCTGTCTCAGTCTAACAGCACCTCACTAATTAACTTGTTGAATCTTTGCTGTTATGGAAAGCTGTGTGTCGAACTGTTTCCAGTTGCCAGCAGACAAGGGGGGGACTCCAAGAAGTGGCCCTGCCAGGCAGGCGTATTCATTACGGAGCTTTAAAAAGGTGTTAGTAAGAAGTTACATTTGAACATGCTGTTTCTTCCTCCTTCAAGTCTTTAAGCCAAGCTACCTGGCTGGCAGCTTTAGCTCAGTGTGGGAAAGTAACTTTTTAAAATCGCCCAGCTCCTGGTGGCTGGTGCCAGAGTGGCATCACTTTTTTCATCTAATCCTCAGCAAGACAGACGCATATAGTGTGTTTCCCAAAGTGTTGAACTATTCCCTTAAGTCTTAATCTACTTGCTTTAGATCTTAGAATCTAGAATAGTATTAGTCTAAAAGAAAAATGAAGTAACTTTTCTTTTTCTTTTCGCCACTCCCACTCTGCACCCTGTACGTCTGTTCCTGCACTATGTAACTTTATGCTCCGGTTGCAGTTACACACCACCAACTATTTCCACTTTTGGTGAAACTGGATCATTTTTTCCCCAGATAAAATGTTTTCTGGTTTTCCCTCCGATGCCCTCTGGCTGCTGCACATCAACTCCGATTTACAGATTTGCAAACTATTACTGCTGTTAGCTCAGTTTCTTAGCTGGACTGTGAACTTAGAATACCAGGGGAGTGTTCGTGTTTGTGCCAGGTGTTTTGGACGACCAGGAAGAGGTTTTTAGGCCGAGGGCGTGGGGAATTGCTGGGAGCAGATCTGGTGTTGTGCCAGAACCGGAGCTGGGCACATGGGCAATGTAACCTGGCTTACCTGATTAAGAGGCCAAGAGGACGTTAACCGAGCATGAAGACGCCAGGCAAGAGTAAATCTGGGACTGACTTTTAGTTGTTGGCGAGAGCTTTGTGAATAAAAGACAGATGCCGAGCTGGGCCTCTTGCTGTTGGACTAGTGAGTAATATTAGCTGACTTCTATGTCGATGTCGGTTGTGTTAGCAAAGTTGTCGACTCACTAGTTTTTGTTCTGAAGTAATATGATCATAACAAATACATGTGTACAACTGTCCATATTTACGACAGTCTGGGGGCACTAAACTCCAAAAATATCTCTTTCTACGCCATGTTGCTTTAACCTGATGATGACATTTCTATCTGTGTCAAATCAGGGCTGCTGCTGTCAGTACTCACAGAGAAGAAGCTGGAGTCAAAGTGCAGCAGAGTCATGAACATGAGCACTAGCAGTACTCGACCACCCAGCTGCATGTACTGCTTTGGCGAACTCTCTCCCATGGAGGGGACTCCAGCAAACATGCTCTTTCCTTCCGAACGAGACTCGGCCAACAGCAGGAGGAGACCACCTCCGAGGGCAAGGTTTCTGGAAGAGGAGAGAGGATGGTTATTTTTGGACAGTGCCTGTCAGCTCTGCAGTCAGTCAAGCAGAATAATGTCATGGTATACAGAGTGCACACGGTACAATCAGGGCTGCTGTGGAAGATTTCAATTGCCAAATTGTAATCAGGCTGATAATTATCACTAACAAACGCAGGTGGCTGATAAATTTGATTCACTTACCGCCAAAAACAATGTTAATCTACTGAGTGTCTAAGAAAATGTGAACATTCACTAGCTATTTGGCCAGTGAGGACAAAAAAGTGAATTTTTAATTTAGTCTAGTGTATGGCGTAAAAATGACAAAGAATTCCTGACAACCTTCTTCTTTCTGTCAACTTACTCACTAATCTTTTGACTTTCTACTAACAACTACCTCAAATGTGGCCCTGTATTTAATGGATTTCTCAGACTGGCTCATCAGGCCTGTGGATGTTTAAATAAATCACAGGTCTTGTCCATGGTGATTACAGTAATTATAATTGTTGGTGTATGTGCTTGATACTTGAGATTCTTTCTGCTTTGCTACCGATACAAACAAATCAAAGTACATGTGGTCTGACTGATTAAGCTTGTTCTAATCTCTGAGTGTCAGCAGTGAAATTCAAAATGTAACATCAGAAACCACCGGTCAGTGTGAGATTAACAAGCATCATGCAACTGAATCAGCCAGCTGGTACAACCTGATACTGATAACTATTCCAATAAAAAGAATAACTGCTCTGAATTTGTTTACTAAGGTTGTACTTCAAGAGTTGTTTTTAGCACCGACTGAAACTACGCAGAGAGACACTTACCTCATCAAAAATTTAAGGTCCCATAAAATGCTGTATGCAACCGTCTGGTGAGGGGGAAAAAAAAGATATTTCAGATCAGATACAAAGACATACCGCGTGTAAACATTAAGACTGTAATTATAATGTCATTATTCTCACCTGTAGCGCTATGATGCCAAATAGTCCAAAGCAGGCATACTGTACAAAATTTCTACTGAGGATGAGGACACAACCACCTGTGAAGACACACACACAAACACAACAAACCAAAAGATATTAAAGAAAAGTCATTTCATTTTCTATTGTTGACAGAAGAGTTCAGACTTTGGTAGGCAGAACATGTGGTAGAAGGGGTCCATGGATTCATACTGTTTGTGTCACGCTCGGACTGTCAGCTAAGCACGTCTCAGCAGTATGAAACTTATCACTCCCAGGACAAATTCTCCAACTGTCATGTCATGCGTTGGTGGTTACAGTCAGGGTGGGAAATTAGCTCCTGTCACCAGTATATGGAAGTGGTCGGTACATTTCACATGCAAAATAATGATTTACTATTTAGCTGCAGGTGAATTTAAACATTTATCTGTCAGTGGCTGGTAGATGTTCACAGTAAGTGGTTCTCAAAATAATGAAACCCGACATCTACTTGACATGTCTTCTGTCTACTGCTACACATGATGCCTTCATTAGTGTGCGGGATGCGAACTTGTTGCTCTTACAGACCATCTGCTTCAACGTTCAAGGAGCCCAGGGAGGCATTTCCACATCCACTGAAATAATTAACTGATTTGAGGAGAAGTGCCTTTTTGCTTCCTCCAACAAATCTCGTCCTGACTTCTCCGATCAGCCGGATGATTTCTAATGTAGAAGTCAAGTTTGCACTATTTATATTTATTCATGCAAACTGTAGAAACAACAGGGCCGAAAAGCATCGAGCACACGTTCATTCTTTATATACATTTACACTATTTGCCCTGGAGCAGGCTGACACAGCTAAATTTCCTCACTGACACAGATTTTTGACAATTTTTTTATAATTTGACTCACTCTTCTCAGAATTGTTAGCAGAACTTTAGTCTCACATCACCCATTGATAAAATCTGAGTTGACTCATCTCATGTGCTGATCGTAACCTGAATAGACACCGTCCCCCCGTTCGCTTACCCAGCTGTCCTATGAGGTTAAGTAGCACAAAGCACGTGGCGAGGAAGTAGCCACAGTTCCAGGTAGCCTCAATGTAGTCTCTCTGCTCGTTCCACTGGAACCACATGCGAATGCCATCTTCCAGGAAGGTACTGATGAGACACAGACGCGCCAGGTGGGGCAGATACTGTTTGGTTACCCGCAGGAACTGAGCAAGAGAGGAGGGAAAGAAGAGGATAAATGATTGGCAAGAAAAAAAAGGATGACGTGAAGTACAAAGAAAAACACGCAAAGGATGTGGTTCCTGAGGTGTTGCGGAACTTGCTTGCATAAGCAAACCAATGAAACGACAATACAAACCAAACGCCAAGCTGTAACATGTCAGATAACTGAATTTCAACAAAAGTCCCCAGAAGACTTCGTAGTCTAAACAACGAAAGGAAAGAAGTAATTAGGACTGCTACTAATTATTATTTACATTGTCGATTATAGGGATAGGAATTAGCCCACTTGTCATTTGAAGGCAATTGTCAAGTTAAGTGAATGTTGAGTCATTTAAAGCAGAATTACTGCCTTGGGAAGAGAGAAAATCCCAAAGAAGTCTAGATCTTGTTGCACATTAAGAGAAAAAAAAGCATGCCACCGTCTGAAGCTACAGCAGTTTTTACGTTGCTTTAGTAAATAAATGAAATTAGTACAAAATGTAAATCAGTTTTCACTGCTTTTTGGTCCTCTTTTTTGATTCATTTCAGACTAGTAAGGTAGTCTAACTTCAGTGTAAATCACCTGAACTGGACAGACGAAGTGTAAAAAAAGCTAAATGTGCAGGATTGAAGTTCTGTTGTGGTCCACAAAATAGACAATGTCAAGACAATAACAGGGTTATGCCTCCATGTTATACAACTCTAAATGGCCTGTTGCATAATTTGGAGATGAAGTATACTGGATGTTAGAAAAAAAAAAATGAAAGTCTCAATCAGTTCATGAAAAGATCCTCAGACACTACAGTGACACACAGTATGGGAGCAGTGACCTGCCCCCCGCCCCGCCTACTCGGCAGTCCACATCAGCACTGTCAGACCTCGGCAGCCTATCAGCGTCCAACAACTCCCACTACAACTGCTATGTGGGACATGAATGGACAGACTGGGAGCCAATCAGAACAGGTCCGTGGTTGCTGCAACAGTCTAGAAATAGACCATTTTGTGGAGTAATATGTAAGTAACGTGTTAGCTCAAGAAGCCCTTAGGTGAGGGATGTGCCCTTAAAATGTGCAAAGCAGAGCGCCGTAAAAAAAAAAAAAAAAGCAAACAAAGTATTTCAGTTACCTTCTCCTCATTTTCTCTCTTTGCAATGCACAAGCACTCCTGATAGGAGTGTATAAATCAATCAGCTGTAATTCGATTAGGGAAGTAGTGCAGATTGGCATGTAGGGGTTAGGTTCAGTCAACCCTGCTGCCATAAACAATACAAAGAACTGACTCCAAGGAGAGAGCTAACATTTAAAGCCATGAACAAACACAAGCCCGTGAATGCAGCACACACACGCCTCATATGAGGCAGACTTGACTAACTTTTCAAAAAGCACAAAATGTACAGGTCCCAGTCCCCAAAATCTCTGGGGGCTTTTTTCCCTGAGTCTACATAGAAAAATGGGTCAAAGGCTGACCTGAAATCTGATCCTGACATCAGCTCACTTCTTAATAGATCAGTGTAATGCCTGTTAGTCAGTGAAAATCCCCCCGAAAGACAGAAATAACGGTAATAAAGTGAAGCTTCACGTCTAGTTTTCTGGATAAGCTGTGCAACTCTGTCAAGGCCACAAAATGCTTCAACTTTAAGAGTTAGTATGCAACCCCTAAAAGCCACCACCGAGCAATTAGGTTGCTTAAATACAATATGACTAACAAGTGTTAGACAATAATTTGCGGGGGGGCTAAGCTAAGTGGTTTCACAATGCTGACTGGCACCGTCTGGCTTGGCTTGGCTTGGCTTGGCACTATCTCGCCTGTGATAGCGTTAACTGGACTGTTAATAAACCAAGTGGCTACAGACAACAAGCTCACTATTTAGCCAGCATAATAAAGAAGCCATGACAACGTATAAGCTACCTGTTGGCTAAGAGGTTAGCGGTTGTCGTAACGTATGTCAGTGTGAGTTAACAAGCTATCTAACCCAGATGGAGACACATGACAGCAGCACCACCACCACCATTTGTCAGGCTAATTAAAACACGAGTAAATTACATGAAGTTTTAAACTAATGTCATGTTTAATGCCGCCAGCTGGCTGCTGTGGACTTTAACGTTTTAAAAGGCGTCGCGAGCGAAACGCTACTTCATTCTTAAACTAGTTAGCAGCTAACATGCTAACAGCGGCTAACAACTGTCGTGCTAGAAAAATTGAAGTTACCTGATCCGCCACGTCTTCGGCTGTGTTCATGAGATCCTCCTGCCCCATGTTTGTGTAATATTACGATTATTAATAATTAAGGCTAAAGCGCAACACAGTCTTTTGATGTGTTGGATCTTAACGCAGGCTGCGCTCGTACCGTTCCTCCCCCCGGTTAACGTTATTTACTTGAAGATTTCCAGACCGCCCGGACGCAGAGAGAAAGGCCGCCTCCGCCCCACAATGCCCCGCGATTTGACGAGCGAGAGACAGAGCCCCCCTACATGGTACTGCAACCGCTGTATGCCACGTATACTGATCCGTGCAGGGGCTTGACACAGCTACACAGCGTCGTTTACCCCTATTACACATGTAAACAAGCACAGGTTTATCCTCTCACCCACACCTGGATTCATTTTTATGATAAACTGTAAGGCATGTTCATGTTTTTAAACCCTCCAAACGACGCACACTCTCATGTAAAACATGCAGCTTTCACAGATGGGTGCACTGGTTGGACAGATGTGCATACATATAGTTTGTGAATATGTCTCTTTAAGTGTAGTTTAGTTTCATTTGTTTAATTAAAAATGAAGGGATAGTAATAAATATAGAAAACCTAAGAAATACCTATGTTATTATGGAAGTAATGGGGGTAAATAAGTAAAACGTAATCCTGATTTCTCTATTATTATTTGATTTAATTAAAAAAAAGCACTTTATGGAGTTAAAAAAAATTAAATAAATGAACAGTGAGAACAAAATTAATAAATTAATGAATGAATAAGGAAATGGCTTTGTCTTTTTCACACACAAAATTCAGCCAGCAGGTGTTTGACACAGTCACACAGCATTTGTTTACCACTTTGACACATATACAAGTTTTTCCCCTCAACCACACCTGAATTCATTGTTACGATAAACTGTAACGCATGTTCATGTTTAACCCTCCAAACCCTGCACACACTCATGTAAAACATGCAACTTTCACAAATGGTTACACTGATTGGATAGATGTGCATTCATCTAGTTTATGAATATGTCTTTTTCAGCTTGGTTTAGTTTAATAATTAAATAAAATTATAGTTAAAGGAATAGAAAACCTAATAAATAATCATGGTTATCCTGGAAGTAATGGGAGTAAATAAGTAAGTTAAAAGTAATCTTGATTTCTTTATAATTTGCTCTTAATTCTTTTAATTAAAAAAAAAAAGATAAGAAATATTTTGATCATTAAAATTTGAATGCACTTTATAGAGTTTAGAAATTAAATGAACAAATTGAATAAATTGAAGAATGAAAAACTTTCACACTTCACACTTTCACAGCTTCAATATCACACAAAATTCAGCCTGCAAAATTATGACAATGTTACTATTGTGTTGGACATGTTAATCATCACACCGCAGTTTCATTTATGCAACTAACTCGTCTTTATAAACAACCAGCATAAAGTGTCTTAATAAGATGCTGAGCGTCGTAAGTCTTCAGAAAAGCAACAGTTCTCCTTGCCATGGTGTCTGCAAGCTCTACAGGAGGGATGAATAAAAAAGACATTCCCTCAAATGTCTGGAATCTAGTGAATGTGAAGGTCACAATTTTTATATTTTATATACATCATTTTCACACTCATCAACCCATTCAGTGACCCCTCGTGCCCTGCAACTCCTCCATTTGTCAGCCATACGTCGACAAAAAAAAGAGAAGAATTTGCTTCCTTTTTTTTACTGGATCTTATTTACACACACCTCCAGAGCTTGGTCATGTACTCCTGTGTTTATGACAGACCACAAACAGCTGGTCAGCCACAATATCTTTAAATATACACCACAAATGATTTTGGCTCAAGAAGCATACAAGACCCCTCCTTTCAGCTCTCTCAACCATCTCCATGTCTGCTTACCTCCCGCCCCAGGCCTTGTGTCAAGGACTTCCTAAGGTTTTCTCCTAAACTGACTGCTTATGAAACCTAAAAGGACACTGTGTAATAGTAAAGCAGTGTTCGTGGGAGCTGGTTGTCAATACATTTTCCTGGTGACAGAGGATGCTGAACATAAAAAGGGGCCATAGCTGACACGTGGCTTGTTAACAGTCAAGACCAAAGACGTGGAGGCGGCGGGGTCTTTAAAAGTCTTCTCCTTGTTAGTTAAGCAGGTATTTTCACAAGCAGCGGTCCGGTGTCCACCAAGGCAGCTGATGTTCTTTAGATGCACAGCAACAATTGTGACCTACCATTAAATATTTAATGTTTTCCACAATAAAGCTTTCAACATTTGACACAGATGCAAAGGGAAGAGGAAATAGATTACGCTGACATGCAGTGCAGTTACAGACATGTAAATTTCACATTAAATAAATCAGACATTACTTATTGCAGTGACTATTTGGAATACTAAAAAAAAAACAACTCATGATAGTCCTTGACTTGATGTTTTTTGTAGACACGTTGAGAACATTTATCGAGGCACAGGAAGAATGCTATCTGCAGCATTAAAGCTTAAGAAAACTGTTTATCAGCATTTATCTTCAACTTCTAAGGAAGGTGCTATTTTTCATACTGTGCCTTCAGCTTCTTTTTAATAAAGTCCTCTGTGAGAAATGTGTATACCCTCTCTGCTTATCACACAGAAAACACAATACAAAAAGGAAATGCCTGCCAGCCGACAACTTCTTCTTCCCAGAAAATTGACAATTTCTATTATACACACTTTTATATTTATATCTTTTACATTCATAAAATGCTTTTTATGAATTGCACTTTTCTGTTTATGTCCTGACTGTAAAGGCCTCCCCATCTTTTGTTTTACAGGCGATAACTGGTAAAAAACAACAAAACACACATTTTGCAAATCCAAACTGAGTTGTATTTTATATCAGCACTCTTGGTTACAAACCAGAAAATACAGCTTATCCAGTCAAACTGATGTGTTTACTGCCACTAACACATTTTCAATGTGACGTAAACCAGCCTTGTTTAAAACAGACAATATTTCATGTGCAGAAAATATGAAAAATTGAATGGATGTTTGCTTATACAAAACATCAGGCTGGCTCGGACACAGGAATCCAAACTGGAAGTGCTCCCTGATAATTTACCAGGTATAAAAACACTATACATACAGTTTATGGTTTTGCATTTTACTTCTCACTTAGCGCTTTTCCACGTTTCTTACGCCCTGACTTCCAGTGATTATTTCTAAATTTCTTCTGGAAACCGCCACCCTGGACCTAAAAGACATAAATACAGCAACATTAACATCTGACAAAGAAAAACTCAGCCGACTAAATAAAACATCATTACTCCCACAAACAAAAAATTATTTTAGGTTTCTACAAACCTTCTTGCGTTTCTGTACCGCTGGCTTATCCACCTCCATTTCCTCATCTTCATCTTCATCTGTTTGGAAGTCATCTTCCTCTTCATCTTTGCCACCCTCCACATCTTCCTCCGCCGTGTTTTTCAAAGAGAATAGGGTGGCTGAGGGAATATTGACACAGGTGTTACGGCAAATAAAACTGCAATCTCACAGGCCAGAGAGTAATAGATAGAGACTCTTGGACCGCCATAACACACAACCACAATACAAGTAGACAAAGATATCTACAGTGTGTACTGACGGGGGTAGAGGTCACTCATGCTGTCTTCTGAGTCACTGTGATCCTCGTCACTGGAAGAGGGTTCCCATGAGATGCTCCCCTGCTTTGAGGGCCTCCCCCGATTCACCTCCTGTCCGGGATCTCTGTTCCTTTTCTGTTGGAGTCTGACTGGATTGAATTCAATCCCTTGTTTCACACACTCTTCATCTAGAGCATGACAAAGAGGCATGTTAGTAACCAAGCAGACTGTCCAGCAACTCATATCTGTAGGTTATAATGTGGACTCATATTGGCTTTTTTCAGCTCATGAAGACTGCCAAATGACGTGATCTGTTGAAAACTGTAAAAAGATGCTATCTTTCAGACTGAATGTGTCTTTTCTATGAGTCACTCCATGGAGACAAAAAATTAAGTAATATTATGAAGTAGTTTGGAAAGTACAAAAGTATAATAGCAATACTGATAAGAACTGAAGTAATACTACAGTGTCAATGTGAAATAGATGTTGAAGTCCACCTGTATGAAATCTAAACTTTATGTGAATATTGTGACGAGGTGCCTAAATGATGTGGGAAAGGTAATATTATTTATTAAAAGGGAAAAAAATGAACATAATTTTATTTCTAGTGTTTCTAATTAACTGATTTCTACCATTTTATGACCACTCCTCAGAACAAAATATGAAAACTTGTTTTAAAATGTTGGTAAGGGAGATTTAAAGCGATAATGCTGAGCAGAAAACTGAACTGTTTTCCTTCCTGAACGATGACTATCACACCAAAATGACTACAAAAAAAGCATACGATACACGGCAGCTGATAAGCAGTTTAAAATGCAAGTGGATAAATAATGCACTGACATTTGGAGAGGGCTTTCTTGAAGCGTTTCCCGTTAACATGTCTCAGGATGTGATGCGGCTGCCGGTTGATGTGTCTGATCGTCAGCTTACAGAAGAGCTGATTGCTGGGGAAACAGATAGACAACACAAAGTGGAGATCAGCTTCACACATTCAATCTCTGAGTAACAAACTGTGGCATTTGCTTTGGCAATCAGTGACACTACTGAAAGTAAGATAAGGAAAGGAGTCTCCTCACGGTTGTTTCGTGCTTGGCACAATGTGTGGCTCATACTGGCTGTAGTTGAACTCTGCAGCAGCACTCAGTTTCTCATATTTTTTCCCTTGAGTGAACTTCTGCAGCTCGGTCAGGTTGCATGGAAACTCGTGGCCATTTAGAGTGCATTTGATCTGAAAACAACAAATGAAGTGGCTCATTTGGTGCTCACGGAATTGAGCCTGGTGCAGCAATAAACCTGGTAATCATTGACCAGTTTTTTCCAGCGTTAGCTAGCAACATCAGAGCACTTCACAGACACATAGCTCATGATAGGACTTAGCAATACAGCTAGCATCACAGCGTGCGAACACAGTGTATTTCGTGTAATGTGGTGCCATTTGCTCGCTAACCTTTTTGCCATCTGTAAGCTGAAGAAAAGGGTGGTTTAGAAGAAAAGCTCTGAGGTCCGCAGGTAATTCATCCATAGCTTAAAAACACTTGAAAACAGATATTTCAGGGTGCTGATTCAGGCCACCCCCCTTACAGGAAGTGTCCACACGTGGGTTCGCTGCAAACGACTCTCTTTGGTGATATCTTGGCGCCATCCACTGGTTAAAGTACAGAAAGGTCAGATCACATGCCTCCCATTCAGCTATCAGCACGACATTGATCAAACAAACAAATCAATATGAATAAACAGAGTAACGGTTGAGAATTTCAGTAATGCTAACAAGAAAACTGGCGCGATTAACGTCATACAACTCTATAAAAAAATAAACCTGCATCCACGCACAGACCTGTAAATGTATTTTATATCTCTAACAAGATCAAATGGCTTCAATACAAAAATAAACGTTAATTGGCTTAAGTCAGGTGCTAGTCAGCTGACTGACAGCTCGTGACAGCTCCTGAGTCAGAGAGCAGGATAATAAAAAGGAGAGAGATCACTCTCTGTTCTCGTTTTCAGAAACCATGAGTATAGTCGACAAATATGATACAGAAACGTTTAATGAAAAAGTCCGGACCTTGCTCCAAAACGGGCATTAATTTTAGGAACGTAAAAAAAATACTTTACATATTTTATGTGATGTATGAGTGAAGATATATTTTAAAATATTCGTCAGGTTATCCGTGCAGAGTGAGTACTCTTCTTACTACTAAACAATCTTTGCTGACAGCGCCTACATTTCCTCCCACAATGCATCGGTTCAGTAAACAAATATATGATGGCTGCCAATGACAGCAGATGTCAAGCTAGCTAACTAACGTAAAATAACTTTGAAATAGACTTTTCATGGTGCATTTGTTAATTTAGTTAAATTTAAATTGCTTATCGTTAGTTTGCTAATGCTCATTAGCGGGCAACCTAGCTATCTTAACAGTATAAAAGTGACACTATAGCCAGCGTAACTTGTTAAGTTAAAACCCAGAATATTTACAAAATGTCTGGACCAAATGGAGATCCAAACATGTCGATTGACGAAGGTATTATCAACGACGAAGATGATTTCGGCGATGAAGAAGGTAATGAGCTGATTTCGATGCTAGCCTTTGCTGGTGGTGTTTCGGTTTAACGAGCGACCGTGCTAACTGGCGTCTGTTGTGATTGTAACGTTAATGGGGGACAAACGACGATAGCTACGTATTTTCTTGCTTTAAACAGCTGTCGTAACTATGACAACCACAGACGCATTCGGCTCACTGTCGCCGGTTAACAGGGTCGCTCGTTGAACCGAAACACCAGCAAATAGCTGCTAGCTTTATGAAGCCAAAATGGGTAATTTTGACAACATTGAATGGGAATATCAGAAATATAAATATAGAAATAGATTCTATTTTTATTTCCTGGATTACATCTTTTATATGTAAGACCAGAGACTCTTTGCTTTGCCTGACAGTGAATCTCTCTGTTGTGTATCCACAGAGTATGAAGCCATCAACTCCATGCTGGATCAGATCAACTCCTACCTCGATGACCTGGAAGAACGAAATGATTCACTGAACGGCAAACTGCATGAACTAATGGAGTCAAACCGGCAAGCCCGGCTGGAGTTCAGGGCCCAACTGCTCAGCCCCACGACCCAGGAGGAGGAGAAGTGTCCCACAGACGGGGACTCCTCCTCCTCACCCAGCAAGGAAGACCTGAACGAGGACAGAGGGGATGGCAATTGAGCGACATGAAGGAGATTGAGGAAATGCAGGGATAGAAATATTTATGACTTAACTCCTAACGTGTGTCTGTTGGACTGGTGTACCTTTTTATCTGCGTCATCCACGACTGTTTGATTCTTCTTCCCATCAGCAGATGTGTGTGTATATAACAGTGATATTTTGAAGCTTGGATTTATCCCAGATTACTGTCATAAAAATCAAACATGCTGATTATCCATGGTGACAACCCCATGATCTTCTTGTCCTCATGGCCAAGTATAGGTCACAGTCGAACTTCTGTGTAGTGTGTTGATCTATGTAGTGCTGACATTCAGATTTGTAACAGCTGTACAGTCTCTATTTCTGTTTGTATTAGCCCAAAAAGTAAATATGCAACATTCCAGGTGTCTATCAGTGTATTATAATGTATGATTGCAAATCTGAAGTGTGCTGTCCTGTTCGTTTGCAGCAATCTGTTTGGGATAAGTGATGCAGACTGAAAAGTTGCTCAATAATGAAGTCACACAAATTGTGGGAATTGTCAGACATTTTAATATAAATTAAAATGACCCCCAAACAAAAAAAACAAACATCCAAAAATACATTAAACTTCCAGCAGTTAGAAAACATCACGTGTTTGTTCATCTCAATTTGTCAGTAGCTGAATAAAAATACAATAAGAAACATACAGCTTTGTTTGAAATTATACTGTACATGTCGTTTTCTCCCTCCTGCTCCCTTCGGTTTCAGATCGAAAAAAAAAGTACAGCTTCGATCATGTCTCGTTCCTTCAGACAGAACATGATGCGGTACTCACCATGTGACACACCGTTGCTACATGTGTCGGTCAGTCTTTTGTGGTTTTAAATATCGTTCTCTAATGTGGAGGATTAAATGTTTCCAGAGCAGCTCACTAGTCATGAAAAACAGAAGTAACACATCCCTATTTACTGCTGAAACGTTGGAACCAAAAGTTATACATTTGTACTATCTGCTGTATGTTACCGGTGCTTAAAATCAGAGTTTACAAGTATAATTTGCTACATTAAATACCTACAGATACTTCCATTAACTCAAGTATGAGCCTTCTGTCCAGTGTTGTGTCACCAATGATCTATGCTAAGCGTTTATCTTCATGAACTCTGCGCTAAAAGTTTGATTTGTGGGGTCTCTCTGAAGAAACAATCTTCAAACATCCAGCAAGCAAGTCAAAAACAAGTTTTTAGTCTTTGAAGCTTCAAGCAGCATTTTAACCTGTCTTCACTGACAAGCTTTTTTACGACTTCAAAATAAGAAAAATGCGGACACAGTGCAGCCCTTTGTGAGAGTGAAGAGTCCTCTGGGAGAGCACATCATTTGAATTCAGTGTCTGGTTGGTAGCAGAAACGTTTCTTTTGTCTTTTGGGGAACACTGGGATTTCTTTCCCACATGACTGCGCCCATGTAAAAGGGTTTATAGGCATCTTGTTGACGTGCGTTCACTACTACATTCAGCTTCTACAGACTGTGCAGGGGTTTTCTTTCATTATATAAATAAAATTCCCAATTTCCGGTAGCGGGTGAAAAAGTAACAATTTTAGCCCCAAACACAAAATTTAGAATTTTTTTTTTTTTTTTTTTTTTTTTTAAAAGATGATAAAATGCACAGAACAAAGCTACGATCAAATTCAAGATTCAGCATTTCTCAACACTCAAAAGTACCAAAGTACCATTTTAATACTTTTTTTTTTCCCCAACAAAAAAAAAAATTGAAATTCGTTACATTCTACATTTCAGGTCGCTAAAAGCGTGTGCTACGTGGTTAGCAATGTTGAAAATGTCTCCAACCTGTTGGTTATATTAAGTTAACCATTCATCGCAGCTAGCTAGACAATTAGCAAAAGCTGACAATCAGTCCTCGTTAACATCCTGATCCAGACAGCAGGGTGGGAAATTAACTTTTTTTGTGAGCCATTCTCAGAAAATCAAATCTACCAGCCATATTTAAACAGCCTGGACACTGTTCATTCACAGTGATTGTTATATGAATAGAGGGCGTTTTTATGTCACACTACATCTTTAAAATACATGATATATTACATTTAGCTTATTTGATTTGACATAAGTTTATCCAATTTCCATTCTACTTGTATTTGGTATATTTGTCATAGTATGCAGTCTTCTCATTTAGTGCAGAAACAAGTCTACAGTCATGCTAGCGGCTCTGTGAGGTTATACTTCAGCACAGCGGTGCTTTGAGCTAAATCCTAAGTCTGCATGCTGATGTAAACAGGTTTGTTTACCAGGTCCTCCATCTTAGTTTCACATGTTAGCGCTAAACAAAAGTGCAGCTAAAGCTGATGGGAATGTCATCAGTTTTTAAAAGGTAGCCAGTCGTAAACCAAACACTGATAGTAGTGCTAGATGAAATGTCAGCCTCACCAAAGTCAGTAAGATTCATGCTCATGGGGACCTTTTTGTTTTAATCCACAAGAAAATTGTGCAAGCAACTTTTCTGAGTGTACATTTTGTCACTCAGAGCCTGCTTAGAATTTATTTTAATACGTAGTCGTAGAATTGGGACACATTGGGTGAATTTAAGACACTGACTGTTTTTTCTTTTATTCAGGCAACGTAAAGATTTGTAAATATGGAGGCTAGGCTCACATACTTTATAATGAGCTGTAATCTAATGGTGAGGCTGGAGATTAGCTGACTCAAGAAAATCATCCTTTAACAGGGAGTCAATGTTAAGTTACTTACCCCCTGATTTAACTTCTATTTATTTATTTAATTTCCCACCCTGGGAGAATAATTTATGTTCCACCACAATTTACCATTTTTCAGTCTTCCTACTTGTTGTTGTGTGTTGTGAATTCAGACTTTTCAACACGGAGAGAGGCAGGGCTGTTCACTTCTTCTTGGTGTCCGTTTCATGAAAGCACCTCTTCACATACTGGCACATCCTGTCCTCAGATTTCCTCCTTCCTCGTCTTATCGTTTGACTTAGCGTCTGTTTGCCCTCCCTGACCTGCGTTTGGGTGTGGTTTTTGCCTTCCCTGTGCCACTCTTTTTCCCTGTGGCAGCAGGAGCTTCTTTTTCCTCCTCCTCCCCTTCATTAGCATCCTCAGCAGCACCTCCTGGCTCTGAGTCTGGCTCCTCTCTGCTGCCAGCAGGTCTCTCCTGAACTACAGAGTCCTGGGATGTCGTCTCTTCCTCCTTGCTGTGGAGGTCTTGGTCTGTGCTGCCAGTGCTGGTCGCTGTGGTGGTGGCGAGGTCCAGCGAGGTTTGGCCGGGTCCTGCTTGCTCCTTCTGTTGCTGGTTTTCTGTCTGCATGTCCAACTGAGTGAGCGTGATCGTAGCCTGCTTGAAGTTTACGTTTGTCACTAATCCAGTGTCATCAGAGCGGGAATATACATCTGAGCAGTCTGTGGTGGTTTCCGTTACAGGCCCGAGGCTGTCTGCAGCGAGGAGAGATTCTCTGGAAGATGCAACAGCTTCTTCCTTTTGACTCAGCAACTCTCTGTACCTCTGAGAAGAGAAAGCATACAAACACCGCAAATGAAAATGTGTCATCACAAGCTTACGCAAGCTTTGACTGAGGCTGAAGTGATACAATCAAAATACATCCTCTTACATGATGAACACAAATGACCAAAAATATTAATAATGTAGTTAACATAGTTAGCTAACTACTTCCTTATTTACTAGTGGTAAACAAAGTGAGTGGAGTCGTCAAAAACCAACCTTGAGATTCTCAAAGTGCTTCAGTGATTTGCAGTGGGTGTGCAGGGCAGAAGATTCAAAGTGGTAAAACTTGTTGCAGAGTCTGCAGATAAAACCTGCTACTGGAACAAAAAAACTGGACCCTGCAGTAAGAAGAAATGCATGAATAAACTCCGCTCAAGTGTATCCAGCGAATCCAAACAACAGGTACATGCAGGAAAACAGCAGATTAAATGATTGATAGTTAGTCGTCACTCACCGTAGACCGTGTCGGGGTCATACTGCTCATCACTGGCCATGTCCTTCAGTGTCACTTCGTTCAGGGAGGACCAGCCATCCTGTTTCAGGTCACCAGAGACACAGTTTAATTGCACCAGCTATGAGGCACTATTATTATTGAACTGTAACTTTGATTAAACCATGCGATAAGTACAAATATTGTCAAATGTCTCACTGAATTACAAACAAGAGCAAATGACATGCAAATCACCTGTTTCTCAGAGTAATCACTCGTCTGTCTTTCCTCTCCCTCCTCCACCTCACTGCCCTCCAGCTCTTCCAATGAAAAGCCGTCAGTGTCCATGGCAGTTAGCTTGCCCAAGGCTTCAGAACCTTCCTCTTCCTGGAGCTGGAAAATATTTAATTTTGTCTTTATTTATGAGAAACGCTTGCTTGTCGTTTAATGGTTCTAAATCAGGAGTACAAACACACGTACCTTCTCCACTTTTTGTCTGTGCTCCTGGGACTGCAAATGCTCCACAAAAATCTGGGAGGTCCTGAAGTGTTTCTTGCAGACCGTGCAGGAGGAGATGGCTGTTCTGCTGGCGAGCTGAGGAGAGCCGGACAGAACCAGATCATTACTAATTGCTCCCATAATTACAACCTTTTTTTTTAAACCGTTTTAAACTCAGCATTAACATCATGTAAATGTGCTTAACTATAAAGTGAGCAGCTTATTACTTTGTGCTCCTCGGTGCGACGATGGTCCGCGATGCTGCTGGTGAAGTGGGTGTGACAGGTGGCACACCAATGCTTCATGTCTTCTTTCTTCTCTCTGTAAAGAACACACACACACTTTATTCAGCACTCATAAGGCCTGCTGAATCTTATGTAATGTTATGTTCAAATAAAAAAAAACAAATGCATGTTTGTGTGCTTTAAACTGACCCGTCTTTGACTGCTCCCTGAAGAGACTCCTGCACACGAGGCAGCAAAGTAACCAGACATGCGTTGCTCATGTGTTGGATCTCCATCATCCTCTGCTGGTGGGACATGCTGTTCATATGACTCCTGAAGTTCTGCAAAAAATTAAAAAGATAAATAGAATAATTATCTTATCTATGTATGTTGTGTGTGTGTGTGTGTGTACGTTCAACTTACTTGCTGGTTGTGGCAGGTGATGCTGCAGAGGTAGCAGTAGAACTTGTTGGCGCCCTCGACTACACCTTCCTCTCCTTCCTCCTGGATGTCGGGTGAAGCCAAAGGTGCATCTTTGTCCTGTGGCATCTCGTCCAAATTAACCTGCTGGCTGTCTTCACTCAGCCTGCCAGCTGGGGACAGGGCTGACGAACAGCTGTGCACCTGCAGAGAGGGTCGCAAGCCACACATATATATCATGTATGGTATACTGCGCACAGCTGATAATCAGCATTCAGCTCAGTTAGTTTTAGTTACTTCAAAATCATCTATTATTTAGTGTTTATTTATTATTATTTTGTGTACGAGCTGACCACCGCAAATACTCACCTCAGCAGCTCTGCTCTCCTCCAACGCCTCAGCAACATCTGACCCCCCCGTGGAGCCTCCTTCCTCCATAAGGATGCAGTCTGGGAAAAGACTGGAGGCTAAAAGAAACAGTTAGTTTTCATCTCAGCTGACGTGAACTACACTACATTTAGATCAAATTAGTGTTTGTGTTAAGTATTTGAAACTATATGTGTTACCTTCAGGCTGGCTGTCCTCTGTGTTGCTGTCGAAAGAGAGAACTTCTCCATCTGTATCTCCAACAGCGACAGTCTCAACAGCACACTGTTCTGACCTGAGGGAAAAATAACAACATAAATAGTGCAAATGACACTGTGCACCCAAAATTTCTGCTTTTTTTTAATTGTTTATGTTAAACACTGATGTCAGGTCAAGATTTACCACATTCACAGCAATAAAAGTGTTTCCCTTACCCCTCTGTCCTCTGCTTCTTAACTGCAGGTTCTTCTAATTGCTCGTCAGATGGTTGTGCAGGTCCATCCACTCCTCCCACGCCACCATCTGTGGATGAAAAAGGCAAAACCAAAGTTGGAAACAAAGAAGAAAATATATCTACAAACAAATGGTCACCAATGATCTTCTCTAACCCTACACATGCTTATACTCGTTCAGGCTTCCACCTTCACAGTTGGATTTCAGCTCTACCTGTTTCAGGCTTGTCTTCATTGGTACTGCCAGCTGCTGGTTGGTCCGAGCTCCCTGCTGCCATCTGCTCGCTGTCCCTCTTCCTGTCAGGTTGACGAGATGCAGCGTCCTATGCAGAGAGAGAACAAGTTCACAAACACACTGTATTAAGAGAGGTCCGGTTTGTTTATTTAAGTTAGCATTAGCGTAGGAACATACTAACAAAGCTAGACATCCGAGACATTAATAAAAGCACAAAGCAAAAAGCGTTTGTTAGAACTAGAATTGATTTTGGCAATAAGAGTGTCAGGGTTAATGAAAAAGGCTCATCACAATCTCTCCTGACCTAAAGTTGACATACTTAAAATAATTTATACAACAGTTAGTTCTGACCGAGTAATTTGAGTACAACGCCACTGAGGCCTAAGTCTGACAGTACTAAATACACAACCATTACAATAACTAACAAACAGTCAATGTCAGACAACATAATCATACCTAACAGTTAGCTAGTGGTAACTATTTTTTAATGTGTCCGTAAAACACATAACACCTGAAACACAAGGTAAAAGAGGTCACGTGTCGACAGTCTTCTTGTTAATTCAGCATCAATATAATCCATAAAGATAAACCATATACATTTGACATGTTGCTGTCTCTGGTGATATTACAAACTAAACTAACGATTAGATGTTTGCTTTCGTTGCTCTTGTGTCATGTAAAGTTGTAAACCCTCATTTTGTTTGAGCAGGCTGCATTCAAATCCAATGGTTAGTGCAGTGTAATTAGCAGGACTAAAAACCTGCACAGTAATTAGAGACATTATAACGTATGGTGTTGTTCTTACACTTATTGTGTTAGTGATGGAAGAGAGGGAAGAGGAGGAAGAGGCTGTGGTGGTGTTGTTGTTGTAGTAGCGAGCATGCGGGTGGAACTGTCGAGCAGCTGGGAAGCCCATCATGGGGGACTTGATGGCCATCCCCATGGGAACCGGCCCGAGCAGAGATGACCTGGCCCCAGCAGTGAAGAACTGACGGAACTGCTGCCCACCCATGCCAAAGCCTCGCATGTTACCTGGAAGTACAGAGACACAGTGAACGAAACTAAATATTATAACCCCTTGTAAGTTACATATTTAATCAAACACATGAATGTCTGTCTTTACATTATAACACAAACTGTACCCTGCATCTGCTGCATCAGCAAGGCCCCCTGCAGCATGGGATTGGGGGCGATAATTGTAGTCTGGGTCGCCTGGCACAGGTTGACCATCCTGGGAGGAGGAGCTGTCTGGGGAGGAACCGGAATGGCTCTGGGCAACAAATAAACATTGTTACATTATTATTTCAAGACATAATCGCACTGAAATCTGTAGCTAAACATGAACACAACGATCTATCTGTCAACCACAGCAAACTACGGTGGTCTGCCTCCTTACAAACCTGGTATAACACACGTGTAATGTTTTCTAATTAGCTGATATCCTGACTTCTTAATACACATTTATAAAAACCTGCTTTTATGTGATGTTGTGTTTTTTTTAAATTAAAACGTGGTGTGGGTCGTATGTAGTTATTTGTGTGTGTTTTCTACTTATTTATATTAAATTACTGCACAGAGCTGTTTTCTCCAAATTAAACCATCCATGTTATTTTTCTTGATTGTGATAATTATTTATGCGGTCTTTCCCCCCCGCCACGCTTGTGTTCTGATCCAAAACAGCCATCCCTAAATCTCACAAGTATAACCCAATACAATAGATAGATAGATAAATAGATAGATAGATAGATAGATAGATAGATAGATAGATAGATAGATAGATAGATAGATAGATAGATACTTTATTGATCCAGAAGGAAATCCATAAAAACATATGAATCATAAAAATATTACTGTTTTATACGGAAAGAATAAACTGACCAAACATCATGCATGGGAACGTGTCAAAGAAAACAGGTAGAGTGTAGGTGTAGTGTGCCTGCTGGATTTTTTCTGAGGGTTAAAGACAGAGTAACTAAAACTGCATGACACAAACCCACAGGGTACTATATGTTTTAATAGAAGTGGTAAAATTATGATCAGACTTGGTGGCCAGTACCAGGAGGACTGAACGGAGGTGATGTGTTCACACTTTTTGGTGTGGAGCCAGTGATCATGCAACAGTGTATTATATAATCTGCAATTTATCAACTCTACCTTTGGGCAGGTCAGATAACACAGCATAGTCAATAGTCATGTCACAATTTTACATGACATGGCATAAAACTCTAGACAGAGAATGTAGTTTTGGTTGGTGTTAGCAATAAATTAATCAATAGATATTCTAATAAAAACAGAGCCTGCACCATTGCACAGCCAATCTGTACTATTATTCAATTTAAATTAAAAAACAGACCACACCTAAACATTTCCATCCATCCCAGAATCACACAGCCTGGCATGTGTTGTTTCACACATACCCCATCCATCCGGAGGGCCCTACCTAATCCCCGGTCTCGAGTTAAAGAGCTTACCGCGGTGTCTGGTGATGGTGATGGGCGACATGATGTCCAGGAGGCGGCTGCGGCGGAGGTGGAGGCGGAGGCTGCTGCTGCTGGAAAAGTTGTTGTAGCTGCCGCAGATGCTGGTGAAACTGCTGCTGCTGCTGCTGTTGTTGCTGCTGCTGCTGATGGATGTGTGGGTTGAACATTACGGGCTTTAATTTCCTCCGTTTAAGCTGCGAGTTGACAGACCAGCAGCTGTGTGAGGTGCCAATGTTTTGATAAGATATCTCTGGATCGGAGGCAAACAAAATGAGGCAGAGGTGATTATGTGTCCCGGCAAACAAAACAACTCTTCTTCCTGTGTTTAAAACACGCTGAATAAGAGTGCGCACCTCCTGAGACAACAGGTAGCTCTCACATTTCGTGATGACAACTAGCTAGTGTTAGCAAGAGAGCTAACCATTATTTACTTTTAGGATTACTTGGCTGCTTTTCTTTACTCTGTTAGCCACGTTTTTTTTTTTAGGAAGAGAGGGGCACGTTATTGCAAAAACTAAAGTAGAAACCCTGAGTCAATAAATGAAACGAGCTAACTACACCTGCCATGAAATAAACGAAGCTACATTAGCCACCGCTGTGTAACTGAACCCAACAACTTAGCTTAGCATTGAAGTAGCTGGCTAACTCACACACACAAACAAGCTGCGCTCTCCTTTGCGCACTTTACACGTTTTATAACCTCCCTACCGTCGTTGCGACTTACTTCTCAAAGCAGGGGAAAGCAGCGATGATTGTTGATGATCTAAAATCTAACTAAAATCATAGCACAGGGTTAAAGTACTGTACTTGCTCTCGGTCCCGGTGCAACTTGCCCCGAAAGCAGAGACCCAAAACAGCCTCCTCAGTGTAGACAAGTGAGCGTACACTGTGTCCCCCTCTGGTGGCTGTCTGAGGAACAGCTTCACGTCTGCATAATAAGTGGATCTTTAGATTAATGCATTATTTCTGATTAAAACCAACTATCAGTGTGTTATTGTTCTCAAATCAAAATCAATACTCCCTCGTAGATTTAATGTAAATTTGTGTTTCTACATTTTTACACATGTAACACTGTAATACTGTAAATAATTACAGGTGGAACATCACTGTTACACTAACCTGCAGTGGATATTAGATACTGAAATATGTTGAAACAAGCACTTGCATATTATATTCCATTTCTGCCAAAATATCACCCTTAAAGTAAAAAAATAAAAAAATAAAATAAATAAATAAATAAAAACATAAATAAAAACACTGAAAGTTTAAGGTGGCTACAGTATAAATATAATTAAATCTATTAAACAGCTATATGTGTAAAAAACAAAAATAGAAATAAAAAAAAAACATATAAGACTAGACTTTAATATATTATATAAATATACCATACCTTTTTGCAATGTGTATTATATTTAAATTCATTTTGATATTTTATTGGCAACCTGTCACGACCTGAAGTGTGATTAAAAAGTCAGGGGATCACCAAAACATGCACGCATGATAAACACACTTCCCTCATAGTTAAAACCAGTGAGCTCGCTTATGTCTTTATATATAATATATCTATATCTGGTCAAAATAAATAAATAAACTTCACAACTCTACTAATTTAGAGAATTGTTTCTACAAATTTAAAATGATATAAACACGTCGAAAAAAATAAACATATAACAGCAATTAAGCAAATTACTATATTGTGTAGGAAGGAAGAGTTTCCACCGAAATTAAGAGGTGAATCGTGAGTATTTATCCTCTGTGGTCCACAAACAAAATATATTGGCAAATTTACCCAGTGACCTTAAACAAATGTCACAGTCTGTGGTTAAAAACATATGCTGCATTATAAAAACAAATACAGAAAAAGTTGTAGAGTGCCCCCTGGCCTCTGTCCACGGTGCTAACAGATTCAGCACCATGGACAGATCTGTGCATCGCATAAAATGATGTGTCTGTGCAACACCTGGATGCCACATTATCCACCAACACCTTTTAAAATGCACTCAAACAAGACTAGACTTGGGAAAACAAGACATCATCATAATGTTAACAGCACAATTTTACAGGCAACCCAGTGAAAGTACACCAGTGTCCCCACCGAGCGGTGCGTGTGGAGAACTGCAGGGATCTCTCTCTCTCTCTCTCTCTCTCTCTCTCTCTCTCTCTCTCTCTCTCTCTGTCTCTCTCTCGCTCCCTCTAGAAAACACAAGAGATCATCATCATCCTCCTCCTCCCCCCCTGCGGTGCTTAGTGAAGAGGAGTGTACATGTTCGGTGGTGGAGAGAGTCCAAGCTGAGGTGATCTGGCACACCGAGGAGACGCAGTCAAATGAGGGAGCAAACCGAGAAGTGAACCGGTGTTTTGCGCGTCAAAACGCGAGGGTGGTGAGGAGAGAACAACAAGAAATAAATCCCACCCTGCTCTGACAAGGAAGACAGAGAGAGACTGCTCAGTGCATCGCAAAGATGGGGAACCGGGGAATGGAGGATTTGATTCCTCTGGTGAACCGTATGCAGGATGCCTTCTCCGCCATCGGTCAAAACGCAAACCTGGACCTGCCGCAGATCGCCGTGGTGGGTGGACAGAGTGCGGGGAAGAGCTCGGTGCTGGAGAACTTCGTCGGGAAGTAAGTAGCTTTTTCCAGGCTGCGGTACATGGTTGGTGCGGCCCGGTGCATCACAGCAGTCGCTTTCATATTACACTTTACACATCCCCAGTCCCCATCCTCCTTCTCACGCAGGTTTAAATCCACCACACAGGCTTCACTGAGAGTGACATCGGCGCACATTTAGCCAGTTTTACTCCTCCTGTCTTCTTCTATGGACACGGCACCAATGCGAGGAGATTATTTTGTTAGGCCTATATAAATCCTCAGTAAAGTTTATCTGTAAACTGCTGCATGATGCATTCACGTACCACACATTTCTGTTAAATCACTTGGTATTTAATATGAGAAACCTCCTTTGGTTATGAGTGCTGTAAAGAAGGTTCAGTAAGTTTCTAAACTTCATAGTTCGGGTGCCAAAATTACACAAAGTTGCGCATATTTATCATCATAAATCCTATGACATCTGCCACAGAGGCAGGTTCAGTTTGGATGCTGACTTCCTGTAAAGCAGACAGGCAGCTTGGTGGTTGTGTTGTTGTTCCTGTGGCAGTGCTACCATTTTGTTGTCCTCGGGCTGTTTAGTCCTGACCAGGGTGCACAGTGATGCCTGCTGTGTGTGTGTGTGTGTTAGGGCTTCAGTCTTGCACACATGCAGTTTTCTTTCTGTCAGAGCTAATGATGATACAAGAAGAACAAATCTGATCTGTTATGCTGCAGTATGACCTTGCAGAGAGAGAGAGAGAGAGAGAGAGAGAGAGAGAGAGAGAGAGAGAGTCCACCTGAGCTTTGAGCCCTTTCAGCTCAGCTCCTCCATCTGTCTGCCAGTGCTTATGCTGTAAGTGAAGCTTACTGCATGCAAGCGACAACATAGGTGTTACTAACTAACTGTTGGTCAGCCCCACTTGCTTGTATTTCACCTGATCTGGAGTTTTTTTTTTTTTGTGGTATCAGACTTCAAAGACAGAGCGTGTGATTCAGCAGTATTTCCTGCTTAAGCAAGGTCAGTTTGTAGGCACACTGTGGCTCCAAGCCAGCCCACCCCCCACATCCAAACAAGGCCTGGGTATTCCACAACCAAATGTAATATATCCTACCGGACAGAGAGAAGGAGCTGAGGAGCAACTGAGATGTGAAATTGATTCATCACTCTCTGGTAGATCTATTTAGTAGAGCCTTACATTTTACATTTAGTCATTTAGCTGACGCATATATCCAAAGTGATCTATCTATCTATCTATCTATCTATCTATCTATCTATCTATCTATCTATCTATCTATCTATCTATCTATCTATCTATCTATCTATCTATCTATCTATCTATCTATCTATCTATCTATCTCTATATATATATTGGTATGCTGATTCATTGTACTGATGTCATTTTGGACATTAAAGTTTATTGTTTGTTAAAAAAATATCCTGCCTCCATTACATATCTTTGTCACAAATGTTTTATAACCACATTTGAGGGATCTCTACAAAAACGGTGTGTTTATTTTTTTATATAAAGAATATCAGCTGATATAGCAATATTAGATTTTTTTTTTTAATTTCCTAATGGCCCTATAAATCCAGTATTGATTGGGTATCTCTTTTGCCCAACACCTTCAGTCTGACACCTTTTTGTGTGTCAGCAGAGTCAAATAGTCCACCACATGGCCCGAGTACTAATCCCCATTTTAGCAGATAGGTGAGGCGTGCCTGTTGTTTACATGTCAGGGTAATCTACAGTGTAGACAAGTATCATGTAGATTCTACACGATACTTATCGTAGCTAATAAGAGAGTTAAGTTAATAAAATGGTGAGTGATGGCCTAAGACTACTCCACCAATTTATCAGTTCACTCCTGTGAAACTGACAGTTCAAAAAAAGATTTGCATTATTTCCTGCTGACTACATTACCCACAATCAGACAGTTCGATGGTGGTGTTATGTTAGTAGCAGGGATGGTTGCTAGTAGCAGCCAATGTAGCTTTAAGCTGCTATCTTCCAGCAGATATGAGGAGGTCTGATAAACCCACTTCTTTCTAACTCCACACATCCAGATATTTTTGTCTTTGGCTCCAGCCAATGTGACATCACATGAGGCAGTTTATCAGCTACTGCCTCAAGAGAAAGAGTTAATGAAGTCACAAAAGGCTTTATACAGCTACACAGTAATAACTAAACAGACTTTGGCTTTAAGTCCATACCAGCACCTGAACAATGTAAGAAATACTTGCTGAAATATATGTAACAGTTCCATTCATAGCCTTTAGAGGGTACTTTATTTTATAGGTATCCCCCTAGAAGAGAAATCAGACATTTTTATGAGCACAATTTCAGTGTTTTGACAGCATCTTAATTATTTTGCTCACTTACTCTGTCTGTGTTTTCATACCTGTTATGTGGAGGGTCTGATTTTGCTGTACTCGCTCAGCAGTAGTCATAGAAACAGCTTGTGCCTAATTACGCTGGTTCACCTGAGAGACTGGTGATTTAGACGAAAGGAGGTAGACAAGGGAAAACTGGAATACTATTACAAGAAAATGTTACATCACAATGTAGCCAGGCCTTATGTCAAGTGATTTGCTTGTGTGTGTGGCAGTCTTTGCTGTCTTGTTACAGTGAGCAGATTGCAGAGAAACATCCTGTCATGCAGCATTTGCGTGTCTTAATGTACGCACTCTCCTAATCCATCTGCAGCGAGGTCCTCTCATCCTCCTGCTCCTCTCCCCTATTCAGAAATTCATTTGCTTTTTAATCTTTTTTTTTTTTCACATTTAATAGAAATCTATTGTTGCAAACTTTTCCAGTAACATAGGAGTTATTATTTTACTCACACAGCTCTGTTTACCATCACTGCTTACGGTTAGCACAGACAATCAATACCAAAGTATGGGAGACTTATAAATGGCAGAGAGACATTTACAAGACATTAGCTGTTTAAAGCTAGCACTCAGGTGAAATGGAGGCAAGAAAGTGAACGTTCTCTTTTAAGACTTGTAATAAACGTCCAATAGATCATGAGTTTACACTAGTTTATATGTGATTTATGTGAAATTAGCAACTACACATTTAATATAAACCGTGTGGACAGGAGTTAATACTCCTGATAGTTCGCCATGACACCTTTCCTCTCAAGTGGATTAGATTTTTGATGCATGCCTTTCAGGGTGTGACTCAGGGACAAGGGCAGCCAACCTCTTAATGGTAGACAAGCTGTTGAGATATGCTGCGCTAATGGCATGAGAGAACATCTGAGGACACTAATCAAATTTATCTATTCCCGTTTGTCATCCGTCCTTCTGTGTTTGATTGTTTTTATAATTTGTCCTTACGGAGAGTCTGCTGATGTTTGTTTTCATTGCTCACTTCTCTGTTTGTAACCTCAGTTCAACCCACCCTTCTCGTACTTTTCTGTCTCAGTCAACTCAAAGGTGCTTTGTTGAAATATAAAAGTGAGCTATTACAAAGCAAATGCAGCAAGGTTAAACTGAAATCACAAGGATCCACCGAATATAGAAGATACAAGCTAAGATGTATTTGTCTGTGTTTAGGGACTGCTTCTTTTGTTTTCTTCTTGAATGAATAGAAGATTTTCACATTCTTAATATATTTAAATAAAGTATGTTTTGTTTTTGGGGTGGAAGATATACATTTTAGGGCTACAATGAACCAATATTTTCTATAGTGTTTCATCTTTTGATTTTTTTTTTTCAATAAATCAATTCATTATTTAGTCTTCTTTTCAAAACAGCCCAAAACATTCAATTATATTCAACTTATAATGATTTAAAAGCAGAGAAAAGCAGCAAATCCTTACAGTTTACATTTTTTCTTGTTAATTGACTTAAAATAACAATTAATCAAATATCAGAGTTATTGCTGATTCATGTTTTGTTGACTGACTCATCCATTTTTGACAAGATGTTTCACCATCATATCTGTAGTACCAGCACACGCAGGTCAAGCATCGCTCTGTGTTAGCTCTGCCTCTTCTGGTCGTGTCCCATTGGTCGGCATATGATTTGTGCAGTGCAGAAGATGTCACAAATCTTTATCTGAGCACAACCCCAGTTTCCTATCTGCAGTCTGTCACCCAGTCGTAGTAGTAGTTCATTCTCCCATGAGTCTAATTAGCACAGACAAAGCATTTACTTTACTTGTCTCCAGTGACCAACACATGCAGCACCAGCTGGGTGAAACCTTCTTCTGTGCACAGTTAGCCAGGTGGTGGTGGTGGAGGTGGGGATGTTTGGTCGCATGTTGACATTAGACTAAATTCAACATTATTATTACATGAGCAGTGTGACATTTTCATACCAGAAAGAGGAAACCAAGTAGATCACAGTGAAAAGGAAAAAAGACTAACCCGCTGTCTTCACTGAGTTTTCTTTACAATAAAAGCTCACCAACGTATTTAACTATGAGTTGAATAAGATTTCTAAAGAAAATATATATTATCTCTGTAGTAGCCTTTGCAGAGTAATATCTTAATGCTTGGTTTATATTGTATTATTATATCAAGCAGCATCAATATGTTCCACTATCGAGTTTCAGTAAGTCGTGGCGTCATTTTGCTAAATTTATCATACAACACACTGATCATTTGCATTGCTTACCACAGCAGGCCGCACAGTTAGTACGTATAATGTTTATAAAAGTATAGTGTGTGTTCTCAAGTGCATGTTTTTTTTTGTCCAGGACTCACTTTCAGCACCACAGACAGCTCTTTTTAAAACAGCTGACACTAAGTCTGCATCACAGCTGCTTTCCCTAAAACAGGTACTGATACTGAACACCAAAGATGATCACTCACCAGTGAGAAATGCTTGCTATGTTTAATATTCATAATATGATAGATTGAATTGTACCTCAATCTGTGGTGGATTATAGAAGCAGAAACAAATAGCATTATTTAGACTTCAGGAGCTTTTTGTTGCTGCACCGTTTGATTGGAGGTTTGAGGTTGTCCACGTTTTTTAAGGTGACAAGGCTTCTTACTTTTTTGTAAGAATTATTTTGAGTAATGTGAGGTTTATAGCTAATCGTGGCACGCAAAAGGAGAAGTTAGTAAAAAAAGGTCACATACTGTCTGACATTTTCCTGGAATGTACTCAAAACCAGGAGGATGTCGCTGCTTACCCAACTGAAGCACTTTGTTATCAGTGAAGGCTGCTGGCACCAGCACAACCCCAGAACATAAAAGTACAAGACAGACGTTTTTCTCTCCATGCTGCCATGCCTTCTCCAACCCCCACACACAGATTAAGTTGATGATATATAGCTGGTTTCATGCATTACATAACACAGAGAAGGCTGGAGGCATTATGACGAGTAGCAGTAGCTTCACTCATGTGAAAGACAAGGACGGTCAAGTGCTCCATTAAAGCCTTTATTCTTTTCAAAGGGAAACCATCAGAGGAGGGAGTGAAATAGAAACACAGAGTGATGCTACGAGAAGATAAACCAACGAGCGTACAAATGAAATGTTCAGCGTAATTACATTTCTGAGGGTCTTTTCGACCGGTCAAATCGATCTCTTGTGGTGACATTTTCATTTCCTGTTGTTTCTTAATAAGTATATAGAAAAAAATCCACATTTAACTGTTAATTTTTAGAAGGATTCCTGTAAACCATAAAGAACCTTTTAGTAATTTGATAGTAATTATAGGAAAAGAACACAATGCTATCATAATTAAGACCCTTTGAGTCAGCTACATGTGCAAAAATGTAAAATTCACAGGCCAACATACAATTCGACAAATATTATGTCATTTTTGATAATCACAATCATTTATCTTGACTTTATTTAGGGTTTATGTATGTACAATATTTTATCAGATTTTTGGGGATATTTCTCTGAAAATTAGAAACATACATTTATGATCACACAGTTTCCTGCTTCTTTCTTTAAATCAAATCAGTCGGTAAACAAATAAATGACTTTATCTCTTAGAATTATGTCCTTTTCCCCTATAATTAGTACTATAGCTGCAACCAATAATTGTTTTCATTATCTTCCATAACGAAAATAAATAATATAATGGAAAATGCCCATCACAGTTTGTGTAAAGCCTGTTGTTTGTGTTGCAAGACATTCACTTAACTATCATAGAAGCCAAATTAAAGTGAGATGCTGGAAGTCGATTGTGTTGCTTGAAATATGACGAAACATAACTAAAAATAGTTGCAGATTAATTTTCAATCAACTAATGAATTCACTGACTAATTGTTTCAAAATTCCCTCCAGGAAATGATTATAAAACTGCTGTAAAATAAATTTCCGCTCTTAAAGTAACTGCTATTTTTAATGGATATAATTTTTAAGAGTGCAGTAAACTATAAAAACAGAACAAGGCATGGACACAGTAAGAGTGAGAAAGCAGTCAGAGGAACAGAGTAGACCATTTGTCCTGACACTGCTACAGAGGATTAACACTAATCTCTCTTTGGGCCGTAGTTTACCTGCAATACATTCTCCCATTGGCTCTGATCTAATCTGGATGTTTACCATCCAGCAACCAGACATTTCATTGGCTCCATCCACCACTATGGCTGACAGCAATATGTATGTGTTTGTGTGTGTAAAATTCATCACCAAAGAGGAGTCTTGTCATTTCAAGACCCAAACACTGCTAGACAGGGAGACTGGCTGGTTGTGCTGCTTCACGACTGGTAGAGGGGCAGCATTAGAGCAGGATTAGATGACACAACAGGAAACATTAATACACATCTGTACAGTACAAAACAACCAGCAGTAGCAAAGTAGACAAGCAAGCAGAACAAGAATAATCTCAAACATCCCACCCTGGTCTCTAAGATGTAGTCATCTTTCTACAACAGAAATAAAAATAAAAATGTAGAAATAAGAACAATTTTTACAGAAAATATGTTCCCAGGGAACAATCACAACACCAATAATGTGAGAAACAATTTTTTCCTTGCAAAAAAGCTCATGCTTGAGAGTACTGATGAAGTCAACATGCGTGAATAGGTCATCTGTGTGTATGTGTGTGGGTGGATGAGTGGTTGCAATCATTGCTGCATCTGTGTATTGTTTGTATACCACTGAACGTGCACAGTTTATAACAAAGAAGCAATGAGTCACTGCTGCACAGCAGCTGGCACTCGCTAGACGTGTGTGTGTGTGTATGTGAGTGTGTGTGTGTGTGTGTACCGAAGCAAATAACAGGGAATGAATGATTCAGTGGCTGAATGTTTATTCATTCATTCATTTCGTTTGAGATCTTATTTGTTTGGAGTCACAAGACACTAAAAAAAGAAATCAATCAAATCAATCTGATGTAATGCTCAGTGTGAGTGTGTGTGTGTGTGTGTGTGTGTGTGTGTGTGTGTGTGTGTGTGTGTGTGTGTGTGTGTGTGTGTGTGTGACCTCTCCTCATCCTGATTATTGATTAGAAAATCAATCAGAAACTGTTAAAGGATAAAATAACATTTGTTAAAGGATTAAATAACATTTTATAGATAGATAGATAGATAGATAGATAGATAGATAGATAGATAGATAGATAGATAGATAGATAGATAGATAGATAGATAGATAGATAGATAGATAGATAGATAGATAGATAGATAGATAGATGTTGCCCCTGTATTGGGGATTGTGTCTCAAGCTTGAGTGTTTTCACTCTTTTCATCCAATTGGGGTGTCCAAGTGGGAGGTAGCTTGTGGGGACAGTTTCACACACACAGACATACATGCTGTCAGGCAGGTAGACCAGCAGATGGACAACAGAGAGCAGGGTTTCCTTTGTTGTATGTGTTAGAACAACAAACATTGAAACGATACTAGAAAATGAAGCTCCATAATGAATCTGTATCAGGTGGGACAGGTGCGGAGCGGTGGCAGACATTAGCTATGATGTCTTTTCAGGCTTATTTCATCACACAGTCCCAACCTGTTTGTCATATTGTCCCTCATGCTTTAGGTGATGGACTTCTGGTTGGGAAAAGGATTGAGATAACTGATCTGCAGAACTGCAACCTGCAGTTTTATGATCTTATACTATAGCTTCACTTCAATACTCTTTAATCAGTTTGTTATTTTTGTCTTTTGTGTTATCCATTTTTGGTTTGATCACGACCAGGTTTACATTTTAGGTTACATTGTGTATATATAGATGCAGATCTGGTGTATCAGATCAGTGCATCCTTCATAACTCGTCACTGTGAGTAAATAATAGCATAATGTCTGGAAATAGGTGGAAACAGCTAGCCTTGGTCTGTCCAGTGGTAACATCAAGAAAACACAACATAATCCAGCTACCACCACCTCTGAAGCGCACTGTATCTCACTTGCTTAATCCACCACAAAGTGTCAAATCAAGTTATGGTGCTATGGACTATTTCTTGGCCAGACCAGTTGCCAGGCAACTAGCGTAGTCTTCCAATATGTAGTGTGGCACCTAACACCCTGTAAAACAACACATTTCTGATTTTTCACCTCATATAAGTTGTTAATTTGTGATCTTTAGAGACGCTGGTTGATGGATTTTGTTACGTTTAGAGCCAGGCTAGCTGTTTACCCATGATTCCAGCGTATATGCTATGCTAAGCTAAGCTAACAAGCTACAGCTTCATATTTAGTGCCCAGATATGAGAGTAATATTGATTTTAACTATTGGTAAGAAAGCAAAATGTTAAACTGTTCCTTAAGGCTGGAGCAGAATGAATATATTGTGTCTCACAGAGACATAATCCTCATGTTGAACATCGTTTATTGAATTAGCTTTTTCTGGTAGGTTTTGGGGCAAAAGCAGCTCAGCTCTGATTACTCATAACTCATTTATCCAAACCGCCTCAGGCTTCAGCAGAGGCCTCATATATTTCTTATTCGTGTCGCTCAGTTGTTTATACTGAAGAATTTACTGGTCTTTAGATAATTGTTTACTGTGTTATTGGAAACATTTTGTAGTCCAAGTAACACCAAGCTATATGTTGTATGGTTTTCCAACTAAGAGCAAGACGAGCCAATAAATTGCTCTCAAACAATGAGTGAAAACGACAGTATGTGTCTCTAACAGCCCCTTGTTAGTGTTGCTATAAACACACACAAACAGACACACATCACTGAATAATAACTGTCCAATCAGCTGGTTGAGCAGCACACAGTGCCAGTGGCGAGTTGACGCTGATGTTGCATAAGCAGCTGAACACGTTGGCAGGCGTGTAGTCGTCTATATGGACACACGCTCTTGTGAATTCAAAAACACACCTCAGGCACGCCTGTCTTGCTTTTAGTTGGAAAAGGTCATCATACAACAACCAGGACAGTGTATAACACTTTAATTTGCATGGATGAATACAAGCAACAAAGTAAGAGAGTAGGCGGACAGAAACTAAAATATTACCAGACAGGAACTGCTTCAGGTTTAAAAAAAACAAAACAGAAAAGAATCACTACTTCATCAGAAATTAATATAGACAGGTCACACATTGCTACTAGCATACATTTTAATCACATTTTGAAGGAGAAACTGCTAAAGAAGCTCATGCAAATTGCCACAGTAGCTCAGTTTTGTAGCTTTCTACTTTTTATTTGCCTGTAAAGCGTTAAGTGTTTGTCAGCTGTGAATTGTTCTGCAGTAATCATCCTGCTGCTGCTGAGGAAGTGATGATTGTCTTTTTTTTAATGACAAGCAAACATTAAAACATCAGTTAAAGCTGACGAACAGCTGTGTTAACTCCCACAGTCAGTGATTGCTTAGAAAATGACAGTTTCACCTTATTCGTCATGCGCAGTGCACTCACTGTGCTGTACAGCCACAATTTATTACAGCGTTTTTGTTTCATCATTTTAGATTATCTGTATAAATGTAAAATAATTATAACACAACCTAAATTTTATTCGTAGAGCAAACAACAATCTAATTTTTTATCTACAAACAAGTATTTATATTCAGTTTCATCGTGTAATAATATAGATATATCACTTACCAGATTAACCCAGGAAACATTTCAGGAACATTTTATGTTTATTGTACGCACAAATTCCTGTAGAAAAAGCACTGCAGTAAATCAAATGAACATTTAGCCTGATGGGACCACAGCTGTTGTGGGAGGATTAGTTGTTATTCAGCACTGCACACACACATTTTAACTTGTACTTGTGCATGTTGTCTGTGCACAAATTTGTTGAGGGAACTATATAGTTTTTGCACTAGTTTTCCTAAAGACCCATAATGCTGATTCATTATCAATGACTCGTGGTTTATGTAGAATTTTAGAGATTAACAGGTCTTTCTATATATATTTAAATTTTAGTTCCTTTGCATTGTTAGTTTTACTGACCATCTTCCTTGCTGTCTGTTTGTCTGTCGTGTTACAGGGATTTCCTTCCCCGTGGGTCTGGCATCGTGACCCGTCGTCCTTTGGTTCTGCAGCTGATGAACTGTCCCACAGGTAAAAACATCTCACCTATAGATGTTCTTGTCCTCCAGGTCATGGAATATTTTGAAGTATTGAGTGAAAACTGAGTTTGGGCTGAACCGCTGACTGGTGGAAAAATCCATTCATCCAGAATCTGTCATCGATGTGCACATCGTGTCCATGAGTTGATGAGTTGAGATCAAAGGCTGACATTTAGGGAAAATTGTAAAATCTCTTCAGTTCAATTGTAGTTAAGTTGAAGCATCTAGTGGCCAATAAAGGAAGTGCATCTTAAAGCACTTGTTCAGCAAAGCCCTTACCCCTCTCCACTCCCATTGTCAAAGACTTGAAAATGTGAATAGCATAACAGCCCATTCCTTTAAATAGTTTCTTTTTATTCTTCCTAGAAGAATACAGCCCAGACACTGGCACAGCTTTTATCTCTCCCTCTGGAATCTAAAGCTTCCTCCTCCACACTCTTCGAGGGAAAACCTTCTTTCATCATCTTCTTCTCTCCATTCATCTCCATTCATACACACTTTGAGATGATGACAACATCCTTATGTTACCATAGTTACACTTCATTAGTTTGCTGTAGGGTGTGCAACAAATGCGGCAATTTGCATTCCCTGAGGATTATCTTCAATGCTTAGACATCCTGGAGAAAAGACGCTCCAGAACTCGCCTGAGAATCATCACGTTTTTAAGATTTCTTCATTATCAAAGTAAATTAAAGATAGTTGTCTGTAGGTCTGTGGGTACATTACAGGATCTGCTAATTGCTACTGTAATTCAGCATACCTTTGGTGCCAGTTTGCCAAAATATATGGCATTAACTGCTGCTGACCGCAAACTAACTGATTCCATGGTCACATTATGCTTCCTGTTTACATCCACAAAAGCCCCCACTTTATGGGAATTGTAGTTCAAAAGCTTAGAGCTGATAAGCCCCTAAACCAAGGAAAGACAAAGAATAATAACAGAAGGTACAAAATCAATTAATATGAACTTTTCTTCATAATTTTCAAATGTTCACAACGTGCCATCAATGTGGTTCTTTTTTCAGACTTTCAGACAAAAATGGAAAAGTTATTTTCTTGTCCGTTGTAACTATTTTGCAACCCTTTTTCTAAAAACATTATTATTTATTCAATCTTTTGATGGCATATATGGCTATATTAGCTTTTCTATTGAATATTTCAATGGCTTTGAACATTAACAGGTAATCTATTGGTTTTCTGCAACACAGTCCTAGTGTGTATTTTGTATTCAAGTGAGAAAAATTCAATTATTTTCAAGGTTAAAGGCGTTCGTCTCTTCTCTCCTGTCTTCTTTTCATGTTTTCTGCTCTTTTTGTTCTGTTTCCTTTCTTCTACAATTTCACTTTCATTAATCTGTCTGTTTTTTTTATTGTCTCTTTCAGAATATGCTGAATTCCTTCACTGTAAGGGCAAAAAGTTCACAGATTTTGATGAGGTCCGGCAGGAGATCGAGGCAGAGACTGATCGCATTGCAGCCAACAAGGGCATCTCCCCTGTGCCCATCAACCTGCGTGTCTACTCCCCTCATGGTGAGAAAACTCTGTTTCAACACAGATACTAGTTCGGGGTGACTTACATGTTGTTTTATAGTTATCTGACTGAACAATATAGGGTTTAATTTATGCATGTCTGACATCAATAAATGATGTACTACAATTTTTATTTGGCAACAGTGTATCTGAAGAAACTTGCCTTTTCTTTTCTCACAGTGCTGAACCTGACCCTGGTGGATCTGCCGGGGATGACCAAGGTGCCGGTGGGCGACCAACCTGCAGACATTGAGTTCCAGATTAGAGAGATGTTGATGCAGTTTGTCACCAAAGAGAACTGCCTGATGCTGGCCGTCTCCCCGGCCAATTCTGATCTGGCCAACTCTGACGCTTTAAAGATTGCCAAAGAGGTCGACCCTCAGGGTAAGTGTATGCATGCACACACACAGACAGTGAGAAATATTGGACTTTAAATTTTCACCCAAAATATATAAAATATGATGCCCTGTATCAGATTACAGAGTCCCATTGCTCTTAAAGCACTCCATACAGAATGTATCTGCAGTCAAGCTCAGATTCATCTCTGATAAAAAATAGTTGTTTCTGCATTAATTGGTCTTTCTGTGCCATGTCACTTTTAATTTTTTCTGTGTATTGTCTTAAGCATTTCCACTATTTTTGCTCCTCTTACTGTGATGCATTTCATAACTTTGTTTTGAAAATTGTTATGCAAACTGTAACAATAATCCTGCCATGTAAAGTAATATATATAACACTTTGAAAGGGGGCATTCTGCATAATAAGTACTATTAGTTTTAGTACTTGTGTATATTTTAGTAATAAAACTGTAGTTTTACATAGATAACATCTGAAGTAGGGCTGTCATGATTGAAATGCTCCCAAAAAATCACTCAAACTCAAATTAATCTTGAACTTTTATTGTTTGTTTTTTTCTCTTTTTGCAAATGAATTACACATGAATGACAAATAATACCAGATGGATGTAGATGCGTGATAGCTGGGTATGAAACCATGTGCTGGGCCAAATGATTCTCTGTTTCCTCCTGTAACTAATTTGTTGTCCTAATTATTTCCACTATATCCATAGGGAGGCAGAGAGAGAGTGTGTGTAACTAAAATATAAAATATATATTTATTAAATATCACATTTATTGCCAATACCAGTATACAACGGCACTCACCCATTAGTGACAGAAACAAACAAAAAAAATTAGCGTTTGAGGATATTTCTCCACAGATGTGCACATCATGTATTTACAGCATCAGAAATTAATTTCAGTTTAGTTTTCTGTTTTAATCATTGTAGTGTTTGTGTGTATGTGTGTGTAGGTATGAGGACCATCGGTGTGATCACCAAACTGGACCTGATGGACGAGGGGACAGATGCTAAGGACATCCTGGAGAATAAGCTGCTTCCACTCAGGAGAGGTGAGCGCACACACACTTAAACACTCACTCAAACAATACTGGCTCGCTCTGCTCGAGCACCCTCACAATGACACACTGTTTCCCTCTTGTGGTAAAAAGGCAGTCGCACTCAAAGCAGTTCATTGCCCCAACCACTGTGGAGAGAGGGAAAAAAACCCCAGAAAAGGGACGAATGGATGGAGAGGGGTGTAATAAAACAGAGTTGGAAAGGAGAAGCAGTGAAGGGGGCAAACATAAAAAAAAAAACAGTCTTGGAAAAGAGCTTGCATATATCTTGTGAGCTGCCCTTTATTGCAATGTGCTGATGTGGTGATTTTCTTTTCCATTTGCACTTGGTTAGAACCCAGGCATGTGCTTTTGAATATTTTCCATGTCCTTTGTTTTTTCTATGCTTTTCCCTCCCTGTCTTTTTCTCCCCGTCTCTCCCTCTCTCTGTCTAATACTGTAGATGCTCACATTTACAAGGCTGCTGGCTCACAGTTGCATTAGTTATAGAGCATGAAACAGTCTTTAACCGGGTGATGCATGAGAAAACTTAACTGGAAGTGAAATGGGATCCGTGTGACCTGAACTCTCCTGGTTCTTTTTCTTTTTCTCTTTCTGTCTTTAAAACTTGGACACACACATACAGACATTTATTCATGTAATTCCTCCTTATGTCCCTTTCTCTCATGTTTGTCCTTCATCTATATTCTTTTCTTCAACCTCAGTGTCTCCTGAAATGTGGTTTTAGCTAAACATTATTAAACACAGTTTTAAGTGGTTTGGGCCTGGAGGAGCTGTTCGTTTTCAGTTTTGGCTCTTCAAACACAGTTCATATGTAGAAAACAAGAGCCCAGCGTAATGCCAGATTGCTCCAGTTCAAGACTATAGTATCTTCCAGTCAAATTATTAGTCAGACCACAAGTATCAAATCTGTTCCAGTCTGCTCTCAAAAATTCCAGGAAGTGATAAAAAAGAGTTGGATCTGGTTTCCTGCAGATCTCACAGCTTTTTAGACAGCATCGTAAATGTCAGAGGGACTCTTGTCTGTTGTGTCCAGGTTACATCGGCGTGGTGAACAGGAGCCAGAAAGACATAGATGGCAAGAAGGACATCAATGCTGCCATGACTGCTGAGAGGAAGTTCTTTCTCTCTCACCCTGCATACAGACACCTGGCTGACCGTATGGGCACTCCCTACCTCCAGAAAGTCCTCAATCAGGTGTGTCTGTAACACATCCACTTATGGATCCTGTATTTACCAGTGATCTAACTCTAACCTCTGACCTACACAGCAACTGACCAACCACATCCGGGACACCCTGCCGGGTCTGCGGGCCAAGCTGCAGAGTCAGCTTCTCTCCATAGAGAAGGAGGTGGAGGAGTACAAGAACTTCAGACCTGACGATCCATCTCGCAAGACCAAGGCTCTGCTCCAGTGAGTACATACAATAGATGGATTTGATAGATATAGGTGAATAGATTCGCTGATGTTTGTGTCTCTGCCTCCCTGCAGGATGGTGCAGCAGTTCTCTGTGGACTTTGAGAAGTGTATAGAGGGCTCCGGGGACCAGATCGACACAGCTGAGCTGTCAGGTGGTGCCAGGATCAATCGCATCTTCCACGAACGCTTCCCCTTTGAACTGGTCAAGGTGTGTGTTTGTTAAATGTTGTGTGTATTTGTGTGTTTGGTATCATTTGACCCCAGCTTTATCAATATTTTATTATATTTTATTTGGACCATCCCCTTTACTGATGTCCTCCTCCTAATTTCTCAAAATATAGTACTGAACATAAAGAATTTAAGATAGTGTAATCTAATTTAAACCTTAATATATTAATGGATAAATATGTTTTTATATAGATACTAATGCACACATTAAAAGCTCAACTTTATATGTCATAATTAACTTTTTTTATAACTTTATTTTATTAAAGACTAAAGTGAAGGAGGAAATAACTGTTGGTGGAGAAGTTAATTGCTTGCCTGTGCTCTCCATTTTTAAAAATAACAACGTGGGCTGCAGAAAAATGAGTGATTATTTTAGGGTAGTTTAGTTTCATCTGCTATATAACAACGCAATAAATAGAGGGAAAAGTTGGTGATAAATACATCGAGTGAAACACTTTGTAACTAGTAACACCTAACCTGTAAAACTCCACAAGGTAATGTGTTGGATTGTTCATGATTCTTTACCCAAACCATACCAGATTGTCGCAGCAATTTACAATAAAAAACATTTAATTTTGCAGACTTTGGTACAACCACCAAACTCTAAACACTTCTGTTTAACGGCTGTAAATATTTATGCACGAGAGGTTCTGAAGACGCCAAATTGTTTGGAACATTTATCAGACTGGTGGGAATTCTCATTATGTTTTTTATTTTCCATTCATTTGTGCCTTTATAGCTGTTTGACTCTGCAGAAAAGAGTTTTTTTTTTTTTAAATGTTTATTTGACTTAAAGCATGTTCATATTACAGTCAAAACTGATCCACAGTGACTGAAAATGTGAAGTAAAAGGAGTCTTGGTACAGAGGGATAAATGAAGTGGAAAATACTCAAAATAAGAAAAACAAATAAGGAAAGTTCTCTATGTTGGACTGTAAAAAAAAATAATGAAAGCATATTGCTTCATAGGAAACATGTCTCTGTGTCTCTTTATCATTGCATGTCTCCCTTCTGGGTATCGTTTCCCAGCCTCAGGAGGAGAGAGGGTCTCCCTCAGGACTCTGAGTCTGGGCTTTCTGACCCAAACATTCCTCGTTTTCTTTAACGTCCTCTCCTATTCTTGCCTCTTCACTCTCACTTCCCCCACCTCGCCTTCTTCCTTCTATTTCTCTCACTCTGTCATCATATCCATCCACATTTTATCCCTTGCTCACATCCTCTCTGTTCACCTTTCACATCATCTTCACCGCAAGCACGTCTCCCCTTAAAGCCTTTTACCTCACCCCCACTTTTACAGATTTTTTTTCACTTTCTCTCTCAGTTAGCTCTTACCCTTCCCTTCCTTCATCTCCCCCCTTTCATCCATCGCTCTCCTCTGTCCTCTCTTTCCCTCCCTCTGCGGATATAAAACTTACCGTCTGTGACTGAGGCCTCAGAAAAATGCCGGTTTCCCACTGAGAGGACAAAGCAGGTTTCTTCCTAACCAGAAGCTTGACTGATAACACAAAAAGAGTTTTATATGTTTATAATACATGCTGAGAATGAAATATGAAACTCTGTTGAGGAAAGTGGGAAAGAATGAAGCACTGCAGTAAATAAAAGTGAGGTACTTTAAATGAAAACAGATTGTTCGGGAATATAGTAGATCAGTTTATATAACCCACATCAAGTGTTCAAGTATGTTAGGCAGAAAGTCAAATCCGGCGGGGAAAAGTATGATTAAGGTTTGCAAAATCAAAGTAGCAATAGTGAAGGATATGTTTTCTAACTCCCAACATTTTTAATGTGTGACCCCTTAAAATAAAGTGTGTGTAATGTAAATGGAGTTTTATGGAGCATAAATATTTGCATTTTAACATTATAGGGAAACGTGCTTATGCTGTCTTGATGAAAGTAAGATGAAAAGATTGATGCCAACCTCAAATGTATCTGCTTAACATGAAGCTGGATCAAGGATACGGTTAGCTTATCTTAGCTTAGCTTATCTTATCATAGCTAGCTTAGCTTAGTTTAGCTTAGCTTAGCTTATCTTAGTGTAAAGACTTGAAGCTGAGGGAAATGACAAGCCAACATGGGCTTTTTATGTTTATGTACCTTCTGCCATGCCTGTACTGCCAAGAGATCAGGCAAATTATAATGTAGTCCAGATTGCCTTTTTTTTTTTAATTTTTATTTCTGTTGAGATTGAATCAGTCTGACACCTCAATCAAGATTATTAGCTGACATGGTGTTTGGAAATCTGCAGAGAAAATAAAGAAAAGTTTAGCTAAATGCTTCTGCTGTGATAGCGTGCACACTTAATCCTCCCTGTTCTGTCTGTTTCTTTTTGCAGATGGAGTTTGATGAGAAAGAGCTCCGCAAAGAGATCAGCTACGCCATCAAGAACATTCATGGCATCAGGCACGTCCGCCCTCTAACTCACCCCTCCATCCCTGCTTCCCTCCTTCCTCCCTTCTCTCCATCTCAGTCACCTCTGCTTACCAGACTGCGTCTAACTGCCTTTGCTTACCTAATCACTAAGACCTCTATACTTAGATCGAGCGCTCTGTTGAAGGTTTGGTATCAGATAGGTGTCTGCTGTTCGAATGATACGTGTTTTTGCGGCCTTTCCATATGGTTTTTATTTGTTCATCCATACATATATTCATCCATACAGTCTGGTCTGGTCTTGTCTTGTCTGGTTGGTGAAATCCTACACCTTTTATCTGTGGTATGTTTTAGCTCACTGTGTCCTTGTTCTCTCTCTCTCGTGGATGACGTGTGCATATTTACTGTCATCAACCAATCTATCATCATCTAATAAGGCCGAAAACACCAGAAGAGATATCTAAATTTATATTTGGTACCAAAATGTAATTAAAAATAGTGTTTGGTTTGTCTAAATCAGTTAATAACTGGATGTAGTGAGAAGATAGAGATACAGGATTTCTGGGCTGCTTGTGGGAAGTACAAAGTTAATTTAATGTATTTCCATCATGAGCAGAGTATTACAGCGGTTTCTGTTACTACTGTTTTATACTTAATTTGGCTTATTTCAGTGGCAGGTTGTTAAAATACCAGCTAGATGACTGGCAGGATGTTACTGCTGTAGGTAGTAGCTAGATAAATAGTAATGTTTGTGGGTTGTTGCCAGTGGTAGCTCATATCCAGAGTTTCCACTTTAATTTGGTTGATTGAGGCAAAATGACTGGATATGTACTGCTACAGATTACTTTAAATTACATACTTAATATGTCCTAGACCATGCTGCTTTATCGCTGTTTTATAGCTCCATTCTCTTTCCCTCTCCTTGTCTAATTTGTGTTTGTTTATGTCTGGGGAAAAAGCTCAGAAATGGAGGTTAATTCTTTACAATTAACACTCTTTTCTTTACCCAACCCTTCCTCCCTCCTTCTGTCTTTCTCTCCTCCATCCTTCTCTTTTTTTGGCCCTGTGGCTGGTTCTCTCTCTGTCGGGCAGAACTGGCCTCTTCACCCCGGACATGGCCTTTGAGACCATTGTGAAAAGGCAGATTGGGAAGATTAAAGAGCCTTGCACCAAATGTGTGGACATGGTCATTTCTGAGCTAGTCAATACGGTTAGGCAGTGTACCAAGAAGGTAAAAAAAACAAAAGTAAACGGTGGCTAGCACTTTTTTTATATATATATATTATTATTTTCAACCCTCATCTGCAAAGTCCCTCTGCTGTTCGCTCCCTTTTACTGTAACCGCTTGGCTCTCTCCAGCCCTCGTTGTTTTCTGGACAGCGAGGGGGACACCTGGAGTGGCAGGGTGGGCTGCGGTTTACCTGCCTGCCTGCCTACTGTACCGCTTCGGACAGGTTTGGCTGGACAGGCTGGCCGTGGTACAAAGCTGTGCTGAAAAAAACCAGTGTGGAGGCTGAACAGTCATCAAAATATGGTTGCCTGTTAAAGATAAAACGTCGGAGCAGTCTCAGCTCAGAATTTATGACTTTGAGTAAAAGGCCTTCTGCCAATATGTCAAGATGGAAAGTAGCTGTTATTTTTCTTAAATTAAATATCTTTTCATACCTTTGTTCCCTTTTCAGTTCATTTTAAAGTCGGAATACAATAGTAGGCCGTTTTGGCACACTAAGGAGGATAATTTTTCGCCAGTTGCACACTATGTCAGTTTGTTTTACTGATTTGTACTATGAGGAAGTCATGTAGTAAGTGTGCTGACATATATCAAGCTGATATAACCTAACCCTGATACTTTTGAATGTTACTTCCTTTTCAGTTTAAACAGGGAGAAAGCTAAATGTTTTTCCTTTGGACTCTGATCTTGTGTGCACAAATTATCATCATATTTGCACAAGATATTATCTTATTTGCACAAGTTACACACATTTTCAGTTAGCATACGAAGGCATACACATGTTTAGTTGATCATTTGTCAGTCATTTTAAAATACCTGGCAGCCATATTGGATGACCTCAGCGTCCAGACTTCCTTGTGTGTGAGACTAAAGCCGTGCACCTGCAACAGACAGGAGCCATGCCGATTAGGTTTTAACTGCTCTTCAACGGGCCTCAGGGGCCACATTCTCACCTAAAGAGGTTTGCGAGTGTAGTCAAAAGAAAGAGCAGTAGTCTGTATCCAAATTGATCCACTGTGACCAAACAATTTGAACAGCGGTTGGACTGCAACAACCTGGAGGCCTTGGGAAAATAAATGTTATGGTTATACTCCTTCTGGAAGTCAGAGGAGAAGGAGGGATGGGTGGAGAAAGGGTCAACACCTGGAGGGATCAGGGCACGTTGGCTGAAATGTTGGGGTGCACAGCTGCGGTCTCATGGTGCGTTGCTTGGAGTTTTTGGCTGGTGGAGTTGTGCAGGCTGGGATCTCTCTCTATTTCTTCCATCTTTCTCTCTTGTGTTTTCTCACTGTTTGCTCTTTATTTATAGAGAGAGACTCCAGCACTGTCCTGTTTTAGAATGGCTTCAGGGGAAACCAAATGTCTCACTTGCATTTTCTTCCTTCTGTGCTGTTTATCCCCCCACCCCCAATCCTCACCCCGACCTCCACACTTCTCTTTGTCTTTTTTTATCTTCAATCTGTTATTTCTTCTGTTCCATCTCAAATTCTTTACCTTCCTCATCTTTGTATTGTCCTTTTCCCTCACCATCTGTTTTCACTTCTTTTACTTTTATATACACTCTTCTTACAACTCTTCATTTGGTGCTTTCACTTCTCCTCGTTCTCCACTTTTTTTTTTTTGTCTCTCTATATTTTTTTGTTTTGTTCCCCTGTCTCCCGTGCCGCCTGCCTATCCCTACAGGACGGGGCTGTTCACCCCTGACCTAGCCTTTGAGGCCATAGTGAAAAAGCAGATCCAAAAGCTGAAGGAGCCCACACTGAAGTGTATAGATATGGTAGTGAGCGAACTCACCTTCACCATACAAAAGTGTAGTCACAAGGTAAAAATGCCAAAGAGAACCAAGCCACTTTCACTATCTCTGTTTATCACACAGGTACGGGTAGACCGATGGCTGGGCATTTATTTTCTTTAAGCATTGATATCAGGAAATAGACAGAAAAACAGGCCTGCTCCTTATTTTATTCTTGTGTAGTATTTGGGTCCTTTATATACTCAACAGTGACTCAAGATTTAGATAGATACAATAGTGTTTCATTTCTTTCTAAAAAAAAACAAAAAACTATTTCAATTAGGTCTGTTTTTTTTGCTGATTTACATGTACAGTAAATTAGGTGCTATGTTTAATATTTAAATGTAAACTTTCAGTTTCAGCTTCAGTATGCATCCTAAGCCAGAAAAAACTATTTGTTCCCATAAAGAACCAAATCAAATTTTAGCTGCGGTTTATTCTTTATGATCAGCAACATTTTTAAAACTAGTGCATTAAACATTACATTTTAAGGACTGCACCTAAAAAATATAAACCATAAATGCTGACTTGAATTAAATCAATTTTGACTTTATGATGCCGCCGGATGAAAAGTTCAGGGACCATCTGTTGAGACTTTTAACTCAAAACCACAAACTTAACCTAACGTTAACTTAATGGTGAGGTTAAAGGATGAATGAGTGCCTGTACAATTAATAGATTTCATTTGTACTAAAGTGGTGGGCACAATCCCGAGAGCCACTAGCCACAAGTGTGGTTAGAAAGCATCACCCTGCAATTGTTTGATGTATCAATGAACTCATATAAACTGACTCAAAATAAATACCCACCCTAAACATATGCAAACAAAATATCATGATTAGAAACTACCGTAGGCTGCGTGCATATTCAGAGCAGGTCTAATGTTTGCAGATAAAGGTATGTCACTTCAGCCAGCAGATATCGGTCTATCCTTACTCCAGAGCTTACTAGTATAACCATATAACATGCATTTTAATTAAAAAGTTCTTTGTCATTTGTCTTCTGTCCATTATTGGCCCTTATATTGACAATTTAACAAATTGTTGCCTCTCAACCTGCATGTTAAATAAATTTATTTGATATTTAATCTCATGATGTCTAAAAATCCTTTGATTTGAGTTTTTTCCTGTCTTTGTCAGTATGGTGACTGATTGTGTAGTTTCACTCACTGACTAAGTGACGTACTTTAAGCATCTTTTTATTTCTCTTTTTATTTCTCTTTCGTCCTCTCCATCCTGTCGTCCTCTAACCCTTTGAATCGGCTGCTTCCTTGCAAAGCAAAATGACCAAAAAAAGAGAGCGTGACCTCCTTTGGATTTCTCTTCTCTGTCACACTTTTATCTTGATTTCACTTTCAGAGACATACTGTATTTAAAGATACTGTATTATAATATACAGTGTTTGGGAAAATCCACAAAGGGGTCAGTTTGAAGTCTTCCTCCATCACCCTCTTCCCCATCCCTCCCTCCCTGCTCCTTTGCTTTGCATGTCTGAATCAATTTGAGTGCCTTTGCCTGTTGCCTTGTTAGTAGAAAAAAAACAAACCCAAACATTACTTTCCACTGTCAGTTTTGTGTTTATGTGTCACTTTTTAAGACATTGAACACTTCATGAGGTTTTGACAGCATTAGTCGGCCTTCAAGTTGCAATGCACCTTTCCAGTGGTACAAATTACGCTGCTTTCAGTTTCTTGGACGTTGAATACATTCACAATTTGTTTTGGTTTTTACAAATTTCTAGGATTTGAGTAAATTCACAACATATGAAAACCATAAAGTGGTCCTCATCAAATCAGTATTAATAATGGGACAATGTTGGCATTGTTAATATATATATATATAGTACCATCTCTGCTCCTAACAAGTTGAAAACTTTACATATTTCCTAAAATTCAAAACTGTTATTCGGATATACTAACCAGATGCTGCAAATGTATGATCTTTCAAAACAGATTTGGTTTTGTAACAGTGTTTTTGTGCTTTTCTGATGTGATACAGATGAGAACATTTTAAAAACATGTAGCCTACAGAGCTAAAAAAAAAACTTTTCCTTTTTTAATACTTGTATGTAATTGTTCCTAACAGATACAAGTGTGTACCGCACAAGAAAGATTTGTTAGATGAATATATTTTAATTTTCTCTGTATTATTGCTTGTTGCAAATGCCAAATAATAGCAATGACTTTATGTTAACTATAAACCCATTGCTAAGAACCTTAGTTACTGTTTCTATGCCTGTCAGATTTTCCATATTCATATGGCACTATACCGTTTACAACTATAACCGTCTGTGGAAGATTTACCACTCAAAATCTGCCAGGTTTTTAAACAAAAGGTTTTTAGCTCATAATGATCGCTATTCTCAGCTAAAATGATAAATGACGTTGTGGCTAGCTAGCCAACAAAGCTAGTTGTTGAATCTTGAAACAACTTGTCACGGTGACGTCAGCACAATTTGCTAGCTAACTAAGCTAACTCCATGAATATTAATTAGTGCAAGAACAAATTAATATGAATTTGTTCTTGCATTGTAAAGCCAGTTAGCTCCAGTATTACAGTACAGTATTATAAATATATAATAAATAAATAAACCTAATAAAGAGAGGGAGAGAACTGCTATTGCTACTCTAACTTAGTTTTTTTGATATGCTGTGCTACAGTGGCATCCAGGATCAGCATGCAGTTGAGCTGTCTTAAACTGGGATTTTTCCCACCTGTAATCCAACAAAATAATGTACTTGGCCAATGAAAGACTTTGGAAGTAATGGCAGGTTATTACTAAGCTACCTATCCAGGTATGCTAACATTTACAGCTTAAGTTAGAGCAGACAAACACACTTTTGCTCTTGTTTTTTAGCTTTTGGAAATGAGATTTAAAAAAGACACCAATACTGACACCAATGAACAATTTAAGAAACACTTTAACATTTACAATCCTAGTTTTAATGCTGATAATTAGACTGACATTCATTTCAACAGTGTGTCCCATTATTATAAAGCATCTATTCTTTATGGATGTTCCCTGCTTTGTAATTGGACCAAACCCAGGAAGAAGTAAATCAACTTATGGAACCAGAAAGAGGTCTATTGATATCTACTCACTCACCATACCGTCTGACAGACATGAAAGATGCATTGTAACTTGCAAGAAAACGGCGTGTATTTTTCTTTCTTTGCGCTGCGATTTTGGTTTTGATTTTTCTTCTTTCCTCACACTTCTCCAAATGTGTTTGTGTCACATTGGAGGCCCACCAATGTCTGCGTTCGTGGGTTTGCAATGAGCTCATGGAAAAAGACCCACAGTGTGCTGGGAAAAAGAAACTTTTTTGCCAGGAACATTGTTTATTCTGTGTTTGTGTGGTAATATCACAGACTTTGCACTATTCTTCTGCGTTTGTTCCATAATAGCAAAAAAAAAAAAAAAGACATTTCGCACATAAAATCCACTCAAATTCACCCACCGGTCGTGATGCAGAGACTAGAGCAGAGTCTGGGATGAACTCCTCAAGACCATAACATGTTATTATGTTTCTGTTACATATTTTGTTGTATTGGTGGAACTGTGTTTTGTGGTTTAGTGAGATTAGTACTGTAGCGGTTTACTACTTGTATGTAGATTTGAGTCTGTGTGTGTGTGTGTGTGTGTGTGTGTGTGCGTTGGTATGTATGTGTTTGGTTTTTTTTTTCTTTTGTTTTTTGCTACCTACCTACTGTGTTTTGTGCTCACAGCTGGCTCAGTATCCCTTGTTGAGGGAGGAGATGGAGAGGATCGTCACCCAGCACATCAGGGACAGAGAAAACCGCACCAAGGGACAGGTAACGCAAAAAAAAACAAAAAAACTACTGGCTTGTATAGAATAATGATAAACATTAACATTGTTTTATTTATTTTTACATAGATGTACTGGCATATACTGTAATTCGTAACACTTTAATTAACGTTATATTTAATGATCTCAGGTTTGATTGTTAAGTGCAGGACTTAAAGGTACAGTGTGTAAGATTTAGTGGCATCTAGTGGTGATATTGCACTCAACTAAACTATCACGGACAAACACGGAGTCCGACTCCGTGTAAGATGACCCGCTCCATATGTAGTTATAAAAGGCTAAATCTAAGGTAATAAAAAAATGTACCATTCATTTTTTAAGGTCATTATATATCACTGAAAACATAGTTATGCATGTTATGCTCCAGTTCTACTAATAGATCACCCTAAAAGTTACACACTAAACCTTTAAAGCCACTAGTCACAACACACATGCTGCACTGTGTACACTACTTTTCTACAAACGTATGCCCCCAGAATGTTTCCAGTAGCAGTTAACATGTAACTTTTATTCTTAAAATTGTCAGTAGGAGTGAACGTGGAGGATTATGATTCACTTCAGTCCAAAATGATACTTTTATACAGTTTGATAAGTGCTGGCCAGTAGATCCAGTTTCCTCCCACAGTCCTAGAGCATGCAGTGTGGTAAACTGGTGGCTGTATTTCCTGTAAATGTGAATGTGTTTGTAACCCTAACCCAGAATAATTTGGAAGATAAATATACAAATCTCTTAGATTAAAGGAATTTTAGTGGCATTACGCTGGCATAATATGTAGATTTGAATGTCTCCTAACATCTTGCTCTCTGTTCAGGTGTTGCTGTTGATAGAAATCGAGTTGTCCTACATGAACACCAACCACGAGGATTTCATCGGTTTTGCTAAGTGAGTTTATGTTTTTTATAGAGTATTTAAATCTACAGTCACTGTGGTGTTTAGTGCATCAAGTTCATGTGCAGTTCACAGCCAAAATCCAGTTTCTCCTGATGTGTTTTGTTGTGCAGCGCTCAGCAGCGGATCAGCCAAATGAACAAGAAGAAGGCAGCTGGCAACCAGGTACTTTGACCACTCTAAACACACTGTCTAATGTCCAGTGTAGACCGTCACTTTTGTTTGACAGGTTATTCTACACACATATCACGTTATAGTGCAGTCATCTCCCTTTAAGTTATAGGAACATAACTCCAGACTGAACTCATCCAGCGCGTTTCATCTGTTGGCCAGCAACATGACATCTGAACTTCATCGAGTCTCTCCCTGAGGCTTTATTCTGTTACCACTCAGCTCTCTGTTTTGCCCATGCTAAATGTAGCACAGCTATACAGTATCTTGTTACCCTGGGCAACAGTCCATATCCTACACAATGCAGCCCTGTACAGCTCTTTTACATGTTGCACACTAATGGACAACAGTTGTCGAATCTTGAAGCAACTTGTCCTTTTGGTGAGAGTCACGGTGACGTCAGCACAATTTGAAGATCTGTTGCAAAATATCAGACCTCAGTTTTTTAATCCACACAGTTTACGGCTCTAACAGCACCGATCATCATGCCCCTGCTAGGGTTGTACGATTGTCAAAATCTGGCATTTTAATAACAAAATGGTTTGAATCTCCATCTGGATTTCGAACTGCAAAACACACTCAGTAAAAAAAACACGTGATTGTCATTTAAGTAATTGAGTGTAGTGGTTGAAAAAAAGCAAAAATGTTTTCAGAAATGTTAAGAAATCCAGGATGTTCACTTTAATGTGGATCTGGACTAAACACTGAGCCTTCCTTCAATGTTTGTGCTGAATAAAAGCCTGACAAACACACTAAAAAGATCGACTAACAAACAGTAACTGCCTACTGTAGATGTGTCACAATATCTGATCAATGGCTACATATTTAATGTAAAAATATACAACCGATTTTGCATGATTTATATCCAACTTTTGCTCTCTGGAAGCATGTAGATCCTCTTTTATGTTTCCCACATTTTATTCTCGCTCTTCTTCTTCAGCTCGTGGTTTTTGGTGTCTATCTTTTTTGTTTCCTCTTGAGTGATTTCTCTCTCTGCTGTGTCTCGTTTCTCTTTTTCGCTGTGTTGTCCTCCTCTCTGTGGCTTTTCTGCTTCAGGATGAGATCATGGTGAGTAGTGTGTGTGTGTGTGTGTGTGTGTGTGTGTGTGTGTGTGCGTGTGTGTGCGTGCATGTCTGCAGGTGGGCTTTCATGCGTATGTGCTCATGTTTTTTACGCTCTGCATATGTCAGGATACATGCGTCTGTATATGTTGTAACATTTATGTCTTTTATATGTGGTTGACAGTGGATTCGTGAGTGTGTATAATTGTGTGTGTGTGTGTGTGTGTGTGTGTGTGTGTGTGTGTGTGTGTGTGTGTGTGTGTGTGTGTGTGTGTGAAATGAGCTTTATACTAACTACCAGCAGATGGGCAGGTGGCTGTCGTGGGGAATGCTTGGCTGCTTCCCTTTCCTCTCTTTTTCAGCTGTGTCCTCCCTGCAGGCGCACACACTTAAACTCATGCACACACTTACAGAAAGAAGGACAGAGAGATCATAAAAGTGCTCGATCAAGATTTGCATCCCTGTTATGTAATTTTCTTGTCACAGGCATCTTTCAGTCTTGTTGAAAGACTCAGTTTGGAGATGCTTGCGACTCCAACACTGAGGCCAGTTTGCTTTGGCAGTGAAGAAATGCCCTGCAGCAGTAGTTTGAACCAGATAAAGAGAAAGTCACTCATGTGTTCTTGAAATGCATCACTGAGAGAGCGAGGAAAAGAGGTTTTCTTTTCTCAAAGACAAACACTTTTATCTAAACGTCACTAGACGTCTGCCTCTTTTATTCCCTGCCTCTCCCCAGTTCATCCAAATTAGCAGAAGGGAGAGGGAGATGAAGTCCTGCAGAGTGCCAGACATATGTCACCTCCATAGTTGTCAGTTGTCATAACAACCACCCAGGTTGGGGTCAAAGGTTAGGGGCACATCGTAAACAAAGTGGTGATCTTCACTTCCTGTTTACAGATGGATGTAGTTGCCCCTACAGCTTCTGTTCTCAGGACCTCCAAACTGAAATATGTAAGAACCATTTAAACACAAACTTATGGACTTCTCCTCAAATACGCAGATGGAAAGATGTTTCTTATTTAATCTTTCAAATGCTGCTGGATCAAAATCCCATAGAACAGAATATTAAATATTAGTCCACATCTCTAAAGATACAAAATACTGCTGAGGATGGTGCACAGGAGAATAAGTGTGCAAGCATGCACATGTATATTTTTTTTATATATTTAATCATTTAATATAAAGTTGTTGTTGTGTTTTTTTCTCATCTGAATTGAGGATCTCAGGATAGAGAGGGTTGCATACTCCAAAAGTATTTTAATATATTGATATTATATCTTTGATAGTTCCTGACAAGTTCAAATAAATGTAAGGTATGGAGTCAGTGTGCAGCCGTTACTGTTTTTATTATTTTGATTCTGGGCATGAAGTAAAATTGACTTTTAAATTGAATCATAATGATGCGTCCTTATAAAAGCTAGATCTTTTTTAAATGATTTTTCTCAGGTATAACTTTAAATTAAATCAGACTTAAAATATGCATGTGACATTGTTATACAAAAACAAATGTTCTACTTAGAAGCTATGCGAGAGGAAATTAAACATCAGAGTATGGGGGAGTGATGTACGTATGTAAGAGGCATACCATAGATAGAAGCTGGATTTTGATCAGTTCGGCCCCCTGAAGTTTGATCGCTCCACCACTTGTACTCAAAAAGCACATCCAGTACAAAACAGCCAGTCTCCTGCATTTCACTGCATGGCCTCCAAACGGTTTGACATGGGCCATTCTTGTTGTAACCTCCTTATTTCCCTTTGCCCCAACCCTCCCACCCTTGCTTGCTGTCCCTTTGCTGCCGTCCCAGCAGCCAGCTGTAATGTGCTGGTACTTGACCAACCTTGTGTATTTGGCCTTTACTAATTGCCTGCGTTGGCGTAGCTTTGTAACATTCTCTCCACATTCTCATTCAGCCGGAGAGAGGAGTTAACGATCGGTTCAAGGTAAATAACACCATGTACTGTATGTGTGTATAGTTCTGTGGAGAGAATGACAAAAGAAAGAGAAGTAAGAAAGAAAAAGAAAGAGTGTGAGGAATGTGTTTAGTCGTGTAGGTGAGCGTCACCCTCCTCTTATTTGTGGATCTCTAGAAGCAGTGAAATTACATTTTACTGTGCTGCCGCGTACATGTTAGTGTAGGTACGTATGTGTGTCACATACACAGTCTGACAAATGTAGTGTTCATTTTGGGAGATTTTTATCTGCTGTATGTTATTTACCATCACTTTTCCTTTTTGTCTGTGTGTCTGTCTCTCAGGTGATCAGGAAGGGCTGGCTGACCATCAACAACATCGGCATCATGAAGGGAGGAGCCAAGGAGTACTGGTTTGTCCTCACCGCCGAGTCCCTGTCGTGGTACAAAGATGACGAGGTGAGACGCTGTTCACACACAGTCAAGACTTTTTGATTGATTAGATTCTCGTTAGAGCTCAGAGCAACAGGCTCCATGCTTGAATCATCAGCCAAATCCTCAATGCATCAGTCAAACTGACAACAGGCTTTGTTGTCTGAAGAACAAAACAGGATAGAAAAGTTGTTAAAATAATATGACAGCACACTAATTAGCTTGTGGCAGGATGGGAATGCTTGACAGAACGACAGTATTTGTCTTGAAAAGGCAAAATTTTATTATCTTGTTTGTTATTTTGTTACATTAAATTTTTTATAATTAAATTTATTTTTATTTTTTTTATGTTTTTGCTTTTGAGTATTTTGACATGACAGAGAACAGAGCTGACTGACCCAGAATTTATGAAGCTGATAGAAATATTGATAATTTAGGGTAGTGTGTGTTTAGTATAGTGATTCTATTACATGAATATTTAATATTAAAAAACATTTTTGATTTGGTTTAATTTGGTTAGTTTGTGAACAAGGTGTACCGGTGTAAGTGTAAAATTTTATAAAATAATTAGAAAGCGGAAAATATTGCGAAACGCAATTCCCACCCTGACCCATCGGGGCTCTGCACATTTGTTTTCTGCAATTTCATGATAGTTGTGGAATGATGTATTTTTCTGTGTTAAGCTAAGAACGATTAGGGAGATATTTGAAAAGTCTTTCAAGTTGGTGGATTCAGGTTTTTTTTTTTTTTTTAGAAATTAAAAACAAACCTTCTAAGAAAAAAAAAGATGATTGTGATTTTGAATAGCTAACAGCAACATTTATCTAATATTTTCTAACAAATTACAATACCAGGAGAATTATCTCAGTTGGAACTGGGTGTTTTTTTTTCTCCATGATCTTCATCCTCGAGTTTCTTTTCCATTTTCTGGTCCAAAATTCGTTCCAGCTCATCCCACTGGCAAATATGACTGCTGGTCCTCGGCACGCTGTGATGATTTGACCCGGCATGCTTTGTTACTGGACCGATTGGTCAAAGCGGTGTCCCATGATGCTTTGCAGAACTATTAGGAGCTAGCCACAGTCTCGCTGTCTCCAGGCCGTAGCCACAGCCGCTCTGTTCGCTGACACAAGTGCATGTATGTGTGTGTGTGTGTGTGTGTGTGCGTGTGTGTGTGTATGTGCAGAACTGAGAAGGCCCTTTACAAAGAGTCAGGACCCCCCAGTATGTCAGACACCGAAGCTGGCACACACATGTGCATACCAGAGCCCCCTGCCCTGCCCTGTTCCCAATTTCACACACACACACGCAACTACGCACGCACACACACAAACACACACACACACACACACACACACAAGCTGCTTCTAATAAACGTACTTCATTTCAAAGAAGGGGCACAGAGCAAGAGAGGGACTGGATTGTAGGGGAGGAGGCAGGAGTGTCTCTTGTTAGCTGGTTAGCAGCAGGGGTAACAAGGACCATGTGAAGGGAGAGAAAGTGGGGAGGAAAGGTGGGGGTGGGGGCACAGAGAGGGGAGACAGGGTGGAGGAGAAAGAGGAGAAAGGGCTGGAGTTTTGTTTTTATACCCTCTCTTCCTACATTTTTCCTCCCCTCATTTCCCATCGCTTCCTTATACATCCTTGAAGGTTTATCCCGAAACCAGAGGAAACTGGTCTCCCCTCCCCTCATCGGTCTCTCCATTCCTTTTCTGTCTCAATCTTTCCTTGTCACACTCTCCTTCTCTCTGTCCCCTCCCTCTGTCTTTCCCTCGCTTCTTGTACTGTATATTTATTTGAGCATGGAGCATGGAGGGTGCAGGGAGACCCAAAACCAACACACGGTGCTGGTGTTAAAGCTCAGCTGAAGGCTGAAGGGCACTGCAAATTATTACAAAAAAAAAAAAAAAGAAAGAAAGAAAACAAGAGAAAAGAGAAACTTTCCATTTTGTTTTCTATCCAAGATTAACATTTTTACATAGTCCAGTCACACAAGCACACACACATTCACTCATGAGGACTTATACTCACATGTGCACCTGGGTGGATTACTGCCAAAATACACAAAGTTGATAAAAAAAAAGTTGGAAACAGTTTCACTCCCTGCAGAAAAAAAAAAGTTTTCCGTGCATCTTTTTGTGCCGTTTTTTGCATTTACATACAGACACATTTACACGTACCTTTAGACCAACTCACAAAACAGCGCAGCACCATTTTATTGACTGCCTCTCGTCATGGGGAAAACCCTTGCCGCAGCCTGGTAACACATACACACACACACTCACAGAAACACACATGCCCACACCACCCCCAGACACTAATAATAACTTTCAACCCAACTAGTGGTGCCAGGATGTTTTGGTTAGTGTGCGTATGTGTGTGTAAAAAGTGTGTGTGTGTGTGTGTTTGCCTAGAAACCTTCTGGTCTATATTACCACAGGACATGCCAATTCTTTGAATCAGGCTGCTCTGTAGCTTAAAGCTTCCCAAAGCACCAAAGCAGAGCTGGGAGAGGGAGGGAGGGAGGAAGAGAGATGTGAATGGAGAAAAAATGGTTGAAAGAAAACAAAAATGTACATTAAAAAAAAAAGACCCACATGACTGTGATTTTACAAGCTGCCAGCACATGTGATATTCATATATTCTGACAATGAAATTCATGTATTTACACGCACACGCTTCACTTTGTCACACACACACACACACACACACCGATAAGATCCTTCAGTGTCCGGAGGATGTATTTTCTTTGGGTGCCCCTTTTGGCTCTTTATGTGTGTGTGTGTGTGGGTCTGCCCGGGTTTTCCTGCTCCTGCTGTAAAGCTGCCAGAAATCCAGACTCGCCTGGTGATCCCAGCTGTAAACATCCTGGGGGGAAACAGCAGACTGCTGCTTTCAACGCACTCACCAGGAACATGTCTGCTATATACCGTGCATGTGTGCGCACTTATATGTGTGTTCCTGGGGCTGCGACATGATGGCAGAGCTCTAAATGGAAACAGGTCGGTTTGCGGTTTTTCGTTCCTGCAGACGATGCTCTGTGATGGGACACCGTGTGAATGTTTCTGCCCTCTACTTTGCTTTTGTGTACTTGAGAGGGAGAGGGAGTTCAAAATGGCACGCTGTGGCTTCGCTTTATCAAAGACAGGCGGGCTGGAAGACAAACTGCGGCCCCGGTGAAGGTAGAAAAGAAAACATAATGGAAAACAAGGCAGGGGGCCTAGCTAAACTTGTAACGTTTCACATGACGTCACCTACAAACACTAAAAGCCACAAACAATTTTCTGTCCTTTTTTGGGGAGAGCTATACAAAGACTCGTAAAAATGGCGAACAGACAATGACAGAGTGGCTGCTCTTTCAACATTTTTGTATGGTGGCTTTCTGCCTCTCTGCACATTACATGGTCATTTGAGGTAAAGCAGCCACAAGTTGATGCAGGGAAGGCAGAGACGTAATTGTAGATTTTGGTCAAGAGTGCAGCGCGACGCTGGGGGTTTACTGTGTGTTTTAGTTATCTTTCTGGGTAAGTGTTCTTTTTTTTTCTGTGCGGTTGAACTTTTTCGGGCTTCAGCTCTCAGTTAGACTTTTGGGGTTTGTAGAAAAAATAAACAACATGCTGAGAATGTCTCGCAGCCGTCACTTATATTTATACGAGTGTGATTCTGTACGTCAACATGGGATTTCCCATTTTGTGGATCGGTATTTGCCTCATTTCTACGACTTGCTTGAGAAAAGAAAAACAGAAACAATGTCAAATAGATATACAAAAATCTTTATTTCGACTATTTCGACATCAGATTTCACTCTTGGTTCAATGACATATCAAACAATACAAAAAACTATATACAGCATGATAAACTCAAACAGTTTGGGACTTATGGAGCCGTCACTCATAAATTCAGGATAGACGAGGGCCAGGCCTCTGAGGTGGAGCCCTTGGGTGCTTTATTTAGGCTTGTGTCTGGGCTTGTCCAGATGGACCAGAGGGGTGGTGCTGAGTGTTCCCACAGCCTGATGTGCTTGTGCCTGCTGGATGCCCTCTGGAGCACTCTCTCTTTAGACACTGTGAGTCGTCCTGTGCTTCCCCGGCCAGCCTAACCAATGTGCAGACTACTGTACAACCACTACTTCCTGAACAGGTAGTCTGAACACTGGGCAGGCGGGCTGGGCGGCTGAGGGATGCTGTACTGATGCCGCCTCTGATTAGCTCAGTGTGAAGATGCTGTCAGATTCACTCACACACACTCTCTTTAAACCATACTCACTGCGATTCCAGTACCAGACTGTCGAGTCCAGCTCCTTCTGCTTTGTCTCAAAGTGCTGATGAGGCTGATTGTGCGGGCTGAAGGAGAAACAACATGTGAGGGATGGATGAAGGGGCCAGCAGGGAGGTGAAGGAGGAGGAGGAGGAGGAGGGGGGAAGAGGAGGAGAGGTTAGACAGATGTGATAGCCACTGACTGGTAGATTCAACGACATTCCCTCCTGTTTCCCACTGTGAGAAGCGGCATTCCAGTCTGAGCTCTAGAGAAGAAACACCAGACGCAGAAAAACAACCCAAAGAGTAAAAAAAGAATAAATCCTTTAATAATTCATGAATTCTGTGTATTGTTTGGGAAATTATTGGTCAAATCTTCAATGATTCATTCACTTTTTTCAACCTGAGAGTTATTTTGTTGCATAAAAAAAGCCCTTTGTGCAAAATAAAGCAGACCAAACATAAAGATAGCACAAATGTATGAGCACACACAAAAAGGGTCATACCCCGTTTAGCACAAATTAGTGCAACCTAAACTTGGTTTGCCCCCACTGACCCCCAGGCCAAGAATAAATAAATCCAGGACACAGATGTTAAACGGTTTAAAAAACTAGTAAGACGAAGCTGTCATTAAAAGACACCTAAAGGCTATCTCTTTGGTCTCCAAGTGCTCTTAATCTCTCTTAGTTAGACACATAGTTGTGGTCAGCTCAGATCATACTAAGTCTGACCCAACACCTCCCACTAAAACACCGGAAAAGGTAACCTTTCGCCTCTTTGACACATGCCAAACAGAAAAGAAATGTTTTCTCGTGGAGGGAATACCTGCAACGTGACGAGTCTCCCTTCTCCTCTACACATCTTGCTCTCTTCACTGTTGTCTCATCTTCTTGTCTGATGTTTGTTTTGTTGTTCCTTCTGAGCTGGTAAGCCCTAATTCATCTCCCGACGTCCGTTCATTCAACGCTGCCGCACTGTTTCTGGCAAAACCCAGACGATCGTGTTCAAACTCTTCTGCGTCGCTTAGATTTGTCTACAGGAAGTTTCCCGGAGCTTAAAAAGCCGCTCCGGTAGCAAGCAAGGTGGACTGGCTGGAGGCTCGACGTGGCAAAGGACTGGCCATCAAGTTTCCCCTTCGAGAGACAGAAGAAGAAAAAGGAAGGAGAGAGAGAGAGGAGATATGGAGAGAAAAGGAGGAGGAGCTCGCCGGCCCCCCATTTTTCCTTTCCTCTCTTCTTCCTCTCTCCCCCTCCCTCTGTCTGGCTTTTCTCCCCCATCTCCCCTCCTCTCTTTCTTTCTTTCTTCTCTGACTTTTGGGGAGAAAGTGGAAGGTCAAAGGTGAACAGGAAGTGAGATGCATTCATTTGGCGTGTGCGCTGTAAAGTTTGGAAAGGGAGTGAAGGATTGGGTGCAGAGGGAGGGAACTTTTTAGTGGAAGCGTATGTGGGCAGATGGGAGGACGCCTGCGTTTGTGCGCTCACGTGGAGGCATATATATGTCCTACATGTTCTTCTCTTCCATCCAGTGTATGTGCAGATCTCTACTTATGGTTCATATGAGTGTGTATGTGGTTTTTGAGTGATGGATGTGTGTGTAGGAGTGGGGCTGGATGAGAGTAGAGGCTCCATGGTCTTTGTAGCGAGGGCAGGAATGTCGGCGTTTTCTTGGCAAGCAGGAGGAAGCCTTGTAATAACTCCAGATGTGCAGCCCTGTGGTCTACATCTTTCTCTTGCTCCCTCTGTTTTTACTTCTAAAGCTGATTTCCTCTCCCTGTCCGACTCGAATAAAGAGCCCTTTATGCAGCTCTGCAGCCGTCCCAACACATACACACACTAACGGAGGGTGCAGGCAAAGGGGGCTGCTGGTGAAGGTGACATACTACTGGTAAATCAGAACCAGAGCGAAAGAGGTTGTGTGTGTGTGTGTGTGTGTGAGTGAGTGTGTAGACCAAGAGGAGAAGTCAGCGTGATTCACAGTTGAGACATAAGTAGTCAAAGTTTGCCTCTTTCACCTTCTTCGTTTCACACACACACCACTCGCGTTTACATTTTTTACCTCTGACAGACAGGAGTAATCAATGCTAGAGTTTCCAGGTGTATATATACACATGTATATATATGTGTGTGTGTGTGTGTGTGCGTGTATCTGTGCGTGCGTGTGTGCAGAGGTGGCCAAGGCCGTGTGTTTGTTTTAGCTATGGTTTCTGAGCTCCAAATCAAAGCAGGCACAATCCCAGGAGAGACGAGTCAGCAGAACTGGAAGAGATGGAGGGAAAGTGAGAGAAACTGAGGGGAAAATGGAGATGAAAGAAGGAAGCAACATAAAAAAAATTTAAAAAAAATTTAAACGTGAGGCGAGCTTTAACATAAATGAAAAATGTAGCCGAGAAACAAGCCAGAAAAGAGAATGACGGAAATCAGTCCTCATTATTGTTGCAGTTTAAGTTTCTGGTGTAGGGATTGGAAGGAGTGAATTTTAATGGGTGGGTGGGGGGAGTGTTGCGGTCGCACCAACATTGTTTCCACTGTTTGGATGACCAGGCAGGCAGCTTCCTTTTCAAACTCTTAGTCAGTAAAGCCAGAAATATTAAGAAAGTATGCACCCACACACACACACATCCAGTGTAATCTACAATTCCATGTTATTCGGTCTTGTCATGAAATAGTGCTGGTTAATATCGTCACGAAAAACCTCAAGTTTCTGACTTTGTTTTTTCCGTCCTTGTGTCCTGATATTGCATAAAACGAACGGCTCCGTCAGTTTATGTGGGTGTAATTGTATCTTCTGAGTGTTTGGGAGGCTAAAGCGCGTGAACACCATACTGTAGATTTATCCGCGAGTGTGTGTGTGTGTGTGTGTAACATGCCAGCCAAACCCATAAAGGCAGCCCCAGAATGTGATCCCCTGTATTTCATGTGAGTGTCATCAGTCAGCTGAGTCACAGAGGAAGCTCACAGATAGTTTTCAAACTCGAGATAGCATGTCTAATCGCTGTTATTCTTGTTGGATAACATGAATGTCGACCACATAATAGCTCGGTTTTATTATCTTTCTCCCTCATAATACCATATCACCATTATTTCTTTGCTGAAATGAAAAGCCAAGAAACTGTCCAACATATTTTAGATACTGTCCAAAGTAAAAAGTGTACTTAAAGTACAGCACTGTTTTAACTACTTACAGTTAGATAGTTAAGTCCAGTGGTTCCAACCAAGGAGGTCAGACCCCCCTAAAGGGTTACAAGATCATTTTCATCGGTTTCTTTTCTTTCTTTTTCTCTTTTTCTTTTTTTTTACTTTTTGTGAAATATTGGATACTTGTACCTCTTTGGGCCTTGACCAGTTATTTAAATGAAACCATCTGAGACGGTTAGAGAACTGCTAACAACTCACAGACATCTGCAACGTGACCAACACAAAGTAGGCACTGCTTTTTTGTCACCAGCCACTAGCAACTAGCAGCTGTAAAATAATAAACGTAGTGGAGTAAAAACTACAGTATTTACCTCTGAAATATAGTGTGGAGTGTAAGTATGAAGTAGGATAAAATGGAAAAACTTGTTTTTTTTATAAGTTTGAATGGTTTATGGTGCACACACTGGTGATAAGACACTCATAAAGATAAACAGAAATGGTCAAGTTGGCTGCTCTATCTTTGCTTAAATGTAAAAAACATCAGGCTCAAAGATAAAAGACTACGGGAAGGTAGAAAAAAAAGTTACAAACAGACAGAACTGATGGTGTAATTGTATGAAATCTATTGAAGTTAATGAAAGTGCGCAAAAGCGAATGGATGTAGCAAAGATGTGAGAGCTTTCAGACGAAAACTGAAAGATGTAATGAGCCAAATGATGGAAAAATAGCAACAGCGGTACCAAAACCAGTAATGAACAAATTACTGTGTCTCATTGTAAAAGCAAACATTAGAAAAGAGGGTTTAGAGTTTGTCAAAGGGAAACAAGAGATGAGTGACGACCGCAGCATGTCGGAGGAGGTACACAGGGTGGTTTGTGGATAATTCAGAGTTTATCCTGCCTGAATGATGAGATGAATGAAAAATGTGTGTTTTTCTTTCTGTAAATTCTATTTCTTTCCCTCTTGATTTGCACATCTTCAAAGCATAATGGCAATACAAAAATCATTAGAGATACAAAACCTGGGATTAGACCCAAACAGGTACAGGTTACACTGATGTGCACTTTATGTGTGTACTTTATAATTGTGTTTTTGTATGATGGATGACAAACATTTAAAGATGACTACATGTGTTTATAGCTATTTAAACACATATCTCATGATACATGTGTATATATATATATTCTTGACTATGTAATACATTTCTATATATACTGTATATGACGTTATTCATTTATATTTTGTCTCAATGGCTGCCTCTTGCATGATTTCATGAATGAAACACCATTTGAATCTTTAACCTGACATAAGTGACAGATTTTCATGTTCATAAATGTCAAGTTTTACAAGGCTACATTTACTGTAAATGTGGGAAAAAACCCTCTCCACCCTTGGACCAGTCCATCATTGACACAATCATGCCATAAAAATATGCTCAGTCCAAACAGGCCCACTGTGTAATATGCAGAACAAGTAAATGTGGTGTAAATTTTATATTCTGGCAGTTGATTTTGCTACAAAAAAGTACTCTAGCACTTAATTTAGATCTTACTGTGTTTGGATCATGCAGTTCTCACGATGAAATGACTGCGATGTGTTAGTAAAACAGGATCAGACGAACTTCCTCCCTTGTATTCCCTTAATTTTGCATCTATTTTGACTCTATATGTCTGAAACCTTTACCAAAAATGTGGCACGTGAAACCCTGCATGTGTCTTTATGTTGCTTTACATATGTGAACGTTTTACATCGGTGTATTCTGCCATCACATGTGTACCTCAGATGTGGATGTTTCAGATTGTCGGTGCACTTTTTCCCCCCCTTTTTGCACCCGTCATTACATCTATTAATATTTGTTTCACATGTAAAAAAAAACTAGAGACATCATTTGTCATTTTGACGTGGTGTACACACGTGAAGAAGAAATTCTATAAATTAACAGTTGTGAGTTCACGTGACTTTTTTATAAGGGAATTTGAAACTTCAGGTTTCATGCCACCGTGGAGCTGTGACTGTATTTTACTAAGAGACACTAAACAGAGTTGACCAGAGCTTTTGCCCTCTATCAGACAGCAGTCGCTATACGTGTTGGGATTTTCATGTGTTTATGTGGTTAGTGGGCTGCGGTGCCTCCTCCCTCCTTCTTTTACTCTTTGGTGGTCACCAGTGATTGATCACATGTCCTGGCTAGAGCCCTTAGGTTGTTACACTGACCCTCTGCAGTGGTAAACGCAGTGCAGGTCATTTACTGCTTGGCAATTAGCTGCTAAACAGGAAGGTATCACTGACCTGCCAGTCTGCGCTCAACTGGACTGCTGACTGAATGTGTCATTGTCATGTGGACACCACGTTTCCTTTCTCCATGAAGACGTTTATTTGTGTTTGTGTTCGTTCCCACAGGAAGAGCTAAGCAGAGCACAAAGGCTGTCACTTTTTTAATCAGCAAAGATTAAATATTAAAAAAAAAAAAAAAGCAAGTTAAACCAGCCAAACGTAACATGTCATACATTAAACTCAACATTTTTCATAATAAGAAAATGTGAAAATGTATCTTTTAATCCCTGTGAAATTGGACACTTCAGATTAGATTTGTTTTTCCTGAAACATTTGTCTGCAGCTGACAGATGAGCTAGAAAAACCTTTGCGGGCTGCGCTGTTATCAAGTAGCACTTTCCATAATATATGAAGTATTAGAGAGTTCGGACACTGGCGGGCTGCCCAAGGTGATTTGTTATGAGCGTTACTTGTAGCTCGATGACTCATCAACAGCTGTGTGTTTTTACGCATTGTCCCAGAATAGCTCCAATCTAGCAGCTCCCAATCGTAATTCTCTTGGCTAAATAGTTTGCTGTTCTTGATTTAAATTTTGGCAACATGTGGCCTGACTTTAAATAAAGTCCAAACAGCATTAAGTCAAATTAAGTTTCTTCAGATGCTGTTTCTCAGAGACTTATTACTCATAGACCAAACACAGATTTTGCTTGCGTTAGGGGGATTTTTGATTCTTATGTAGAATCAGCAATTTTGTTTCGTTTTTAGAAAATACGTTTTCTTCTGGCAAAAGTCTGTTATATTTAGAATAATGATTTTATATAACAAACATATTTGCCAAAAGCTCTTTATAAATTAATTTAATTGGGCTCTTCTGATTTAGCACTGAAGCTAAACAAGATTTTCCAAAAGTACTTCAACCAAACGAGTCCCATCCTTTTTATGTCTTTCCCCAGCCCCATCATGTAAGACTCACAGAAATGCTCTCTGCGTTTAATTTTTTTTTTTTCAAGACAGAACTCAATAGGGGAATGGTAGAAGAATGGAGGGAAAGAAAACGGAGGGAGGTGAGGAGGAGGGTTGTGAAAATTGCCGTTGGCTGCCACCCAGGGCCCAGTCTTTGTGGTAATGAAGGGTTAGAAGCAGCGTTATTGCTCCCAGATGCCGTGCGGCTTCTCCGCAGCTCTTTGATGCATGGCCCAAGTCACCAGGACTGTTCTATCAGACTCCCATCAACATACACACTACCACACACACACACATTCGCACGCACACACACGAAGACATGCAGCCTCTTAAAACAACATGGATGCTGTAAACGGCTATCTTCTTGGTTTTGCCCACCAAACTACTCAGATTTGTTTCAATGTGTTAATTGGATACAGTTTATGTAAGGTCCCTACGCGTGTGTGTGTGTGTGCTTTGGGGGGTTTATACATACACATGTAGCATTTCTGTGCGTCTGTGTGTGTGTGTGTGTGTGTGTGTGTGTGTGTGTGTGTGTGTGTGTGTGTGTGTGTGTGTGAGAGAGAGAGAGAGAGGCCATATTTCATCCACATTTTGAAATAGTGTCTGAGTCTTGTTTAAGACGTTTTTGGACAGTGTGCAGAGTGGTGAAGTGCCTTTATGAATCCAGAAGTGAACTTCCTTTGGCTTCTCATAATGAGCCTGCTATTACTCACTAGCAAAACAAATCCATGGAAAGTACTTTGCTCACAAACTGCTCCAAACACCACAGGTTAAATACCAAGTGCACTGCCTGTGTGTGTGTGTGGTGGTAAAAAAAAATTAAAAAAAAAAGTTTCATTTATAGAGGTTCTGCCAAAAATGAGGCAAATCACACATGTGGTTCAGGTGTAAATAAAAATGTTGTTTAACTGTTTACAAGTTGGCATGGCTGAAATGAGAATGAGTGAAATCAGTAATGGAGGCGTGTGAATGGATGAGTGAAGAATAGTGTAAACGTTGTGTGCTGAAAGGGAAAGTCTGAGCAAGCCAACCATTCAAGGCTTCAAACTCAGTATGCCAGGTTAATTGGTCAGGTCACTTAAATTCATAAAAAGACACATTTCCTTAACTTACTCTGTTGGTGTTCATAAAATGACCCAGTTCACCGTCAGTGGTTTTCAAAGAGACTACTTTCAGTGAATTATTATCGTAATGGACAATCCATTAACCTCCTCTTGTGTGTGGCTGTTTTAAATAGACAAAACAGATTCACTGAGTATGAATTTGAGCTTCATTGCTTTCATACTTGAGGCACCTAGCTGGCACAGTTACTCATCAAGTAACTGGGCTTGGCTTGTGGTGGGTGCACTGTAACCTCAAGGCCAGCCACACCCAGAGAATCTTTTGCTACTGTGTTTGTAGTGTGACACAAGCAGAGTCACATTGACGTACACTTAGTTGCCAGTTTATAAAGTGCACCTAACTAAACAGTCCTGCAATAAATGTCACTGTCATAAAGGTTTTTTTATACTGTTTAAAGTAATATTTTGTAACTTTTCTATGATAAAATAACAGATTTTAAAACATTTGTATGGTGAATGGTGCCTCGGTCATTCCCATGTTTCACCCTGAAAGCCTGTTCTTGTAACTATGTAACTTTGTGCTCTTGTGTACGATCACTTGCGAGTATGTAATATGGCACCAAAATGGACACCAGAACCAGAGCCAGGAGAGTGGGCAACATAACGCGGCTCAGCAGAGTCAGAGGATGGCAGAGCCGCAGAGACCTAAGAGGACGTTGTAGGATGAACTGAGCAAGAAGCTGCCAGAATAGAGTAAATCTCAGACTAACTCTTAGTCGTTGGCGGGAGTTTTGTGAAATAAAAGCCTAACTGCTGCCAACTGTAGCTGCTTTTAGCTCATGTTAGCTGGGCTGTGGAGCTCCTGGCACCGGGGGGGTTAGTGTTTGTAAAGAGGAGGTTTTTAGGCTTGGGATGTGGGCAAATGCTGAGGGGGAGTGGAGCCACTGTTGTGCCAGAACTGGAGCTGAGCATGCGGGTAATGTAACTGGGCTCAGCAGCCTCTATGGACATAATGACAGAGGCGGAGACACTTTAAAGGACGTTGTCAGAGAAAGCTAAGATGAGGAAAAGAGAGAGTGACTGAGCGAGAGTAAATCTGGGAGTGACTTTTAGCCAAAGGAACCTGCAGCAAAGGACTGTACTATAATATCACTGCTGACTAATAACATGTAATGTAATGTAATAAACATCCTTTACAAATCAAATATAACAAATGAAATGAGTTTGTCAGTCAAAACTTATGAGGTCTTTAAGGTTTTAAGATATAATCAAATTTTAAATGCTATTCAAAAGAGAAAAAAAAAGACTAATGGTGAAGTTTTCTTTGATAAATTTTAATAAATCAATAAATTTGAACACTTTCTGCAGGCATTCTGACGCTTGGTCATAGTTTAACTAAACTAGATTAAGTATAAATAAATGAAACCTTTATTGCCCCTCGGGAAATGTGTTTTGCACAAAGATTATATGGAATGTACTGTAATATAGAAAGTACAAGTTCACAAGTGCCGGATTCATCCCATGGGATCAACTTGTTAAGCAGCTGGCTGGGACAAAGGATGCAATGCCTATTTTGGTCTGCATCCTGGGCATAATTTGTCTTGAAGGTAAAGGTGAATATTCAGACCGTAGAGGGTGCAGTGGGCCAGCTATGATCTTCTGAGCTAAATTTATGGTGTCCTGGTCTATCATTTAAGCAATATTGCACATTGGTTCCCAAGTTATTTTGCTAATAAGTGAAAGTTGTACATCTTGCAGTATGATTTATGTCCATGCTATCCAGCTTCACTGTCAAAAAGATCTGCCGATGGAAAAATCAGTAAAGAGTATACGCGTATAAAATGATGGAGTTTACAGATGTTTTTAAATATGGTTCAGAAGTGCTCATATCCAGTTAGTTTTTGATCTTCTACAACAGGGGGGTTGCAATCAGCAACTACACTGCTAGACGCCACTAAATCCTACACACTCATCATTCTCATTTAAATCAAAATAACACAAACTAATTGATACACAGTAAACCAGCATGCAGCATTCCAGCACACAATTACTGGATTGTTTCTCACAATTCGCAATTTACATATTCTCAAAATATTGTTCCACATTTACGAATCTGCACCTCCAAAATCTTCTCGTGACTTTGTACACACAAAACTTTGTATCGCACTAACACTGTTTCCATGGTGATCACTGCAAACAGGAGCAAATCCGTACCTCACTGGCAGTGTTTGTGTTTGTGTGTGTGTGTCTTTCTGTCTCTTGGAAGCTGATTCACAGAGCTCGGGGTCTCATGCAAGTAAAATGCTGCGGATAAAGGTCAAATAAAGTGTGTGTGTGTGTGTGTGTGTGTGTGTG